>OX336389.2:170844703-171363233 GCA_946902985.2 Meconema thalassinum | reverse complement strand
TTCTCATTACTGTCCGGTTTGGGAATCGTTTTATCTTTATTTTTATGTTTGGCTATAATTTGATTTATTTTGCTTGGCGAGAAGTTGTTTTCCTTTGGTATTTGCATAATAGTTCTTATTTCCTTATTATAGTTGTCTTTTGACATGGGTATGTTTAAAGCCCTATGCACCATTGAATTGAAACCCGCTAGTTTGTGCGTACTGGGGTGATTAGACTGATTGTCGATTGCATGCGAGGTTTGTGTTGCTTTCCGGAATATGGAATATGAAAGGTCGTTGTCTTTACGTTCAATAGTTATATCGAGATAATTTATTTTCCGGTCTATTTCGGATTCCTTAGTGAATTTGATAGAGTGGTGAAGGCTATTAATGGATTGGAGAATTGTTTCTTCGTTTGTTAGTTCAGTATCGTAGGTGCAAATTACATCATCTACGTAACTTTTCCATATTACTATTCCCTTTGTTGAAGTCTTTTCTAAGAACGCATTTTCTAGTGCATTGATGAAGATGTCAGCGATTAACCCACTTAGTGGCGATCCCATTGCTAGGCCTTCTCTCTGTGTGTATATTTTATTGTCGAATTGAAACACGTTTTGGGTGAGAACGACCCTCAGTAATCTCACAATCTCTTCAATTTCTTTTACCGAATTGTTGGATTTTAAGTTGTTTTCGATAGTGTTCAATAATCGGAATATTGGTGTACATGTTAGTTACGTCGAAGGATACTAGCCTGAAGCTAGGTTTCATAAACATGAACCCGAAAATACCGTCATTGAGGGGACAACCAAAAATACACAAAAAGGAATGCCCAATGAGACCAATAGTCAATTGTAGGAATGCCCCTAATTACAAAATCAGCAAAGAGTTACTAAAAATCTTAAAATGCCGTCTTTCCAACGACAAAAACAACTCTGTAAAGAACACAACAGAACTAGTAACAGCATTGAACACCCTACAAATGAAACCTAGCTTCAGGCTAGTATCCTTCGACGTAACTAACATGTACACCAATATTCCGATTATTGAAGCAATCAACACTATCGAAAACAACTTAAAATCCAACAATTCGGTAAAAGAAATTGAAGAGATTGTGAGATTACTGAGGGTCGTTCTCACCCAAAACGTGTTTAAATTCGACAATAAAATATACACACAGAGAGAAGGCCTAGCAATGGGATCGCCACTAAGTGGGTTAATCGCTGACATCTTCATCAATGCACTAGAAAATGCGTTCTTAGAAAAGACTTCAACAAAGGGAATAGTAATATGGAAAAGATACGTAGATGATGTAATTTGCATCTACGATACTGAACTAACAAGCGAGGAAACAATTCTCCAATCCATTAATAGCCTTCACCACTCTATCAAATTCACTAAGGAATCCGAAATAGACCGGAAAATAAATTATCTCGATATAACTATTGAACGTAAAGACAACGACCTTTCATATTCCATATTCCGGAAAGCAACACAAACCTCGCATGCAATCGACAATCAGTCTAATCACCCCAGTACGCACAAACTAGCGGGTTTCAATTCAATGGTGCATAGGGCTTTAAACATACCCATGTCAAAAGACAACTATAATAAGGAAATAAGAACTATTATGCAAATACCAAAGGAAAACAACTTCTCGCCAAGCAAAATAAATCAAATTATAGCCAAACATAAAAATAAAGATAAAACGATTCCCAAACCGGACAGTAATGAGAAAAAATTTGCGCGTTTCAACTATGTGAATGCGAATACATATAAAATCACTAACCTATTCAAAAAGCAAGGCATAAAGATAGCTTTCACGACGAAAAACACAACCGCTAGGCACCTCCTAAATAGTAATCTAAATAAACGTGACCCGTATTCAAGGTCAGGGGTATATTCTATAACGTGCCAAGACACCGATTGTCAGGCTAATTACATCGGGCAGAGTGGAAGGCGAGTAGACACACGTTATAATGAACATAGGAATGCGATAAGATACGGAACACATTCAGCCGTGTGCGAACATATGTGTGACGCAGGGCACAGCTTTACCAACATAGAGTCGGACCTTAAAATAATCCATCACGAATCGAAAGGCAGAGCTCTTGACATAAAGGAAGCAATCGAGATACACCTAGCCAAACGAAACAATCCCAACAATCTAAATGAACACACGTTCATGGAGAGCTCACCCCTCTTCACGCTACTAAAAACACACCCTGTCGGAAACAAAACACAATTTAGCGACACAGCCAAGCTAGGTAAAAAGGGGGGAAATTAGGGGTTTTTTAATAGGTAAATGTTATCTGGATCAGGTGTACGATGTACTTTTCTTCTACAATAAACCAAGGCCCATATTCGCGGCAGTATTAAAGGTGCCGGGACGTCCTCATAAGACCGTCAACGCTTAGTTCGAATGGGTTATGCTCCACGCGTGGCGAGGGCTAATCCACGGTCTTTAATAGTTGTAGACCCACCTCATTCAATAACATACATCTTATCTAGGTTGGCAACGCCTCACATAAACACATCGCTATCACTCCCCACAGCACGTAGGGGCAAGAGGGGGGGGGGGAGAAGGCAGTAAAAAACAGTCGTTAAGATAACCACCGCAGTCGACCGCACAGTGAGTTCCAGTGAGCACGAAAACTGCGAGTAGCTGTAGTACGGAAGACAATCAGATAAGTAGTTAGCCTAAAATTTTATAGTTTAACCATAGTTTACAACCATATAATCTCTCTAAAGTACAATCTCCGGATAGCTATCACCATTTAGCATTTCACCTAACATATATACTGCATTTAGCATACACTGACAGTTGCAGTACCAATACTGCAACTAAATAATTGTACATATTGTAAATATTTTCACCTGTATTTCAAACATGGATTTTGTAGCCTAAGTGTAATGGATCTGATGATGATCGCTTGACGATCGAAACTGGTCATCCTAGTGTTTTATTAATCTCATGTAATTTATTTCAGGATTAGGGTATAACCATCTCTTTTGGGTACATTCGTGTTGACCGACTGAAAAGCACTAAACTCTTGCATTCCAACTGTTGGCTGTACTTGTGATGTGTGGTGTTGTCCTGTTCCCACGGTGGAAGTATTGGTAGCAAAAATCTGCCAATAGTTTGACGTACTGGGCTGCCCTAAAGTGGTGGCAGGACATGCCTCAGTGGTCGTGGCTACATTTTGATTAAGTGTGGATGACGTTCCAAGAGCAAAATTCGGTGTAGTGAATGACGTGGTCTTAGACTGACCTTCGATTCGTTCCATAAGTCGTTGTTCGAGCTCTTGAATATCCGGCGTATTAAGCGGATCGCTTGGCACACACAGAGTATTCTGCTGTAGTTCGATTCGTTCAATCTTTCCACGAAGACACTCGTCCGTCTCCTGGAGGTCTTCCTTACCTCTCGTGGAGATGCGAGTCGCTCTTCAATTCGTTTTCGTAGATAATCCATGTCTCCTTTCAGAAAATCTACATCTCCCTTCAACTCAGCTCTTTGATAAGTCATGCCTTTCTTCACAGCGTTGATGTCGACTGTGAGCTCCTTTAAGTTTTCGTGCATCTTGTCCTTTAAATCCTCGACATTCAACGTAAGTTCGGCGACGGTTCTTGTACTGTCTGTTAATTCGTCGCGGAATCGTACCTTGTCCTTCTGAATCGTTTTGCCATTATTATGAACTGCTACTGCGACACCTCGCATTAATCGCATGCTTGTACTAACAGTAGTTACTTCACGTCTTATCCCATCATGAAAAGTGTTAGCTTCTTCTATTCTTTCGTAAAGTACGTCGAGCCATGTCTGCATCTCTGTCTTATTCTCGGCAATAGTGGTCGTGAGAGTTGCGAAACGCTAATTAGCTTCCTCCTGATTATGAGTCATGTCGGCTATTAAGTTATGGTTTGCCTCCACACGATTCTTTTCCAAGTCATTCCTAACTTCGGTTAGGGTACAATTAAGACTAGCAACAATTGCATTAAGTTCGCCCCTAACCTCAGCTAGTGTGTCATTCAAATTGGCAACATTATTATTAATGGATTCAGTCAGTTCTCCCCTACCTCCAGCTAAATCATTTCCGATCGCAGCAACATTAGTGTTCATGGAGTCATTAATGGTGGCAATATCAGCAGCCATAGCTGTATTTAGATTAGTCACTTTCGTAGCCATGTTTTCATTTATAGTGTCCACATTGTCTGTCAAGTCACCTCGGACTCGGTTTAAAGTCCCATTAACATCTGTGACATCCCCCTCTATCAAGATTTAAATCATCCCTTAATGTTGCTGTATTGTCGTTGAAATCAGCCCTTAGGACTGCAATAATAGCCTCCTTGTTGGCGATGATTTGTGCCATCATTTGCGTCATCATAACACGAAAACGCCCCTCCTCCATATTCACAAGAATATAATATATTGAGATGAGAGAGAGACACCTTACATCCAGCTTAGTACTATGAAAGGAAATGGCCATGGTGGAAAGCATGGTCATTTCAATAAACTTCCAAGAATACTGCTGGATTCCAAAGATAACAGATTCTATATTTATATTTATATTTATAAACAACATCAAGCAAAGCAAAGACAAGTTACGTTTGCTAAGGACGAAGTACTAGCAAAGTCAATGTCCTCATCTGAATTTTAAACGTAATTGTACTTCACCCCATGGTCTGATATCTAAAAAGAATGCCATGTGACTTATTGCACTGCTGTACGACTTCTGAAGTTCGTCACAGTCCATACAATTTGTCAATAATCATCAATATAGAATCCTCTTAAAAATGGCATGGAGCTGATGGCTTCCATGTCCACTCAGACCACATTGGCTGGGCGCCAAGAAATAAATAAAGTAGGTAATGTGCCCGTAAGAGGAGGATATCAGGTCACCACCAACCGTATGTGGCCTCCCAGATGACCTCATCCTCAGAACACTTTGGCCAAACAGGATCGGGATACACTATTTGTGGGGCTGACCGGCACAAGACTCCTCTTCCGGAAGTATCAGGATCCCATCATAGCGAAATGTCATAGACACCCAAAGGAAATAATCCCCCAAAAAACACAAACTACTAAATGATAAAGATCCAGACTGAAGTAAATTTCGTGGAATGATTTATTAAAATTCCAAGCCCCTATCCAGGTATCGAAGGGTATCAATCGGCTAATCCGCTATCTATTTAAAAAACAACAACAAAAACAATCTCTAACTAAAATGAAATTTTAACCCTATCGATAAGTCCTAAACACATGAAAGCAACAAACAAAGCTTGGCAAATGGTACAAAATAACCCTAATTTTAAAGATACAATAGTTCAATCATGATGTTTCAGGCAGAAAACATCATGTGATAACAGTCAATTCATGACAGCAAAAATCTAAATCAAACTGTGACCATCCCATATTTACATTTCCATTTACCTAGTTTAGGCTAATCCTGATTTAATTGATCAACGGCGATACGCGTCCGTGATAACCAAATAAACATCTAGGTTTGATTTACAGTCATCATCATACAACACAAATTATTACAACAATTGTACAGGAAGAAATCTACAAAGTAGAATAAAGTAGGGTAACAATTTGAGTTATACACAACAATAAATAGCACACACAAAAATCTTGTTATTATTCCTTCCTACAGCAAAATGGTAACTCTTTGTTCCCATTCGTCATCTGAATGTGTACGGGAAGAAACAAGAATGAACTGTTCATCAACAGTCAATCTCATCATTGAGGTCACGGCCCACGAGTTCTGAACCCTTGGTTACAAGTGATCTCTATCCGCCGAAAAATGTCAGCTATGTAAACATTCCATCTGGAATAAATCTCTCAAGCGCAATGCATTGGTCTGCAAGATTAAACAGGATCAAAGTTTAGCAGTGGGTTAATAATTAACGAGTATTTTAACAGTCGTCGATTTAAAAAATGATTGTTCATGATTTAATTCTAGTTATTTTTACAATCGTAGGTTTATGAGGGTATTAGTTAAGACGAATGACCAAACGCAAGGTTTGCAAAAGGTGAGTGACCAACTGGTCCACACACACAAAAATATACGTGACCTAATGTCACAGCAATTCACAATAACACTATTACGGGCTACAAAAAGCTCGGTTTACCATTCATAAGTGATCTGCGTGGCTCTAAGCTAATCAGAAAATCCTCGGTTAGACCTTAACACAACAGAGGTCTACCGGCCATCACTAAACAATAACCAATCCTTCGTGTCTCAGCACGGAATAACTCATTCACATAATGTGAGAAAAATAGCCTGAATAGAATGTCAGGTCTGTCTAATAACAACCCAGATTGTAAACAAAAATATCATTGTCAATAATAACTGCCTTCACTTACAATGTGTGAGTAATATGAAAATGGGTTGTGACTTCACTGTCACCCTGTATTATAACATTCCACAACTGCTGTTGTCTGATCAGGCTACAATGCGAGCGTACAAGGCAGGCTCGGTTAGAAAATCCATAAAGATGATAGCAATGAATGTGTGTCAATTTATTGTCAAGGACTCACTCGAGATACTGGGGTTTGTGGGTAGTATTGTAACTGTGGAGAGACCAAGGCAACAGCTGTCATCCTGCTCCAGGCGCGGTTATATTAACCTCACTAAAATGAGTATAATTTGCTGGCAAGCAAAAGTTTATCTCGTTTCCAAAACGTAATAGGTTCACTTTCAAATAGTGTCCATTCAGTCACATGCATTAACAGTTCATAATAAACACACACGATAATAATGATAGCGTCGTAGAAGAATATGAAAGATATGTACACTCATGTGCTTGTCTTGGCACATCAAAGAGACTAAACATGAAGATATGTCTCCTCTAGTATTGTCTTTGGCAGACATACCCACTACGGCAGGTTAACGTATTACAAACATGTGCACTCAAGGCACTTCAAATGACTTGTATAATGTTCCTCACCACCTAAACACTGGTGTGAAATTCTAACTGATACGAAGTAGTGTGAATCGGGACTATGATTGTACTGCAAATCTGTAGCATTCATTGACACGTATTATTAGATTCCAGTTGAATCATGCGGCTCCTTTACCACAACAAAAAGGTATTTACAATAATCAAATATTTGGATGGATAGGTTCTTCCATCAAACGATACGGCCGTCAGTGGCGTACTGGCTTTGTACAAAAAAGGAGCTTAAAAATATATGAATTATCAGCTAAAGCTGATCAATGGAAAATTACTGCTTCTTTCAAAATGACATAGTTTGGTTTCCATGATGTGCATATTTCAATAATTACAATGATGCACCGAGTGCGAACACACTATGTGGTGGCTAACTTTGAGCTTAGAAAACGAAACGTGTAGAAGCTCGTGAAAGGTGAAATTCACCAAAAAAGGTGATTAAATAAGAAGACAACCTCCCACCTAGTTGCTAATCTACTCCACCCATGACCAATTCCCTGACAAATAGACATTTAGATCATGACTTAGCGCGTGCGTCGTTCACCTCATTCACAAGTGCAAGTTTGAGGGGTCTTTCCTTCCAAATGTGTTTTAGCCAATACCACCATCGCTCGTCCATGGACATGGTTATCCATTCGTCAGCTTCCATATCGCAATGCCGCTTGGGTGATCAGCGTCTCCCCCATAGAAAATGGCTTAAGCCATAATAGACAGCATGGTTATAGGTGTAGAAGATCTCATCACGTGGCGATGTTCCGTCATGTTGTAGATTAGTGAATTTCGATGGTAAAACACTGCTTCTAGCTTCTTTTTCAATAATAAAACTGGCTCTACACTAGTTATGCAGACTGATATAAAAATTGCCTTGTCTGCGGCACTGATTCTATTCTGACACAGAACGTGTCTGATCATACAAACTATCACTTTGAGTGAAAAATATACATCGCCCATTATCGTCGTAATCTTATACTGTAAAATCAATGCTTTTGCACAGCACGGATATTAATTCAATTATTAACACTTCTGATACACAAATCACTTTGTAACTTTAATGATTCACTTGATTCAGAATTTATATGTAGCACACCGGTCAGCCATGTGGTATTGAAAATGTGGACCATGTGCTCCGTCAATAAACGATGACAATTCACAATTTCCTTCTGGAAATAATAATATACACGTTGTTTTCAAAACTTAGTAATCACCAGCACACTTCGTGCCAAATATATATACCTGATGTTGATCGATTTCCACAGGTAATTTATACCTTAATCTTCAAGTTCCCCTCGGTCAACGAGACCGGACTGTGATACACGTCCGTGCGATTCAAACGCACTATGTGTTGTCCTTCTTCACGGAAGCTGGCATTCAGGCTTCGAGTCAAGTTGTGTCATTGAGTGACTACTTACATCCCCTTCGCATTTCCGCGAGGTTATACCTTTATCTCATTTGTGAAACAAACAATTATTTGGCCATTCCAATATGGCAAATTAAACATAAATACTTTCAATGATATATCCAAAGTGCACATTAAAGATACAGATCTTTAATCATGTGTAATAAATATTTTCTGCTTCTTGGCAGAGTCAAAAGTAAATCTGAAGCGATGACGTGCTTCTGGACGCGTTCAATAATTTTCTGACATAATAAATTCCAGTGTTGGCATAAAAACTTATCACCAGCATGAGCTCAGCGGGCTCAGTACATACTGTACATAACATCGCTCACCTTTGAAAAACATTTGCTTGTACTGGAACATCACCTATGCCACTACTATACAGTTTACCATCATTTGCTACGGTGACTTCATATCCAACCTCCCTTTTATCATCAAATTTTGACATCCAATCTACTCTACCAGTCATGTGTTTGGAGGCTGCGGAGTCCATGCACCTGCTGTCTGCTGATTGGGTATCAACTCCAAGTGCTGTGAACACAGCCCTACCCTTCTTCTTTCTTTCTTCTTCTCTAGTGGCTTAGCAACTGCTTGATGTGCTGCTGTCTTGTTTTGGTGTTTGCAATCTTGTTTCCAGTGGCCAGTTTTGCGGCAGTTTGAACAGAACTGTTTCCTGGGTTTAGTATTCTTGAATCCACTCCTGTTATTGTAGAGTGCTGTTTCTTTGCTGGATCTGCGTTTGTCTTCCTGTAGCAGTTTACATTTCACAAAGTCTCTAGTCAACTCTGCGCCTGAATTTTCTAATGCCATAATCATAAGTTCATAGTCATCAGGTAGTCCCTGCAAGAGCAAGGCACCTAGAAATTCATCATCAAGTAGTTTTTTAATTCCTGCTAGCCGCTGGGAGTGCCCAAAACTGTGGTGACAAATACTTCCATAGTCTTGAATTGTTCATCCTTGGTGGAACACAGTTGGCGAAGAATTCTTGTGTGCCTGTTGGCACCTTTATCTTCATATGCCATCTCGAGCGAATTCTATTCTGCTTTCGCCGTTTTTGCTTCCACGGCGTACGGAAAAACACTCTTTTCCACCATAAGGTTAATCTTGCACAAGACACGTTCGTCGCGCCATACCTTAACCTCTGCGCCCGTTTTATCATCTTCTGCATAACCAGATATGCACTTCCAAAGATCATCGTGCATAAGATAATTGTTCATCTGGAAACGCCAGTAAATATAGTTTTCTCTCCCCGTCAGTTTCTCGAAGTTATAATGAGAACCTGTGCTGGATTTCGCCATGATGCACACACTTATTGCACGCGATCACTGTTTTGTTCATTCAAATAGAATCACACTAGTCAGAAAACTAAACACTTGTCAATGATCCTGGGCCCATAACCTGTTGAAGTAAAAGGCAGGAGAATGACGACTGGGCGTGTATGCAGGATACATGTTTAATACGAACTAACTTATTGGGTCACATACAGGCAAGTACATTCTAGTAACTAAAACCGCCACCAAGGGCATTGCGCTTCTTGGCGCTTAATTTAAACCATAGATCAGTATTGGGTTACATAGATTAGATTACATTTTTATTTATCCATTTGATCAATTACATGTATACAATACAATTTTGATATAGGACACGTCAGAAATTAGATCTATAAAGTAAAAGCACTTACAGGTACTTATTACTAATACAACAACTATTTATAACTTATTATAATAACAGATCTCAAGAGATACAATCTTATTGGACAACTATTTACACCTTACTCTATTATAACAATATGAAAACTTAATTCTATAAATAGAACAACTTACAGCTAGGTATTACAATTAAAATAGAAAAGTAAAATATAATTTTAGATTTCATCGCTCCTATACGCTAAGATATTCAACTACAGAGTAAAAACAATGGCACTGCAGAGACGCTTTCCACATTCTTTCAAAGTTTTCTTTTTTTTTTGGTGGGGGGGCAAATTTTTTATACTGGGGTAGTTTATTGTATAATTTAACTCCTGTGTGAAAAGTTCCTTTTTGATATATGTTTGTGTGCGTGAAATATGAATGTTTTGATTTAGTCTTGTGTTATGCCTATGAACATCATTGTTTTTTTGTTTTAAGAAAAACGTATTTACCGTATTCATTAAATATTTTTTTTAAACACAATACTTTCAAAGATATGAATGGAGGGCAGTGGGAGAATGTTTATATCTTTAAACAGTGGTCTACATGATTCTCTAGTGTTTACATTTGCCATAATTCTAATCGCCCTTTTTTGTATCCTACACGTGCTTAGGACCTCTGGTGACATACCCCAAAATATGACCCCATATCTTAAGTATGAATGGAAGGAAAATAAGTTCTTCTTAATGTGTGCATGCTTGTGCAAGTTTTCAAAATACGTAACGCAAATCACATCGTGTTCAGTTTAGTATTCAGATATTGTATATATTTATTCCATTTCAAGTCATGTTGTATTCATAGTCCTAAAAACTTCGTTTCTGTTTTATTTTCTATTTGATGACCATTTAATGTTATATTGGGCTTCGCAGGATTCTTATTCTGTATAGTGTGGAAATTTAGACATACTGTATTTTATAGCTTATTATGAGGCGATTGTCTTGTGACTATTTGGTTAACTCTCCTGTAACGGAGTCAGCAGACTTCTGTATGACCTGTTTAGTTTCACCTTTTATTACGAATGTTGTATCGTCCGCAAACAAAATTTCCTTAAGTGAATGAACGTTCTGTGTTATATCATTGATATATAGAAGAAAGAGTAGTGGGCCCAAAACCGATCCCTGGGGTACTCCAAATTTAATAATACTCTCATTGGACAATTTTTCATTAAGTAATCTGGCGTCATCATCCTTGTGTCTCAAGCTTACTATTTGGTTACGCCTTGTTAAGTAAGACTCTATCCATTTATTAGCTAGACCTCTAATACCATATTGATTTAGATTTGTAAGGAGGATTATATGGTCAACAACATCAAATGCTTTCGATAAATCCAAGAATAGGCCAGTTACATGTTCCTTATTGTCATTATTAATTTCAGTGTACTATTACTACATTCATAAATTGCTGTCTGTGTAGATTTTTACACCTCCCACAAATAATTTCTGGACTGTATCATCACCATATCTTAGTATTTTGACCAAAACTAAAAAACACACTGACCTATTTTATTCGTTGTTTCATCACAAAGAATTGCAACAAGCTCATCTTTCACAATTTCTTTCAGCTATCCCTCCTCTTCTCGCTTGATTTCAGGCACATATCCTTCACGCAACCTGCCAGCCGTGGGTAGGTTTCCAGTGCCTAGAAGGAATTACGAAACATTAAAATACCGTATATAGTATTAAGAAAGAATGAGCACCGCAACATAACCTCAAAACTGTCCTAAAATTATAAATTATTTTAATTTGTACTAACCTGGAACATATCGATCCATCCATTCCCTTATTTTGGGATGATCCAATTTTTGTAGGGAAATATTGGCCTCCATAAAAGTACGGGTAGTCGACAATATAAATTCGTCTTTGTCTTGTTTTGCTGCTTTTGCCGCGGAACTGACGCTCGTTATAGAAAGTTGTCTTTTGACACCAGTTGTCAATTGAGCTTTCTCTTTCTTCTTTTTGTGGGAAGTGCTACCATTAATATGTTTCAAACATGTGTCTTTACGTTTCCATTCTATACGTACATTGCAATATTTGCACATGAGAATACTTTTGATTCTGTCGAAAACTTAAAATCCATCCGATGAAAATTCTCTTTCACGGTCAAAAACTGTAGTCACCATTTTCATAAAATGTTTAAAAGAACATCGAAAAAGTATACGGGTACATAAGGGCAGATTAAAGATTTTCAGGCTACAGCTCGCGATAGCGGCTCTGCACCACGAGACAAATTACGTCTGATTACTAATAATCGATACGAATATTCGACACGAAAAATAGGTTAAGAATCGATAGTTACATTTAACGGAACTATCGACTTATCGAAAGAAACAGTTGACAACCTCGGCTATCTTCCACTGGCGCAAAAAGATCGCAATTTCGACAATTATTTCGTGACCTTCTTTGAAAAGAAGTAATTTCGCATTTCCTGCTAAATTTTGGATAATTTCGCAAAAATTTCGCGATTTCGCACATCGCGAAAAACTGGTGCCTCTATGCATCAGGGATGCCATCAATGCCAGCACATAATTTATTTTTTAGCCCTTTTATAACTATTCTTACCTCTTCACTTGTGACATGATTTATAATCAAAAGATCACTGCATATATTTATTTTATTATTAGAATTTAATGTATTTACCTGTGATTTATTTAATAATTTTTGTGGAATTTTCCAGATAATAGTCATTAAAAGTGTTTGCTATTTCCTCTGGATTATTAATCACTTTATTATTGCAGGTCAGTGTAATGTTCCTTTTTTATTTTAGCAAATTTTCCAATTTCTTTCTTTATCACGGTACACATAGCCCTGTTTTTATTAGATGATTGAGTCATAAAATGATCATTATACATTTTCTTTGCTAGTCTTATTACCTTACTTAATATGCTAGTGTATTTTTTGTAGTATAAATTGAGTTCAGGTGTTGTGTGGTATTGTTTTTATATTTTGTGTAGAAATTTCTTTCTTTGTGATGAATGTATAATCCCTGTCGTTATCCAATTGCTAGTTTTGTTATTTTGAATAGTTCTTTGTTTAAAGGGGAATGCTGTTTCAAAATAGTGTTTTAGGGTACTGTTCAATGCATTAAATTTATCATTTACATTTTCTAGTTTATACATTTCTGACCATGTTTCCTTATTTAATAAGTCATTGAAATATGTAAAATTTGCACTTTGATTTTATTCCATTACATTATTATTGATTTTTTCAGGTACTTCAAAGCTCAGTATTTGTCCATGGTGGTCACTAAAACCCGGGCAATAGACTTCTATTGAACGGTGATAATTATCTGTATTTATAAACATTTGTTTAGGAGTGGTTTTACTAAATTTTGTTATTCTAGTTGGGGTTTTATTGTAGGTTTTAGTCCATAGGAAATTAGTAAATGTGTTAATAATTCACAATTTTCATCACATTTTAAGAAATCCACATTTACATCTCCACAATTTATTAAATCGAAATTTACTTTGCTCATATTATTGAGTAACAATTCTAATTTATAAATAAACGAAAATTTCCTGACGGAGAACGGTATACGCATACAATTATTAACTTAAGCTGCTGTATTTTTACGGTGGAGAATTCAAAATCCTGTTCCATAACTAGATAATCATAAGCTGTTAACTGTTCATGATCTACATCATTTCTTAAGAAGATACACGTACCACCATGGCTAATATTAGATCTAGAGTATTTACTAGCTAGTATTAACCCTGGGAATTGAATTAATTCGAGTTGTTCCTCTTTCAGCCAATGTTCTGAAATACATAGTGCTGAGATGTCTTTAAGTTTATTTTTAAGCATTAGATTTATGTAATCATTTTATTATAGAGAGACTGGACATTCTGGTGGTAAATTTTAAATTTGCGAGTTTTGCAAGCTTGTTTTGGTGATTTATTTACATTATTATTATTATTATCATAATTGTTATTATTATTGTTGCTAGACAAATCCGAAATACCATTGTTACACTCAATTAAATTTGACATCAAAAGATACTCATCTGAATGCCAAACCAAGACCGACTACAATATCTCAGACAGTAACATCAAAACCAAGATGGCGGAAATCGTAGGGGAACAGCTGTAGCGACTGGCGGGCATGGCGCCATCAAAATAGCGGAAAATTCGAAGACAAACATTCGCATATTTGATTAAATTCCACCAGAAATTACAGGTTTTTATGTAATAAGGCACAAATTCAATATGAAACCCTGACGTACTTCGCTACAAGCAACGAGAACAGACAGTAGCTAAAAATACAGACATAAATAAAGCAGAGGTAAGACATAATGTTAAAAAATGCAAATACTTCTAAATGGAACTACAAGAATAGTCAACCAACAACAAAGTCAACCCCTGACACTATACAGCCCATGAAGGGCCTAGGCAAATATAAATGGTTGTTGCTTATATTAGGGGCTACGACATAGTAGTCTTGTGTGATAACCTGTGTTATTGTTATGGCTGAACTAGTGTGTTTGTAAATTGGGGATTGTAGTGGGAAAGAAGCGGCCATGGCCTTAGGTTAGGAACCATCCTGACATTCGGCTGGATTAGAAGTGGGGAAACCATGGAAAACCACTTCCAGGATGACTGAGGTGGGAATTGAACCCTCCTCTACTACGTTGCTTCATGAGGCTGAGTGCACCCCGTCCCAGCCCTCACATGAGAATTAAATTTCTTGGCAGAGCCGGAGAATCAAACCCGGACCTCCGGGACGACAGCCAGGAATGCTAGGCACTACACGAGGTGGTCTAAAACAGAATGGTACCACTGAATGAAAGTAGAACGAGCGATAATATTCTCTATAGTACATTAATTAGCCAAAATACCTTACCAAACAACGAGAAATAAATCAGGGAATGATGTTTTAAAAGATGCTTCCTCCTCCGCTGTATGTGACCCACCCAGCCATCCCAAATAGCATTGTGACTCACAGTTTGTCTTTAGGAGAGGAAGATGCACAATCCAGGCAATTCGAGATCTTCAAACTGAGATTGCGTCTACCCTGTCAGTACCGAAGGGAAAATTACAATCCATATTCATTGACTTCTCTAAAGCTTTTGACTCGATTAGCAGGAAGAAAATATTGGAAAAACTAGACTGACTATTGAGAGGTAACAGCTACACTAAACGTCTTGTCAAAAATATTTTAGGCTCTAACAATATAGTCATTAACGATGGCATTACAACATCAAGCCCAATTGTGCAGACTACAGGTGTGCTGCTACAAGGAGACCCATTACGCCCTCTGTTATTTATCACTGCTATGGCAGATAATATCTCAGATATATTATCAGAGAGGGTAATCTCATTTATATACGCAGATGACATGGTGATCGCTTCAAGTTTACAGGTCGAATTGCAATCTGCTCTCGACGCCTTGGAATTATGGGCGTTACACAATGACCTTAGGTTAAACAGAAACAAGACTAAATCTATGACCTTAAGGAAAGGGGGAAAGTCAGCAATTTCCACATTGCAGGAAAACCGCTTGAGTGTGTACCACATTACAAGTAGTCCTACTTAGGTCCTACATTAGTCAACTGACAATGTTTTCACACTGCACATCAAGGATAGACCCAGCGTCACTACCAAAGTCATCAACGACATAAAACATTTGACTAAGCTATCTATAAAAACAGCCTTAAAACTTTTGCGGTTAAAAGTTCCCCGTATTGTGACTTATGGACTGGAGAGCATTTGGGCACATTTAAATATGAAGTATTTGGAACAATATGGAGAAACTGAAGGCGACTTACATAAAGAAGGCCTTGGGTGTATCAAAGTATACACCTTCAAGACCAGTGTAAGAGGTGACTCGCGAGGTTTATAATGTAGAAGAACTCCGACTTCAAATGCTGCTACCTTCTACTCCAGGATATGTAAAACTCATGGACACACTAGAGTCAAAGAACATTGGTAGGATTTTTGCGCCACGGACGCTATGATTTTTGACGATTGGAAGAGTGGGGCGTACGAGCTGAAACCATTGAACTGTAGGTACTACTAGAACAACTCCTCCCATGGTAACCCTCGCTGAAAACTGCTTCCTGGTGCACTGCCAGGCGTTACTAGTCGCACCAAAAACTGTAATACCATTTAACTCTAGGTTGCATGTCAGCTGATACGTCGTGATCCTTTTCATATATTTGAACGTACGTACCTCTGTGCAACGTTATATGTATGGTATTTTCCAATAATACGGTAGGTGTACGGTCTACTTTATTTTCGAATTGAGATTTGTAATGAAGTAGCCTATTCTGCGTTTATGGATATGTCTTACATCAAATTTTGACATAGGCCTAAATAGCACATGACAAATACACGTAGGCCCTATTGTAGCTTATAAGTTATTAGTCACAGAATTATAACCTACGACTAGCTTATATTACAGATTTCCATTCAAACGCCCAGATGTAGGCCTATTAAAGAAATGGGTAATAGCTGTGAACACTTTTATAAACATGCTACTTGTTTCATTCAAATAGAAACAAACCACTGCTTAAAGATGATACGGTACCTGCAATTTGCAATTTCCCACAGCATCGGCTTCAGCCACCCAAGAAAAGACCGAGAGTTATTGACCGACAAGTAGCCTAATATTTACTGTTACTTTCTTCATCAGCATAGGCATAAAATTTCACATTTTCCAGTATACTTTTATGATGTCAGTCTTGGAGACGATAAAAATAATTCGGCTTAAGGGATCTTCCCTGCAGGACCTGTTCGTTTGCTGTATGACTTATGTGAGGTCGAAGCTTCGACCTGCTTTGAAGAAAAAGAAGCTTGTAGTTTTACGTGACCGTTAATCTTGTGATCATGAGCCAAGGGACCTCCATTTTACGTGGAATCCGAACCACAGGACATGGCATTTCACTTCGAAAATCTCACTTGCAATGACCGTGAATCGAACCTGGTCCACCTTGGTGAGAGGTGAATAGCTTGACCACTGCGCCACCATGCCCCATTGCTTTGAAGAATATTGAACATGTGGTTGTTTTGTATAAATAAAGTGGGCTATGTATTTTTGTTCACTAAGCACCTATTAAATTGTTTAGTTGTAGGCTTATGCATATTCACACACATATGAATGCTGCCTTTGAGTTAATAAAAATGTTGAATGCCAATTAACATATTTTTTGTTCTTTATTGTTAGTCATTCCCAGCCTAACCTTATTTTTATTTTATTTTAATGTACGTACGACTTGTATTTTTTGCCAGTAGGCCTATAGTTATTGTGTATGCTGCCTTTGATCTAAGGATAAAATGATGAACAATCAGGCTGCAATATAATATTTTATGTTGGCGTATATTCCTAGCCATTTTAAGTAACAAATTACTATGATATTTTGAAATATGTATTTCGGCGTAAGTTCCGTTTAGTTTACCGTTCGCCTAAATGTTCAAAAGTACCTCTTTTACTTGTATCTCGTCGTACGTACGTACATCATCCTTTCGTTCGTATACGTCAAACTCTCCTCCTTATAAAAGGTGTCGCACCAAAAAGTTCCATCATCCGTGTGACGAATGTTTGTGTGAGCGCTGTGGAGAACAATGTGGAAGATACCACGCTATATTCTGCACATTAAGACATGAATCTTTGATACTCCAAGGGAATAACAATAAGTTTACTGCATGATTTTAGATTTTATTCATTATATGCATGGCCATTGGCTGCAATAAATCCCTTATTATTATAGGCTATAGGTGAATTTCCAGCTGTGGATGCCATTATTCACATCAACCATTATCAGAACAGTACTGCCAACCTCACCATTACGGTACTAGCCGCACCAACACCCGACCATTCTAACCTACGTTTTGTCCAATCCAATGGTTTTGTATCAACCTGCCCTGATAATTGCGCGCAATCAAAGCCGCAGCCTTCGATTTGTCCAAACCAATGTATTTTTTACAATGGTTACAGCCTAACGCATCCAGAACAATGGTTACAGTCTAACGCGTTCCGATGACTGCCTTTTTTTTAACAACAGTGATCTGCTAATAGATGTTGTCTCCTCCGCTGTCTATAACCCACCCACCATCCCAATTTATAACACGACTTAGGCCTATGTAGTGAAATTTCAGTTGTGTCGGCCAGTGGGCGTGGCTTATTTGACAAATAAGATATTTCCAACCCTACGTATACGGTAAACACGGCCATAGGTTGTTTGTTTTGAGCGTAGAGAGCTGTGAGAGCGCACTCGCTTCTATCTGTAGCGGGACATCCTGAACTAACTCTAACAGATGGCGCACAGGTACTCTCAGTAGTACTTTATTTCAAATAGCATTTGCCAATAACACACAATTGATGTTACAAACTCTTTAAAATGAAAATTTACTGTATTATCAACTTGTCATTCTTCAAATTTGATGTGTATAGAATTCCAACGGACATAAATTCTATCTTATTAATGTTTTTAATACAAAAACAAACCTAACCAGCGGCTAACGCCCCAGTCCCCCTTGCTTGTGGTAGCCTACTAACAGTAATTTTCGGCCAGGCAGTAGGCCTACCTAACCTGGTAACAGACATAAATGTATATACAAAAACAAACCTAATCTGGGGTTAACCCCCCAGGCCCCCTAGCTTGTGATACTAACAGTAGCCTAATTCTATTTACATACCTGTCGCATTTTAAATCACTGCTTCCATCAGATTGCAGTACCCACTTAAATTTTCCCACAAGCACACAAAGATTCTTGATTCTTATAGAATATATTTACACTTAAAGAACTTGACACATTAGAAGACACTGACACTGCTGGTATGACATTAAAACTACCATAATCTACTTTAACAAACAGGAGTTGTGTAGGACGGTTGATTTGGGAAAATTGTCGAAATGGCAACAGGGGTTAGTATGGCAATTTTCATAACCGCAAATTTATTAGGTTCGAAATGTTTAAGTTAACACATACAACTGTTTTAACATCGAAAATTATCCCGGTGAATATTTCTTATCCACTTCTCTTTCAAAGATTTGTCTTTAGGAAATTTAAAAGTTGAAGTATCTTCAGCAGTATTAAATTTACAGGCGGGTACACAGTAATGACAATAAACAGCCAATACTTCTCACATTACGTATCATCGGAATTTATAATTATTCACAGTGCACTACACTACTTAAGGTACACTATTACAATATATAATAGCTCGAAACCACTTGAGATATGCGACATTTGAACGAAATTCTCGCAGCAGACCCACTTAAATGTTGGTTGACCAAATGTAAACAATCCCCTAAGATTTCGGCCATTTTCTCCGCTATCGATAGTGGCATTGCGGTCTGAGATATTGTAGAGTGTGTTTCTATCTCCCAAAATTTTAATAATGGCACCCCGTGGCGTTAACGAACAGCTGATTCCTCACCTCAAGTTAAAACGCAATGAGAGTGAAACGCGAATTATGATCCGCATCATCCTGGCTTGTTATTGGCTGGCAATTATTACCAGCCATTGGCTGCCCGCGGGTTTGTTTACAATTATCACCAATATGGTGGCGAGAGGAATAGATTTCTACATCAATTAAATTGCTAGAAATCTATTCCAGTTCATGACAGTATGAAGTGCAAATCACTTATTGATGAGGAATTGTATGTGCGTTTATATTTAAATTGAAGCGTGACACTGTTCATCAAAATTTGTGAAAATAAAAGTACAAATCAACACTCTTGCCAATCAACTGAAAGTTTCTACTACTTTGGATGTAATGGATGTAAATCAATTGGCTGTCGTTTCCACCAGTTTTATTCATCAGTTCGAAATACATTCAGTACAATAACCTTTTGTGCACTATAAAACTACATTATAGACCATTGCATATTGATGTTGCTGTCTGCTTATATATACCAATTTCATGACATGTAATTTGTAGGTTATGCCTAATAAGGCATATAATTTAAGTGGCCGTTTGTAATGTGAAGTCCTTACTGTATTTATGTACAAATATTATGGTTTAACTAATGAAGCAAGGATTAAAAGTGCAGTTTGCACTGCCACCTTTTTTTTTGTTTAAATATTGATATGTAGTTTCTCAGTCTGGTAACTTCTTGGATTTGCTTGAGATAGATTTATAGTAATATAATACCTTATTAACCTGCAGGCTGATTTTTTTTTAAACATGCCCAGGTGCGTACAGTAGCACAAGACCTACTGCAGGCTATGTCGATCCTAAATGTAGGCCTATTATAGTGCTCATGCCAAAGGTCGTCCTAAAGTTTCAACTATTGAGACTTGATTTGCATCGAAGATAATTTCAGCCGAGTCTGGCAAGGCTTCATAAACTTGGGCGTGACTTCACATTTTCATTTTTCCTATACAGCTTTTGATACCAACCACTTAAATCACAGTATTTCAAGATTTGCTCTCATTAAACATTACCAACACTTTTTTTCCCCCTGGTGGTGGGCTGTATTGGAGTCTACAGAAAATAAAGTTGAGAAATAAAAATACATCTTAGGTTTCCATGACACAGTTGCATTTTATCCTACTATATCTCCACTCAATATACCAATCCTACCAATGTTTCCTAATTCCTCGTGCTGCATAAATAAACATGACAGATTACAGCATTAGCAATGATGACAGTAATTTATGAATTGTTAAAATGTTTTTAAAAGGTGCATAGAAAGAGGCTTGATAAATCCTGTATCATCAAACCATTTAAACATTCCCACAGAACTCTAATCAGAAGCTCATTTTATGTGCAACAGGTATGTAAAATAAACCTCCCTCCCAATAACTTGTAGGCCTAACCTGAACATAATCCATGTTAAGAGCTGTTTTTTGTTGAAATATGTGACCATGGTTTGTGTTGGTCACACTGTTAATTATAAACCTGCTCCATAGAGATATGTTTCTCTTTTGTTTTATGGTAATGGTGTGTATAAAAGGAATGTTGTATCACCTTGTTCGTTCAGTTCTGTTGTAGTAAATGTCAAGTACATTAAACGTGTGTTCCATTTCAATTGCCTGTGTGCCCCGTAATCCTTCAGGTTATGGGCCCAGCCACGAATCCACCGTGCGAATATAAAGTGCGTATGATAGACTGATTGTTATATGAACTGTGAATTCGGCTACGTAGTGAAATTCAACATGTCTGCAACCAGCACCTCGTTACCGGCTATAGATAAGCTGCGAGGTAGTCTAAATTACGTGGATTGGCGATTCGAGATGGAAAACGTCCTAAGACTCGAAGATCTGTGGAGCTGTATAGTTGGCTACCCGGATGGAGATACTACAACATCTGCGAAGAAAGCAAAAGACGAAAGTCGGGCTAGGGTCAGACTTAACCTCATGGTGGATAAATCAATTTTCCCAATCGTCATGCCTTGTAAGACCGCGAAGGAAGTCTGGGAAGCTCTTGAAAAGGCCTACTCCGATAAAGGAGTGAATCGGCGGATCGTCATCTTGAAGAAATTGTGCAAAGTTAAATTAAAGCACTACAAGACGATGGAAGAGTATGTTAGTGAGGTTATGGGACTTGCTCAGCAACTTGCGTCTATGAATAAGGCACTGGACGACGAGTTTGTTGCAGCTCTTATGCTGAAAGGTCTACCAGATGAGTTTCAGCCTATGATTATGGCTCTGGAAAGTTCCGGAACAGACCTTACTGCAGACACAGTCCGAACCAAGTTGCTACAAGATACTACTTGGAGTGGGAAAAGTACTTCCAAGCCATCCAAGGATTCTGTTCTGTTTTCACGAGAAGACAAGACTAAGAAGAAGCCTTTCTGCTGGAAATGCAAGAAGCCAGGACACTGGAAGCGGGATTGCAGGAAGGAGGAGATGCAGAGCTCAACTCAACAGAAGTCGAAGAAAGACAAGATGATGCTGGCAACCGATGGACAGGCATTAAGTGCAAGGGCCTCTACAAGGGCCTGGTTCGTTGACTCTGGTGCTACTAAGCATATGAGTTCAAGCAAGTCTGCGATGGTGAACTTCACTGCTGGTCCTAATCTGGAGATCAGTACAGCAAACAATCAAAAATTGTATGGCCAAGGATCTGGTAATGTAACTGTTCAATTAGAAAATGGTATTTCACAAACCTTGTCCAATGTAGAATATGTTCCTGGTCTCACTGCTAATCTTTTATCTGTGTCTGCTGCTACTCAAAAGGGTTATGCTGTGGTATTCACCGACAATACTTGTGAAGTTTATGATAGTGAAAACTTTGTTGCTACAGGTAATGTAGCACTGACTGCGAGTAATGTGGGGGGTGTTTACCAAGTCAATGCTCTCAGTGGTCAAGCTAATATTTGTTCAGAGGACTCAGAATATTTATGGCATAAACGACTAGGCCATCTTAACAACCACAGTATGAAGTTGTTAAGAGATAGTCTCACTCATGGAATTAATTTCTCAGATAATGGTTTTAAAAACTGTTTTTCATGTGCTGAAGGTAAACAAGCTAGACAACCATTTAAGTCAAGTAAGAGTAAAACTGTATGTAAAAATAAGCTAGATCTTATTCATTCAGACTTATGTGGGCCTATGCCAGTTCCATCTTGGAGCAATGCTCGCTATTTCTTGACCTTCATTGATGATCATTCTAGAAAGGTTTTTGTGTATTTCCTTGCTAAGAAAAGTGATGTTTTGGATTGCTTTATTGATTTCAAGGCACAGGTTGAGAATCAGTGTGAAAGATCTATTAAGGTCCTACGCACTGATAATGGTGGTGAATTTTGTAGCAAAGCTTTTGAGAGGCTACTTAAATCAGAAGGTATTCAGCATCAAACTACAACTAGCTATTCTCCACAGCAGAATGGTGTAGCTGAACGCATGAATAGAACATTGCTTGATAAATGTAGAGCCATGATGAGCGAGTCTAAAGTAGATAAACGCATGTGGGCTGAAGCAATAAATACAGCAGCCTATCTTGTAAACAGGTCCCCAACCAGAAAAATTCCAGGTAAAGTTCCAGAGGAGATCTGGACTGGTAACAAGGTCAATATGGAGCATCTAAGAATTTTTGGTTGTGTAGCACAAGTTCATGTCCCTGATCAAAGGAGAAACAAGTTGGATCCTAAAAGTGAAAAACACATTTTCTGTGGTTATTGTGAGGACAGTAAAGCCTATAGATTCATGCATCCTGTTACTCATCAACTTGTTAAGTCCAGGGATGCACAGTTCTTTGAAGATGTGTTCCAGGAGGTGTCTGATGTGTCTCCAGGTAATGTTGGTCCATCCTTGCAGATTAATGAACCTGCAATGTTGCAGATCTCAGTTCCCACTGACAGTGAGGCAGAACCCGACAACTCAGGGGATGGGGCAGAGTGCATTTCGGAACTTGAAAGCGTATCGCCCATTAGCAGTGCTGGTGTGGCTGAGACTGTTGACTCAGCTGATTTAAGCTATGTCCCTAGTGGAACAGATTCAGACTGCAGTGATTCTGTGGGCTCTGCCACCATCGTCAATGAGCCAATGGAGGGGGATGCCGAAGGTAATCAAAGGTATCCTAGGCGCCAACAAAAGCCTGTAGACATGTCAGACTATGTGACATACTTGACTCTCACTGATGACTCTGAACCTAGCACAGTTAAGGAGGCACTGTCCATGCCTGATAGGGTTAAGTGGGATCAGGCTATGAAAAGAGAAATGGAGATACTTCAGTTAAATGACACATGGGATCTAGTTGATAAACCCCAGGGCAAGAATGTTGTCAGTAGTAAGTGGGTTTTCAAAGTAAAAAGAGACTCTAAAGGTAACATTCAAAGGTATAAAGCCAGACTTGTGGCCAGGGGCTTCACCCAAAGGTACGGAGTAGATTTTACAGAAACTTTCTCTCCTGTTGTTCGACACAGCACGTTAAGGATGTTGCTTGCCTTGGCTGTCCAAACAGATCTGAAGGTGGCACATTGGGATGCTGAATCTGCTTTTCTCAATGGAAAGTTAGATGAAGAGATCTACATGTATCAGCCAGAACGTTTTGTCAAGAAAGGTTCAGAGCATAAAGTTTGCAAGTTAAAAAAATCTATTTATGGCTTAAAACAATCTTCTCGTTTGTGGAATGAGCGAGCTCACTCTGTTCTTGTCAAATTGGGTTACAAAAATTGTGCTGATGAACCCTGTGTGTACTTTAAGAAACAAGCCCAAGGTATGGTAATTATTGCATTATATGTGGATGATTTCATTGTGGCTTATAATGATGAGTCTGAGATCAAGTCATTGAAGACCTGTATTGATAAAGAATTTAAGGTACGAGATCTTGGGCCAATTTCTTATATTTTAGGTATTAAAGTAAGGCAAGATAAGAAGAATGGTACAATGTATCTTAGCCAAGAGCAGTACATCAGTGAGATTGCAAAGAAATATGGTATGCACGATGCACGTCCCATTGGTACTCCCTTGGAAACCAAACCAAATCTTGGTGTTTCTGATACAGAAACTAGTGATCTTCCTTATAGAGAACTCATAGGTTCGCTCATGTATTTAAGTGTTTGCACGCGTCCAGATATAAGCTATGCGATATCATATCTCAGTCAATTTAATCATTGTTACAATGAATCTCACTGGTCTGCTGCAAAGCGAGTGCTGCGTTATTTAAATTGCACAAAAGACTTGTCACTTAAGTATGTCAGGAATGGAGGTCAATTCATGGGATTTGTTGATGCTGACTGGGCTAATGATAGCAATGACCGAAAATCATACAGTGGTTTTGTGTTCAAAATGGCAGGTGGTGCTGTATCATGGGGGGCTCAAAAGCAAAAATGCATTTCCTTATCATCTACTGAAGCAGAATATGTTGCACTGAGTGAAGGTGTAAGAGAAGCTGTTTGGTTGAAACGTGTTTTGTCTAACTTTATAGATCTCAAGTCACCCATCATATTATTGAGTGATAGTCAATCAGCTCAAAAACTGGCAAAAAATCCAGTCCACCATAATAGGACCAAACATATTGACACTAAATATCACTATGTTAGAGATGCTTTGGATTCTAAAGCCATATGCATCAAATATGAGGAGACTTCAAAAATGTGTGCAGACATCCTAACAAAGCCTCTTCCTAAGCCTAAGCATATTTATTTTTGTAAAGACTTGGGTCTTGAGTCATGTCCTCTACTCCCACAGGTTTAAGGAGGTGTGTTGAAATATGTGACCATGGTTTGTGTTGGTCACACTGTTAATTATAAACCTGCTGTATAGAGATATGTTTCTCTTTTGTTTTATGGTAATGGTGTGTATAAAAGGAATGTTGTATCACCTTGTTCGTTCAGTTCTGTTGTAGTAAATGTCAAGTACATTAAACGTGTGTTCCATTTCAATTGCCTGTGTGCCTCGTAATCCTTCATTTTTTTGGTTCACAGGAAAACCTACCATTTAAAATCTTGCACATACCGGTAGGCTACTAATCATATTAAGGTGCAATTAACTAGGGTAATTTTAAAAATCATGGATATCAACTACTGATTTAAATATTCCAGACATCTTTCTTAACTCCTCTTTTACTGACAGCATGTAAGTCCTTACTACTGTCTTTCAAGCCATTGACCAATTGTTTTTTTCATGAGGAACCATTTTAGTCATTCTTCTCTATGTGAAATACAGTTGATGACAACTGCCTGGCAGACTCAGGTGTTTTTTCTTGTGTCGCTTCTCTGGTTGCCTACGACACTTCCTAATTATTAACAGAATGTTTCATTGAATTGTTGTATCCAATTGACCAACTGGTAATATATTATGGTTTGCTTTAATATTCCTATGATACACTTTTAGATCTCATATATTAATGAAATATACATCATAGGCTGAAATGTTGAACCAATCTCCTATTCCCTAACACTCCCAACTAATGGGACATAAGCTACCTAGTGGTTGCTTCCATCTACATGTACCGTACTAGGTCTAGTAGTACCATAGGTATTGTGACAGTTTCTCTAACTCCGTCAAGGAAACTAATTCTGAACTAAGATCTGGAATGGGGTACACTGTCCCTCGAGGGCAATCAAGGACAACTTGAATCATTCGAGTGATTTTTCTATTTCATTTTACCAACTAACCAGGTGCCTGGAAATGCTAGTGAAGGAGGCAGCTAAGTAGGCTAGCCTACTGGTATTCACCATTCAGAGAACATTCCCAGCGACTTGTCTATGCATAGGCCTATGACACAATTTTCAGAAATTGATACAGTAGTCACAGAACACTAATGGTGCCCAGTACTCGCAGCTTAGCATAGGACGGAGTGGATTCCTGCCACAGATTAACTTATGATCTGTCAACGGGTTTTCAAACAAATTGAGCACACACCCAAGTACAGGGGTCTTGACCATGATGTTCCAAGCCTCTAAATGAAACACTCCTCTTTAAGACTTTCTGGTCTTGCATCCATGGTCGATCAACATTCTCCTGATCTGTGTTCTCAAGTTTCTGATGGTTATGGACATTATTTTTATCCTGATAACTTCATATTTTAAGGGGTTGGGGTACATGCCTTATTCTTAATTAGTTCAGCATAAGATCTTGAATCCCCTTAAGAAAAATAGGGAACATCGATGTGTTATTTGACCATAGGAAAGGGAGAATTTAAAAAAACTGAACCTCTAGGGACATTGATGCAGATGACTCTGAGTAAGTAGGCTAGATCAAAATGAACATTTTTCAGTGTTGCCTTAATAAAGGTTGATAACTTTCTACCGTTCAACATGAATAGGCCTACATTGGATGGGAAATATTTTTATTATTTGCAGAGATTACAAGGATGACTTGTTGATGTATCGTTATTTTGTTAAGCGAACATAAGTTCCAAGTCCATATTGTGTTGCAACCCATATTTCAGTGCTGCCTTAGTAAACGAAATATTCAATGTCTTTCAGTCGGTCAACACGGTTGCACTTAATGGTAATGAGAATGAGCATCATTCCAAAAACCAGAATAAAAAACTGTAGGCTACATGCAGACCTAACATGTCAAATCAATCATGCCTACAAGACAACAAAAATGCTCTATGAAAAACTATTAAAACCCCATAATGGTAGTCAAAAATAATCTCAATCCACCGCCACTATTTCGCGAAGGTGCAGAAAAATCTTACTATAGTACAGCTATTCGTAATAGTTGCTACTGTTGTGATAAACCGCTACTGAGTGATAGGCCCCCGAAATATAACTATTTATCTTAATGTCTACAAGATAACGAGATTGCCAAAAAACCACAGATCTATAGAAGGCAACACTAAAAATGGCTTATCTAATCCACAAGTTACCCACCCTTCACCAACATTATTAATATTTGTAATTTAAGTAACTTAGGTTATGTTATATTGAGGTTAATGGCGGATTTGATTGCGGCTGTGTGGCGGGAAGGACCCAATAAGTGCTCAGCCAATCAGGGACGTTTTTAAAGGATTACGAGGCACACAGGCAATTGAAATGGAACACACGTTTAATGTACTTGACATTTACTACAACAGAACTGAACGAACAAGGTGATACAACATTTTTTTATACACACCATTACCATAAAACAAAAGAGAAACATATCTCTATGGACCAGGTTTATAATTAACAGTGTGACCAACACAAACCATGGCCACATATTTCAACACACCTCCTTAAACCTGTGGGAGTAGAGGACATGATTTAAGACCCAAGTCTTTACAAAAATAAATATGCTTAGGCTTAGGAAGAGGCTTTGTTAGGATGTCTGCACACATTTTTGAAGTCTCCTCATATTTGATGCATATGGCTTTAGAATCCAAAGCATCTCTAACATAGTGATATTTAGTGTCAATATGTTTGGTCCTATTATGGTGGACTGGATTTTTTGCCAGTTTTTGAGCTGATTGACTATCACTCAATAATATGATGGGTGACTTGAGATCTATAAAGTTAGACAAAACACGTTTCAACCAAACAGCTTCTCTTACACCTTCACTCAGTGCAACATATTCTGCTTCAGTAGATGATAAGGAAATGCATTTTTGCTTTTGAGCTCCCCATGATACAGCACCACCTGCCATTTTGAACACAAAACCACTGTATGATTTTCGGTCATTGCTATCATTAGCCCAGTCAGCATCAACAAATCCCATGAATTGACCTCCATTCCTGACATACTTAAGTGACAAGTCTTTTGTGCAATTTAAATAACGCAGTACTCGCTTTGCAGCAGACCAGTGAGATTCATTGTAACAATGATTAAATTGACTGAGATATGATATCGCATAGCTTATATCTGGACGCGTGCAAACACTTAAATACATGAGCGAACCTACGAGTTCTCTATAAGGAAGATCACTAGTTTCTGTATCAGAAACACCAAGATTTGGTTTGGTTTCCAAGGGAGTACCAATGGGACGTGCATCGTGCATACCATATTTCTTTGCAATCTCACTGATGTACTGCTCTTGGCTAATATACATTGTACCATTCTTCTTATCTTGCCTTACTTTAATACCTAAAATATAAGAAATTGGCCCAAGATCTCGTACCTTAAATTCTTTATCAATACAGGTCTTCAATGACTTGATCTCAGACTCATCATTATAAGCCACAATGAAATCATCCACATATAATGCAATAATTACCATACCTTGGGCTTGTTTCTTAAAGTATACACAGGGTTCATCAGCACAATTTTTGTAACCCAATTTGACAAGAACAGAGTGAGCTCGCTCATTCCACAAGCGAGAAGATTGTTTTAAGCCATAAATAGATTTTTTTAACTTGCAAACTTTATGCTCTGAACCTCTCTTGACAAAACTTTCTGGCTGATACATGTAGATCTCTTCATCTAACTTTCCATTGAGAAAAGCAGATTCAGCATCCCAATGTACCACCTTCAGATCTGCTTGGACAGCCAAGGCAAGCAGCATCCTTAACGTGCTGTGTCGAACAACAGGAGAGAAAGTTTCTGTAAAATCTACTCCGTACCTTTGGGTGAAGCCCCTGGCCACAAGTCTGGCTTTATACCTTTGAATGTTACCATTAGAGTCTCTTTTTACTTTGAAAACCCACTTACTACTGACAACATTCTTGCCCTGGGGTTTATCAACTAGATCCCATGTGTCATTTAACTGAAGTATCTCCATTTCTCTTTTCATAGCCTGCTCCCACTTAACCCTATCAGGCATGGACAGTGCCTCCTTAACTGTACTAGGTTCAGAGTCATCAGTGAGAGTCAAGTATGTCACATAGTCTGACATGTCTACAGGCTTTTGTTGGCGCCTAGGATACCTTTGATTACCTTCGGCATCCCCCTCCATTGGCTCATTGACGATGGTGGCAGAGCCCACAGAATCACTGCAGTCTGAATCTGTTCCACTAGGGACATAGCTTAAATCAGCTGAGTCAACAGTCTCAGCCACACCAGCACTGCTAATGGGCGATACGCTTTCAAGTTCCGAAATGCACTCTGCCCCATCCCCTGAGTTGTCGGGTTCTGCCTCACTGTCAGTGGGAACTGAGATCTGCAACATTGCAGGTTCATTAATCTGAAAGGATGGACCAACATTACCTGGAGACACATCAGACACCTCCTGGAACACATCTTCAAAGAACTGTGCATCCCTGGACTTAACAAGTTGATGAGTAACAGGATGCATGAATCTATAGGCTTTACTGTCCTCACAATAACCACAGAAAATGTGTTTTTCACTTTTAGGATCCAACTTGTTTCTCCTTTGATCAGGGACATGAACTTGTGCTACACAACCAAAAATTCTTAGATGCTCCATATTGACCTTGTTACCAGTCCAGATCTCCTCTGGAACTTTACCTGGAATTTTTCTGGTTGGGGACCTGTTTACAAGATAGGCTGCTGTATTTATTGCTTCAGCCCACATGCGTTTATCTACTTTAGACTCACTCATCATGGCTCTACATTTATCAAGCAATGTTCTATTCATGCGTTCAGCTACACCATTCTGCTGTGGAGAATAGCTAGTTGTAGTTTGATGCTGAATACCTTCTGATTTAAGTAGCCTCTCAAAAGCTTTGCTACAAAATTCACCACCATTATCAGTGCGTAGGACCTTAATAGATCTTTCACACTGATTCTCGACCTGTGCCTTGAAATCAATAAAGCAATCCAAAACATCACTTTTCTTAGCAAGGAAATACACAAAAACCTTTCTAGAATGATCATCAATGAAGGTCAAGAAATAGCGAGCATTGCTCCAAGATGGAACTGGCATAGGCCCACATAAGTCTGAATGAATAAGATCTAGCTTATTTTTACATACAGTTTTACTCTTACTTGACTTAAATGGTTGTCTAGCTTGTTTACCTTCAGCACATGAAAAACAGTTTTTAAAACCATTATCTGAGAAATTAATTCCATGAGTAAGACTATCTCTTAACAACTTCATACTGTGGTTGTTAAGATGGCCTAGTCGTTTATGCCATAAATATTCTGAGTCCTCTGAACAAATATTAGCTTGACCACTGAGAGCATTGACTTGGTAAACACCCCCCACATTACTCGCAGTCAGTGCTACATTACCTGTAGCAACAAAGTTTTCACTATCATAAACTTCACAAGTATTGTCGGTGAATACCACAGCATAACCCTTTTGAGTAGCAGCAGACACAGATAAAAGATTAGCAGTGAGACCAGGAACATATTCTACATTGGACAAGGTTTGTGAAATACCATTTTCTAATTGAACAGTTACATTACCAGATCCTTGGCCATACAATTTTTGATTGTTTGCTGTACTGATCTCCAGATTAGGACCAGCAGTGAAGTTCACCATCGCAGACTTGCTTGAACTCATATGCTTAGTAGCACCAGAGTCAACGAACCAGGCCCCTGTAGAGGCCCTTGCACTTAATGCCTGTCCATCGGTTGCCAGCATCATCTTGTCTTTCTTCGACTTCTGTTGAGTTGAGCTCTGCATCTCCTCCTTCCTGCAATCCCGCTTCCAGTGTCCTGGCTTCTTGCATTTCCAGCAGAAAGGCTTCTTCTTAGTCTTGTCTTCTCGTGAAAACAGAACAGAATCCTTGGATGGCTTGGAAGTACTTTTCCCACTCCAAGTAGTATCTTGTAGCAACTTGGTTCGGACTGTGTCTGCAGTAAGGTCTGTTCCGGAACTTTCCAGAGCCATAATCATAGGCTGAAACTCATCTGGTAGACCTTTCAGCATAAGAGCTGCAACAAACTCGTCGTCCAGTGCCTTATTCATAGACGCAAGTTGCTGAGCAAGTCCCATAACCTCACTAACATACTCTTCCATCGTCTTGTAGTGCTGTAATTTAACTTTGCACAATTTCTTCAAGATGACGATCCGCCGATTCACTCCTTTATCTGAGTAGGCCTTTTCAAGAGCTTCCCAGACTTCCTTCGCGGTCTTACAAGGCATGACGATTGGGAAAATTGATTTATCCACCATGAGGTTGAGTCTGGCCCTAGCCCGACTTTCGTCTTTTGCTTTCTTCGCAGATGTTGTAGTATCTCCATCCGGGTAGCCAACTATACAGCTCCACAGATCTTCGAGTCTTAGGACGTTTTCCATCTCGAATCGCCAATCCACGTAATTTAGACTACCTCGCAGCTTATCTATAGCCGGCAACGAGGTGCTGGTTGCAGACATGTTGAATTTCACTACGTAGCCGAATTCACAGTTCATATAACAATCAGTCTATCATACGCACTTTATATTCGCACGGTGGATTCGTGGCTGGGCCCATAACCTAAAGGATTACGAGGCACACAGGCAATTGAAATGGAACACACGTTTAATGTACTTGACATTTACTACAACAGAACTGAACGAACAAGGTGATACAACATTCTTTTTATACACACCATTGCCATAAAACAAAAGAGAAACATATCTCTATGGACCAGGTTTATAATTAACAGTGTGACCAACACAAACCATGGCCACATATTTCAACAGTTTTGATTGGAGACCATGCTCGGAAAATTTTTAGATCGTTTTGATTCTCAGGGCTTCGTTAAGCCCCCACCCTAGGCCGTCATTGTGCCCAAAATGGCGGCTTAACGAACACGACGGGGTGCCATTATTAAAATTTTGGGAGATAGAAACACAGCCGTAGTCGGTCTTGGCCAAACCTCACGTTTGGCTTCTTTTACCAGTTTCCCTCCTTCCACTGTAAGGATATTACTGTTGCACTATTCTTACCATTTGAATTTAAAATTTTGCATATTTCATCACTAAGATACCTAGTCTTTTACTAACCTATTTAAGTGTAGGACATTTCCTGTCTATTTTACTTACATCTATAATTTGGACATTTGGAAAACCCTTGTAAATTTTAGTAATTTGTAGTCTCTATTTCTACATTTACACGTGATTTGGGAATTAAGTCATATCTCTGCGGAATGTTTACAATAATTTGTGTTACGCATGGATGGTAATGTACCGTTTAAATTGTGCCAGTGGTTTCGACCTTTCTACTTTCATTCCTGTGGACGTCGTTTGCTCCAGCGATGACAACAGCAAAATCCTTTGCAGTTAGGGACGGGACGCACAATCTCCTACCATCCCGTCCGTGACCGCTGGAATGGGAGCTCCTGGTTTCACTGTCGACTGTTGATATATGCATCTTTTGGAATATAATGAAAATTTATATCCGTAGCCCTCTTATACATCGGCTTGTAGCCGTAAACTGTGAAGGATTACGAGGCACACAGGCAATTGAAATGGAACACACGTTTAATGTACTTGACATTTACTACAACAGAACTGAACGAACAAGGTGATACAACATTCTTTTTATACATACCATTACTATAAAACAAAAGAGAAACATATCTCTATGGACCAGGTTTATAATTAACAGTGTGACCAACACAAACCATGGCCACATATTTCAACACACCTCCTTAAACCTGTGGGAGTAGAGGACATGATTTAAGACCCAAGTCTTTACAAAAATAAATATGCTTAGGCTTAGGAAGAGGCTTTGTTAGGATGTCTGCACACATTTTTGAAGTCTCCTCATATTTGATGCATATGGCTTTAGAATCCAAAGCATCTCTAACATAGTGATATTTAGTGTCAATATGTTTGGTCCTATTATGGTGGACTGGATTTTTTGCCAGTTTTTGAGCTGATTGACTATCACTCAATAATATGATGGGTGACTTGAGATCTATAAAGTTAGACAAAACACGTTTCAACCAAACAGCTTCTCTTACACCTTCACTCAGTGCAACATATTCTGCTTCAGTAGATGATAAGGAAATGCATTTTTGCTTTTGAGCTCCCCATGATACAGCACCACCTGCCATTTTGAACACAAAACCACTGTATGATTTTCGGTCATTGCTATCATTAGCCCAGTCAGCATCAACAAATCCCATGAATTGACCTCCATTCCTGACATACTTAAGTGACAAGTCTTTTGTGCAATTTAAATAACGCAGTACTCGCTTTGCAGCAGACCAGTGAGATTCATTGTAACAATGATTAAATTGACTGAGATATGATATCGCATAGCTTATATCTGGACGCGTGCAAACACTTAAATACATGAGCGAACCTACGAGTTCTCTATAAGGAAGATCACTAGTTTCTGTATCAGAAACACCAAGATTTGGTTTGGTTTCCAAGGGAGTACCAATGGGACGTGCATCGTGCATACCATATTTCTTTGCAATCTCACTGATGTACTGCTCTTGGCTAATATACATTGTACCATTCTTCTTATCTTGCCTTACTTTAATACCTAAAATATAAGAAATTGGCCCAAGATCTCGTACCTTAAATTCTTTATCAATACAGGTCTTCAATGACTTGATCTCAGACTCATCATTATAAGCCACAATGAAATCATCCACATATAATGCAATAATTACCATACCTTGGGCTTGTTTCTTAAAGTATACACAGGGTTCATCAGCACAATTTTTGTAACCCAATTTGACAAGAACAGAGTGAGCTCGCTCATTCCACAAGCGAGAAGATTGTTTTAAGCCATAAATAGATTTTTTTAACTTGCAAACTTTATGCTCTGAACCTCTCTTGACAAAACTTTCTGGCTGATACATGTAGATCTCTTCATCTAACTTTCCATTGAGAAAAGCAGATTCAGCATCCCAATGTACCACCTTCAGATCTGCTTGGACAGCCAAGGCAAGCAGCATCCTTAACGTGCTGTGTCGAACAACAGGAGAGAAAGTTTCTGTAAAATCTACTCCGTACCTTTGGGTGAAGCCCCTGGCCACAAGTCTGGCTTTATACCTTTGAATGTTACCATTAGAGTCTCTTTTTACTTTGAAAACCCACTTACTACTGACAACATTCTTGCCCTGGGGTTTATCAACTAGATCCCATGTGTCATTTAACTGAAGTATCTCCATTTCTCTTTTCATAGCCTGCTCCCACTTAACCCTATCAGGCATGGACAGTGCCTCCTTAACTGTACTAGGTTCAGAGTCATCAGTGAGAGTCAAGTATGTCACATAGTCTGACATGTCTACAGGCTTTTGTTGGCGCCTAGGATACCTTTGATTACCTTCGGCATCCCCCTCCATTGGCTCATTGACGATGGTGGCAGAGCCCACAGAATCACTGCAGTCTGAATCTGTTCCACTAGGGACATAGCTTAAATCAGCTGAGTCAACAGTCTCAGCCACACCAGCACTGCTAATGGGCGATACGCTTTCAAGTTCCGAAATGCACTCTGCCCCATCCCCTGAGTTGTCGGGTTCTGCCTCACTGTCAGTGGGAACTGAGATCTGCAACATTGCAGGTTCATTAATCTGAAAGGATGGACCAACATTACCTGGAGACACATCAGACACCTCCTGGAACACATCTTCAAAGAACTGTGCATCCCTGGACTTAACAAGATGATGAGTAACAGGATGCATGAATCTATAGGCTTTACTGTCCTCACAATAACCACAGAAAATGTGTTTTTCACTTTTAGGATCCAACTTGTTTCTCCTTTGATCAGGGACATGAACTTGTGCTACACAACCAAAAATTCTTAGATGCCCCATATTGACCTTGTTACCAGTCCAGATCTCCTCTGGAACTTTACCTGGAATTTTTCTGGTTGGGGACCTGTTTACAAGATAGGCTGCTGTATTTATTGCTTCAGCCCACATGCGTTTATCTACTTTAGACTCGCTCATCATGGCTCTACATTTATCAAGCAATGTTCTATTCATGCGTTCAGCTACACCATTCTGCTGTGGAGAATAGCTAGTTGTAGTTTGATGCTGAATACCTTCTGATTTAAGTAGCCTCTCAAAAGCTTTGCTACAAAATTCACCACCATTATCAGTGCGTAGGACCTTAATAGATCTTTCACACTGATTCTCGACCTGTGCCTTGAAATCAATAAAGCAATCCAAAACATCACTTTTCTTAGCAAGGAAATACACAAAAACCTTTCTAGAATGATCATCAATGAAGGTCAAGAAATAGCGAGCATTGCTCCAAGATGGAACTGGCATAGGCCCACATAAGTCTGAATGAATAAGATCTAGCTTATTTTTACATACAGTTTTACTCTTACTTGACTTAAATGGTTGTCTAGCTTGTTTACCTTCAGCACATGAAAAACAGTTTTTAAAACCATTATCTGAGAAATTAATTCCATGAGTGAGACTATCTCTTAACAACTTCATACTGTGGTTGTTAAGATGGCCTAGTCGTTTATGCCATAAATATTCTGAGTCCTCTGAACAAATATTAGCTTGACCACTGAGAGCATTGACTTGGTAAACACCCCCCACATTACTCGCAGTCAGTGCTACATTACCTGTAGCAACAAAGTTTTCACTATCATAAACTTCACAAGTATTGTCGGTGAATACCACAGCATAACCCTTTTGAGTAGCAGCAGACACAGATAAAAGATTAGCAGTGAGACCAGGAACATATTCTACATTGGACAAGGTTTGTGAAATACCATTTTCTAATTGAACAGTTACATTACCAGATCCTTGGCCATACAATTTTTGATTGTTTGCTGTACTGATCTCCAGATTAGGACCAGCAGTGAAGTTCACCATCGCAGACTTGCTTGAATTCATATGCTTAGTAGCACCCGAGTCAACGAACCAGGCCCCTGTAGAGGCCCTTGCACTTAATGCCTGTCCATCGGTTGCCAGCATCATCTTGTCTTTCTTCGACTTCTGTTGAGTTGAGCTCTGCATCTCCTCCTTCCTGCAATCCCGCTTCCAGTGTCCTGGCTTCTTGCATTTCCAGCAGAAAGGCTTCTTCTTAGTCTTGTCTTCTCGTGAAAACAGAACAGAATCCTTGGATGGCTTGGAAGTACTTTTCCCACTCCAAGTAGTATCTTGTAGCAACTTGGTTCGGACTGTGTCTGCAGTAAGGTCTGTTCCGGAACTTTCCAGAGCCATAATCATACGCTGAAACTCATCTGGTAGACCTTTCAGCATAAGAGCTGCAACAAACTCGTCGTCCAGTGCCTTATTCATAGACGCAAGTTGCTGAGCAAGTCCCATAACCTCACTAACATACTCTTCCATCGTCTTGTAGTGCTTTAATTTAACTTTGCACAATTTCTTCAAGATGACGATCCGCCGATTCACTCCTTTATCGGAGTAGGCCTTTTCAAGAGCTTCCCAGACTTCCTTCGCGGTCTTACAAGGCATGACGATTGGGAAAATTGATTTATCCACCATGAGGTTAAGTCTGGCCCTAGCCCGACTTTCGTCTTTTGCTTTCTTCGCAGATGTTGTAGTATCTCCATCCGGGTAGCCAACTATACAGCTCCACAGATCTTCGAGTCTTAGGACGTTTTCCATCTCGAATCGCCAATCCACGTAATTTAGACTACCTCGCAGCTTATCTATAGCCGGTAACGAGGTGCTGGTTGCAGACATGTTGAATTTCACTACGTAGCCGAATTCACAGTTCATATAACAATCAGTCTATCATACGCACTTTATATTCGCACGGTGGATTCGTGGCTGGGCGCATAACCTAAAGGATTACGAGGCACACAGGCAATTGAAATGGAACACACGTTTAATGTACTTGACATTTACTACAACAGAACTGAACGAACAAGGTGATACAACATTCTTTTTATACACACCATTACCATAAAACAAAAGAGAAACATATCTCTATGGACCAGGTTTATAATTAACAGTGTGACCAACACAAACCATGGCCACATATTTCAACAAACTGATCATTATACTTTGCTTTTACTCCGTTTGTATTCTAACAGTGAGTAAAACTCATTAATTTTTTATAGAAACACAAACATTTACATGCTCTGTTCACCCATACAAGAAACAATAGAAACAGTCACCATGTGGCAGATTTATCCTACTTGGTGAGATTCCAATTCAGACCTCTAGATGACACATCAGGTAACTAGTGTTGCCAATTGCATACCGGCAAGAGACGCAAGGGACCCAGAAGAAGAAGAATTATAATACATACTCCTTGGTTAAGTAGTTGGTGAATTATTATGAGGTGTCCATCTTAATCCGTTGTTTTCCGGTAGGAGTGGTGAAAGATGATAGGGTAAATAATTTCGCTGTATCTTTGTCAGTGTTATTATCTTGGTACATAATTCATTATATTTGCAGTGCTGTGTGTAAATGTTGTGTTGTGATTTGGCTCATTGGCGATTCCTGTTCCATACATAACTCACACAGGGGCGTTCTCGGACAACTGTCAGCAACCAAGTTGGAATTGAATGAAGATACGAAGGCTACTTTTTTATTGACGTATGAATTGGAAAAGAGAGAGAGAGAAAAACAAGAACCGAAAAAAAACAACAAACATTAGTAACAATAATTTGCTTAATTTTTAGATTTGGAATTGACCTGCTTTTATTAAGCCTAACTTCTATATTAAAGAACCGCGAGTTCTTGCGGTTCTTGCGGAAAGCTGAAAAATGGTTCAAAATTTGCATCTCGCATTCACGAGTCTGACAGATATGACGTACTGTGGTGAAACCGACGCGGTCCCTCTCGACGGAATGTCTGTGAAACTAGACAATCCATGCACGTCGTGAGAAATACTGTCATATTAAATAGTTTTGATGATCTGAATTTTGCTAAATTATGCGGTCACTAATTTTGGGAAAGAAAATCGCTGACTGGTGTGTAACCAATCACTGGATTACCGAGGTACTTCGGCTCTTAACACAGGGAAGTTGACAACCTTATTACAGTCCCTGGCTACATTAAGGGTTCACTAAATAGGCGTCTTTGGGAGGGAGTTCAATTGCAGTAGGTTGTGCCAGTTCCTTTCAAGGATTCTGAATGATGTATCACACTTTTCTTCTTATTTCATCTTCTGGGTGGACATTATCAATTTTAATTACTAACCTGGGTCACTTTTGCACAGACTGCACCGGTTATAATGTGATATATTATGTAAATAGTTTTTTTTTTCTAAATTTATTGCTCATTTAACAACGGCAGCCATGTTCGACGGAGTATGTTTAACTGCCGCACATATTGACTTCACTAGTTGCCAACATGTGGGATACAAAATACACCATGACTGCCACTGCAGTCCTAGGCTAGGCTCTCCTGTAGTATACGTTGCCCGTTTCGAAAGTGCGTTATTTTACTTAGTAGCGCTCGGAAAATGGTTTGTATTTACTCTGCCACGTTATTAAAGCCATTTGCCATTAACAAACACCGCGTAAACACTTCCAAAAAAAGGAAATTGTCAACATTAACTTTCGAGTAATAAACTTATCAAAAAGCACGTCGCCATGTTTGATTACATAATTCTGCCAACTTACTGATTGTACTACTAGGCAAAATCATTGGCCTGGTTAAAGATTATTGATGCGTGACATCCCCACTGTGCGTGACAAAAACCAGGGGTGTTATCTATTAGCCTAACGCGGCCCTGGGACCGCGCTACCTATCCTTTATTGGCCTAGACGAAAACCATTGGGCTGGATGAAAATATTGGTTTGGAAACCATAATGTTGGCACTCTGAAAAAATACAGTAACACTCTCTAGCGATGAAATATTCAACTGCTGTATATTAGTAACATTGGCCATTTCTATAGAAAATTTTTCGGATTTTAATGGCGCCGGGCAACGTATACTACACGAGTTCCCTAGGCTAAAACCATTGATCTGGACGAGTTAGGCTGTAACCATTGTCAAAACCCATTGGATTGGACAAAACTAAGGTTAGAATGGTCAAATTGAGGTGGGGCCTTGGTCACAGGAAGCTAGCTAGGCACTGTTGACACTTTACGCTGTAACCATTTTCAAAAACAATCGGATTGGACAAAACGAAGGTTAGAATGGGTCGGGTTGAGGTGTGACCGCGGGGCACTGTTGACACGTTAGGCTGCAACCATTGTTTAAAACCATTTGAACAGGACTTGGTAATCGGGCAACTTGCACAATTCATGGTGAACTGATTCGGTAGCACTGAATTAACGTAAAACGAGCGATAAACTTTCTCTACAGTACATGAATTAGCCAAAATGAGAAATAAATCAGGGAATGATATTCTAATAGATGTTTCCTCCTCCGCCGTCTGTGACCCACCCATCCATCCCAAATAGGATCACGACTTATATAGCCAAAATTACAGCTGTGGCCGCCATTGTCCAAATCAATCATCGGTTGCGGTCGTGAGTATTCAGGTCGCTTCGCTAGCCCCGCTTGTCTGACTCTTAAGCGCTAGTATCATCAAAACAGTACTGCAAATCTTGCCCTTACGGTTCTATATAAAACAAAGAAGCACCCAGTTCGTTCTGTAGAGTGCAGCACTCTGTTTATTTGATATTGCGCCAAATTGATTCATCTTTTCACTATGGATTGTCCAAGTTGCCCGATAACAATCAGTAACTTCAATCGGTGGTTCTATGATCAACCTAAGAAGTTGCTGAAGCTATTGCAACAACACATTTTAGTAGCAAAAACACTACCGTGCTCAAAATGCCATCGTGAAGTGGAAGTTAGGTGGATAAAACATAGCCTACCTGTAACCTGCAACAAGAGGATACCTGGACGTCAAGGCCGCACCGACACCCAACCATTCTAACCTTCGTTTTGTCGTAATCAAATGGTTTTTGACAATAGTTACAGCCTAACGCTCCCAGATCAATGGTTTTGTGTCAACCGTGCCCCGCTAGCTGCACACAGCCAAGGTCGCACCTACACCCGACCATTCTAACCTTCGTTTTGTCCAATCCAATGGTTTTTGACAATGGTTACAGTCTAACGCACTCAGATCAATGGTTTTGTGTCAACCGTGCCCCACTAGCTGAGCACTTACACCCAACCATTCTAACCTTGGTTATTTATTGTGCATTTTAGACCATCCTTCCTTTTCATCACTTTTAACACCTTAGCTTATTGAAAATATATCATTTATGATATACATATCTTTCTGGGAGTTGTTTCACAATCTCTTCATACTCAATAACCACTGTTGCACCGCAATAATTGTTATTTCACGGAAATAATGCATTTTCCTTGACTTACGGACGCCATCTTGGACAGTCATGTGACACTCAAAAGACAATCATGTGACTACGTTACCAACTTGAATAAAGAAATTCACCACATGCCTTCGCTACTAAGTTAGGCACTGTCTTGCGGAAAATTACTGCTAGTCCCACAAGCAAGGGGGTCTGGGGCGTAAGCCCCAGGTTAGGTTTGTTTTTGTATGTAAAACATTATAAATACATAAATAAACACTGTAATTGAGTTCACTTTCCAGATTTCACATGCGAAATAGTACCAAACGCGTGGGGTTGGCATTACTGACTCGGTGAGAAAGATGGAGGTCAGAACTTCGTTTTCAACTATATAAGTCGTGTTGCTATTTGGCCGGGATGGTGGGTCTATGACAGCGGAGCAGTGAACATCTAATACTCAATCCTCTCCTGATATCCTCCCGACTATTAAATCAGGTAATTTCAGTTTTTTTAAATTTTTATACAAAGGATGGCCTCGGTGTGTACCGCTAGAGTGCGCCTCGGTGACTGTTAAACGAGACGCAAGCACTGTCGAAACAATGACAGCCGTTTTTAAAAGAGCAATAAATAAAAACAATATTTATGTAATTTAGCACATATATGAGGTGCAATAGTGACCAGGGTTCCTAATTTCAATATGTAATATCGCCCAGAAGATGAAACAAGGACACAAGGTATGTCACATTCATGTCTGATGCAAGTGTGTAAGCCACGTTCTTCTTTCATTGAGAATTAATACTGATTCAAACTCGGCACACTGACAAGTAAACTGGGTACTATTTTGTTTTAGATTACCGCTTATATAGACAGTACCACCGTAAGCGCGGTTGTGGCAATACTGCACTTGACGTTAACTCGCACGCGTAATGGCGGACACACAGATTTTTAATACATAATTCGTGATCTATATTAGGGATGGCGGGTGGGTCATGGACTGAGGAGGAGTAAACTTTTGTTACTACATCATTCTCTGATATATTATTAATCATTACGAAACTGTATTTTGGCTATTTTCAGTACTTAAGAAAATGTTATCAACTAGGATCGAGTGATATTTCATTGAGTGTTACCAAACCAGATACAGTAATTAATTTTTGGCCAAGTTAGGAATTGATTCCTGGACGGTAGCTAACGCTACCTGACAATTATTGGTCTAGGCGAAAACCATTCGTCTGACGGATGCGTTATAAAACCGAATGCGAGGGGTTGGCATACTGTACATGTTGTCAAAAATGGCTGAAGTCAGCTGGAATTTCATCTACATAAGTCTTGTTCTAGTTTGGGACGGCTCAGTGGGTCACAGACAGCGGAGGAGTAAGTTAAACATCTATTACTAGGCCTACATCATCGCCAGATATTTTCCCGACTATTCAGGTATTTTGGTTAATTTCAGTAGGCTACTTGAAGAATTTACCCCATAAAGTAGCTCAAGTAAAGTTTTACCCAAAATTATGCAAAATGATAAACAAATTACTTACCCCTGATTCATTAGTTTAGTTTAGTTTTGGTGATACACCATCTCATTAACACATTTTTTTTTTCATTACTCATACCATCATAAATGACACAAATTTACTGACAAGAACACCAAGTTACAAAACCATTCACATTAGAGTTGGACTCAAGGTGTACATCAAGATAAGGATCTCTACGTTCCATGGAAAGAGTCAGGCAATTAGTGGAGATATAAACCTATTCTTTGAGGAATTTGGGAAACCCTGACCTCATTAGAGCAGCGTGATACGGTACGTCAATACCTGGTTCTTCCACTGGCGAAATATTTAAGTAGCGATTTTACTGCAGTACTGGATATGCCTGAATAAATTTAACAGCTATAGCATACGTTCCTCATTATACAGTAAGGTTTGAAGAAAAATCTATATATTTAAAACAGTAGGCTGATTTTTGTAACGGCGAGATTGACAGAACGGCTGAACCGATTGACTTCGTAATGCACTCTGACGAAAGCAGTTGGCCTGTATACTTGCAGTGTCTTTAAAATAAACAAATATGTTACCATATATTTTTAAATTTATAAACTAAACTGCAAAATTATTGGCTCAAGGGCATGCGCAGAATCACCTTGGTTAATGACAGACACGGCGGATGTCCACCACGTTTTAATGTAATAGTTATTTATAAGAATTATAAAGGAGGGGAATATTGATTATGTTTCCACGATATATACTAGAATGGAATTATAATTGATGGGAAATGTAGAAGAACCTACACTGACTGTTAAGTGTGCATGTTGTTTACGTAACATAATATTGCATCATTTTTCCAGTGGTTTGGTAGCTCAGTGGTAGCGTTGCGAACTTGATGTGTATGCATCGTGAAATGGAGTGGGTTCGATTCCCACCTCCGACAGGTTTTTTAAAATTTCCGTAATCTTATTTCTTGCTATTGGTATAACGTAGCCAAATCATACTTAAAACTTTTAAAATTCCCCTAATGTAACAAATTCTCCTTAATAAAGAAAAATATTATATTTGTAGCTCCCGCGCTTGCGCACAATGGCATTTTTACACGAGCGAAATGGCGCATCCCACCGCTTCTTACTGAGATCTTTGTTTATGAGAATTAAAAAGGGTCCTGAATATTGTTTATGATGTTGCCACAATATACATTGAAATAGAATTATAAACTAAGGGAGGTATTAAAGAACCTAAACAGTCAGTTGAGTGTGTACGTTGTTTAAGTATCTTAATATTGCACACTATTTACATTGTCTAGGTGGCTCAGGGCCAGCGTTAGAGTCTGCGGATTTCATTATGCATTATCGAGAGAGTTCGAATCCCATCTCAGACATGATTTTTTATTTCCCAATTATTCTTTCTTGCTGTTGGTGTTGCATTGTATAAACATATTTTACTTTTATTATTCCCGTAAAGTAAGGAATTCCCCACGATTACGTTGCCATATACTTTTAAATTATTAAATTAAAATAGCCGCAATCGCTTCCGCCATGAGAGAATTGGCGAACATAATTCATTTGATGGCCTTGGACATCGTCGTTAAGCACCCCGTCTACTTTGGTGTGTGTGTAAAATGTTCTCTGATAACCTGTGTTATTGTGATGGCTGTATTGATGAGTGCATTTGTAATTAAGGTGGGGTATGGGGAGTTGACGACCGAGACTTTAAGTTAGGAACTATCCCGGTATTTGCCTGGAGTGGAAATAGGAAACCACGGAAAATCACATCCAATATTACTGAGATGGGGATCGAACCTTGCTATTCTTAATTTTGCCACAAGAGTGCGCCCCGTTCCAGCCCTCAGACCAGAATTTAATTTCTTGACGGAGCAGGGATTGACCCCGTAATCCGGGGTGATAGCTCAGAATGTAGTCTTAAGAGTGGGCTTCCCTGTGTCAATATGATTTTTGACATGCACTGAACATATAATTCTAAGACTCCCTCCATGACGGTGGCTGGCGAAGTGAGTCTATGCTCATTCCAGTAGTTGGCGAAGTGATTCTATGCTCCCTTACAAAATTTACTGTCATGGAAATGCGAAGGATTGTACCTACAACAGGTGATGGAAATTGCTTATTTAGAGCAGTTTCGTGCTGGTTATTTCAAAACGAAGCTGCGTTTGCAAGCAAATTGCAAAAATTGTTGCAGGCGGGGATAATTATAAGGATTTTATTTTTGGCGATCAGTCTCGTCGCATTCTCGTCAGCAACCAACTTGAGAATGAAAGTCTCTGAACTTCATTGTATCAGTGAATATTATTGTTTATTGATTATTTGTTTAGAGTACATAACAATGAATCGAACCATGCTGTGGATTTTTTCAATAGAAGTATTGTTTGCTATTTAATAATTGGCGGCTGCGTTGATGCAGGCCACCATAGAGTTATTGAATATGACGTTAATTTGGGGAGAAATGCTACTATAAATAAACCCATTTGACGAAAAAGAACATTTTATTAGCTGCAATATTAGCTGGGAAATCGGAGGAACATATTAAGCCACTTTTAAAATCCAATATAAATATGCCATTTCAGAAGCAATTCCAGATTATATGCTATACAGTGTAGGGTCCTTAACGAACAAATGTAAACATTGTTCTGCACTGTATTTCTCTTGCGGGAAATCTACGCTTGGTTACTTTGACCTTTGCTGTTGTAATGGTAAAATTGATCTGACTAAGTATAAAATATACGACAGGCTGCAACAATTTTTCACTTGAGATGATATCTCAAGGAATTTCAGAGATAATAATCGGCAGTACAACAATGCCATGAACTTCGTTTCATTTGGTACCGGTACCAATGTTACTGTGCCTCATGCATATGGTCCATATTGTTTTAAAATGTATGGATTTGCACATCATCGCATTTCATCGTTATATTCCAAAATTATAAGTGATGGTTCTTGTGGCCAGTTGTATATATTAGATTCTCCAGAAGCTAATCGAGTCAGTTATGCAAATCGAGTGAATTCTTGCAAAACCCCTACATTTAACATTCAAAATCCAGCTGACGATATTCGATTAGCTCGGCTCATAGTTTGGGATGGAGCCCCAATGGCAAACATTTATTCATTAATGTGTGTGAATCTACTTCTAAAAGATACGTAACAACATTATTCCTTTTTGTGGGAAAGTTATTCTTCATGGAGAATTCAGGTCTGTCGCACGCTTCTCGCCAAACTGTTATTCACAATTATATTAAACACTCTTCTCTCTGGCCCTTCTCCATAATATGCCACTTACATAAAAACAAGGGATTGAAACCAGGTGAAATGGAATATTCTGATTTTGTGCTACATGTTAACGGCGACAACTTCTCTATGGATGGTGATAATCAAGTGTTACTGAATTACCAGCAAACTTGTAACGCATGAGGATACCGTGCCTGAAACATTTACTTATGCGAAAGATACAATAAATTTCTCGAAAGTTTGCATTCTTACACGAATGGTTGGTTCTTTAGTTTAGGGGCTGCGAAAATGCAGTCATGTAGCCCCGTGTACTTTAGGTGTATGCGTAGAATCTGTCTGATAACTGGTGTTAATAATCTGATGGCTGTATTAGTGTGTGTTATCTGTGATTCAGGTAAGGACTGCAGATGATCAAATTTTCAAATACAGTAGTTCCTACTTTTGCTACCATCCACGACACCTAGCTGCGGACTTGGCTACTAGATGCCATCGCACCAGCACCTGGCGACGAACTTTGGAACTAATATAGAGTTATCAAATAATCTAACCTACAAATTTTGGCTTCACACAAATGTACTGTAGTTAGTGAAAGATTCTTTTTCATGTCATAAATCTAAGGCATAGGACCGCCGGATTTACTTCCCCTCCGAAGGAGGCATACTGAGGGATTCTTACACCAAAAAATGAACAATGTAATGATATAAACTTAGTCATTGACCTTCTAAAACTTAGTTCAAAAAAATAACAAGCATTAACAGATTAAATACTGAAGATGAAAGATTGCACTCTCGACATTGCAACATACTGCTGGCCATGACTGCAAACTGGATGAGGAAAATTGAGACCTATATGTTTATTTCAGTTTCCTGCATAATTCTTGAATTTCTTGGAATTAAATGATATGCCTCCACATAGTCCAAACGCTTGAATCATAGTTATGCTCCTTAAGAAATCTGAACGTTTCCCAAGGGCTCCTAAATGCAACCATATTGCTTGGATTTGGAAATAATAAGTGCTGTTAAAATTGGGCAGAGAGTGTTAGAAATATGTAACCCAACAGCTGATCTATGGTTTAAATTCAGCGCCAGGAAGCGCAACGCCATTGGTGGCGGTTCTAGATACGAGAATGTTCTCGTTGATTCTTTTGTATGTTTTTGTATATATACGCCTGTTAGTAACCTTGTCGTTCAGTTCGTATTAAACATGTATACTGCATATGCGCCTAGACGTCTTTCTCCTGCCATATACTCCTACAGGTTATGGGCCCAGCAGGATCATTGACGAGTGTATAGTTTTCTGACCAGTGTGATTCTATTTGAATTAACAAAACTGTGATCGCGTGCAATAAGTGTGTGCATCATGGCGGAATCCAGCACCGGTTCTCTTTATAACTTCGAGAAACTGAAGGGGAGAGAAAACTACATTGACTGGCGTTTCCAGTTGAAGAATTATCTTATGCACGATGATCTTGCAGGGACTACCTGATGACTATGAACCTATGATTATGGCATTGGAAAATTCAGGCGCAGAGTTGACTAGTGACTTTGTGAAATGTAAACTGCTACAGGAAGACAAACGCAGCTCCAGCAAAGAAACAGCACTCTACACCAACAGGAGTGGATTCAAGAATACTAAACCCAAGAAATCATTCTGTTGGAACTGCCGCAAAACTGGCCACTGGAAACAAGATTGCAAACACCAAAACAAGACAGCAGCACATCAAGCAGATGCCAAGCCACTAGAGAAGAAAGAAGAAAAGAAGGGTAGGGCTCTGCTCACAGCACTTGGAGTTGATACCCACTCAGCAGACAGCTGGTACATGGACTCCGCAGCCTCCAAACACATGACTGGTAGAGTGGATTGGATGTCAAAATTTGATGATAAAAGGGAGGTTGGATATGAAGTCACCGTAGCAAACGATTGTAATCTATATAGTGGCGGCATAGGTGATGTTTCAGTACAAGCAAATGTTTTTACAAAGGTGAGCGATGTTCTGTATGTACCTAACCTTACAGCAAACTTGCTCTCTGTGAACAGTATTGTTAAAAAGGGGCATGTAATTGTTTTTGATGAAGAAGGTTGTAAAGTGTTTCAAGACAGTGACTGTCAAGTTACAGGTGATGTGCAATTATTGATTGAAGAGTCAAATGGACTTTATATCTTAAATAACTCAGGTTCTGTAAGTGCAAATGCATCAGCAGTGTCTTGTTTAAGTGATGCTAAAAGTGTTTGTTCAAAAGGTTCTAATTCTAGAGAATTGTGGCACAAAAGGTTAGGCCATCTCAATCACGTGGGGATGGACTTGTTAAAAAATGGTTTGGCTACCGGTATTGATTTTTCGGGTGAAAAGCAGCTCTGTGTTCCATGTATAGAAGGGAAACAAGCTCGACAGCCCTTCAAGACCACCAAGCATCGTGCCAAGAACCGACTGGACCTGTTGCACAGTGACCTGTGTGGACCGATGCCTGAGGAATCCTGGGGAGGAGCCAGATATTTTCTCACCTTCATTGATGGCCATACGAGGAAGGTTTTTGTCTTTTTTCTAAAAAAGAAAAGTGAGGTAAGAGAAATCTTTGAACAATTTGGTAATTCTGTTGAAATTGAGTGTGAAAGGAAAATCAAGGTCATACGCTCCGACAATGGTGGGGAGTATTGTAATAAAGCCATGGATGAGTTTTTCAAACAGCGTGGCATCAAGCATCAGCTAACGGTAAGGTACACACCAGAGCAAAATGGAACTGCAGAACGCATGAACAGGACTCTGAATGAGAGAGCACTCGCTATGATGCAAGGTGCAGCTTGTGACAAACGCATGTGGGCAGAAGCTGTCAATACAGCTGCATATCTTGTCAACAGGTCTCCTGCACGGAAAACACCAAATTCAACACCAGAACAAATGTGGACTGGAGAGAAAATAGACCTGACACACTTAAAAGTATTTGGCTGTAATGCCTACGTTCATATTCCAGATCAGCTGAGAAGAAAACTTTATCCCAAGACTGAGAGAATTGTATTTGTTGGGTACTCGGATGAGAAAAAGGCGTACCGGCTCCTACATCCAGTAACCCATGAATTAATCACAGCGAGAGATGTGATTTTTGATGAGATGTCTTTCTCTGCTCTAACAGATCCTCCAGTGGTACCAGGGAATACAATAATACACCTAACCACTGAAGTCAGTAAACCACTATTGACTGCATGTGATAGGGATGTTCCAGATCCAGCTCCATAGCATAATGAAGAAGTGGAAGTTGAACCTGATCATCAAAATAATCCATCACAGCACAATGAGGAAGCGCGTCGCTACCCCCAGCGAGAAAGAAGACCAAGACAATATCCTGATTACATTCTGCATTACACTCATTGTTCTGATCAAAGTGAACCATGTACAGTAAGTGAAGCCTTGTCATCACCTTACTCTAAGGAATGGCATAAAGCCATGAAGTGCGAAGTGGATTCCACGATGGTTAATAAGGCGTGGGTTTTAGTTCCTAAGCCAGAAGGTAAAAACATTGTACAGAATAAGTGGGTGTTTAAAGCTAAGCGTAATACAAATGGTGGTGATGTAAAATATAAAGCAAGGTTGGTTGCTGTTAATATTTGAAAGAAAAATAGCACAGTAGCGCCACCTGGTGAAATAGACATGTACAATAAAGAAGAGAACAAAAGAAGAGTCTGTGCGTGTTCCCGTGACATGTGACAAGCTTCTCAAAAGATGATTTGTATTTTGTATTGTATTTCTCACTTGATAAATAAAGATTTACATTAAAACTAACAGGTTAAGGGCCCAGGCCACGTGTAAATGGTATTATCTCGTGAGTGGATCCGAAGCTGAGCGCTTGTGGAACACGTGCTGTATTTTTTTTGTGAGTAAGGATAACCTCAAAATGGCAGCCGGCAGTGACTACAAAGTTCAAGTGGATTAACTTGAAGGACCTGAAGACTGGGCAAAGTGTAAATGGCATGTGTTGATGGTTTTGCGGTCGTATGAATTGGAAAATATTGTTGATGGTTCGAAAAAGTGTCCTGTGTTGCCGGCAGATGCAACTGCGCAACAAAAAGCGGCATATAAGGAGTGGTTGAAAGAAGACGCGAAAGCGGCCAGTTTGCTAGCAGGTGCGCTAGGAAAATCTGTTGCCGAGCTCGTGATGACGTGCACCAATGCCAGTGAAATTTGGACAAAATTGAGCGCACGGTTCGAACGAAGCAGTACGCAGCGACTGAACATGTTGATCGAGTCATTCTTCCCAGTGACACGTGACGACAAGGAGGACATCAGCACCCATGTCGCGAAGTTACAGAAGCTTTATGAGGATCTGAACGACGAACTACAAAAGCACAACGAAAACCCGTTATCTGAAAGGATTTTGAACGGTCGAATTTTATCCACGCTGGGAAAAGAATATGATAATTTCAAGGATGTGTGGGACACGATTCCGACGGAAAATCAAACTGTGAACTTGTTGATTGAAAAATTGTGCACGATTGAACTGCGTGACCAAGGAAACGTGGAATCTACTGCGTTTGTGGTACGAAGTGCTCCCAAGAAGCATTCCCAGTATGGCAGTGGCAAAGGCAGCGCTGATGACAAGTCGAAGAAAAATGTTCAACGAGTAAAGCAGAAGTTTCCATGTTTCAAATGTAAGGAATTGGGCCATTGGGCAAGTGAATGTCCAGTGAAGAAGAAAGAGGGTGACACTAGAAACAAAAATAAGGAGAACAATGCTTCGTTTCTGACACATGCGATGAGTGCGTTAGATGGCGACTTTGTTCAAGCCGACGAGTGGTACTGCGACAGTGGCGCCACAAATCACATCACCGCGAACAAACAGTATTTTACAACATACGTCAAGTTTGCTGCTCCAGAGAAGATTTTGCTAGGAAAACGAGGTGTGAGCATGCTAGCTCACGGCAAAGGAACTGTAAACATTCAAGTGCGGCTTAACAACGCTTGGTTGAGTGCTGAGATGACTGAAGTTTTGTATGTTCCCGATGCAATGGCTCATCTGTTTTCTGTGAAAGCTGCTGCAAGGAAAGGTTTTTGTGCAAGACTGACGACCTAACTGTTAGAATTGAAGACAAGGTTACTGGAAAGGCGATGATGGCTGGATGAGTGAGTCATGGTCTGTATGTACTTGACATGCGCGTCGTGAAACCGGCGCAACCCATTCAAGTGAATTTAGCTACATCGTCGGACAAACTGCAGATCTACCATGAACGATTTGGTCATCAACACAAAGCGCATGTCAAGAATGTACTGAAGCAGATGAACATCAATGTAGACATGTGTAAAGAGGATTTCTGCGATGGATGTGCACTGGGAAAAATGCATCGACTGTCATTCAAGACACGAATGAATCGACCAACAGCCACCGGTGAACAAATCCACGCCGATGTGAATGGACCAATGTCTACTGAATCTCTTGGAAAGGCACGCTACCACGTATGTTTCAAGGATGATTTCAGCAAGTTTCGACGAGTTTTCTTTTTAAAGCACAAAAGTGAAGTGTACACCGTTCTGGAACAGTTCCTGAATGAAGCCAAAACAAATGGACACGTCGTGAAGCTGTTCAGGTGTGATGGAGGAAAAGAATTTGATAACAAGAAGGTTTCTGAACTACTCGCAAGCAGAGGCATAGAACACAGCATTACTACGCCGTACACACCACAACAAAACGGAGTTGCGGAACGTGAAAATCGGACGATTGTGGAGTGCGCAAAATCTATGCTGAATCCCAGCAAGTTAACGAAACAACTTTGGGTTGAAGCCTGCAACACTGTGGTGTACCTCCTGAATCGCACTGGGAAGTCATCCATTGAAAACAAATCTCCCTATGAATTGTGGTATGGACGACCAGTGGGAAGTCTCAGTCATCTGAAGATCTTCGGAACAGAATGCTACGTGCATATCGACAAGAATTTTCGCTCAAAGTTCGACGACAAAGCTGTTTTTGGACATCTGGTTGGGTACGTGAACGACAGGGATGGATTTAGTCTGAATTCCAACTCAGGGAAAGGTTGTTCTAAGCCATGATGTGAAATTCAAACCTGAAGTTGTCTGCAATCTGCGCGCCAACGCCGGAAAGGTTGAAGTGACGCTTGAAGGACGTGTGGAGAGGAATCAGTCTAATTCATCGTCTGATGTAGGCCTACAGAGGAGGTCAGAGTCAGATGAGAACTTAAGCGAAATTGAAGATTTTGCTTCGGCATCCAGTTCTGGAGGAAGCGAAGATGAGGAAGAAGTAGAGACTGAAGAAAGAAGGAAAAGCAAACGTGAAAGTAAGAAGCCATCGTGGATGATCAGTGGAAATTACATGTACATGGCTGGACCATCTATCGCTGAAAAGAATCCTGACTCATACTCTGAAGCGCTGCAGTCTAGTGATAAAAATCAGTGGCTGAAAGCAATTAATGAAGAATTGGAGTCCTTAAAGGAAAATGATACCTGGAAATTGGTTGAGCGTCCAAATGGTGCACGGGTCCTGAAAAATCGGTGGGTTCTTCGACAGAAGACAACGGACAGTGGAGAAGTTCGCTTCAAGGCACGATTGGTAGCCAAAGGCTATGCGCAACAGCAAGGAATCGATTATGAAGAAACATTCAGCCCTGTTGCACGGTATGATACCATTCGAGCTCTGTTGGCCAATTGGTCAATTTGATGTCAAGACGGCCTTCTTGAACGGCGAGCTTGAAGATGATGTGTTCATGGAACAGCCAGAAGGTCATCAGGACGGTACTGGCCAAGTGTGTCATCTAAAGAGAAGCTTATATGGTTTAAAACAGGCTCCACGCTGCTGGAACAAGCGTTTCAAGAAATTCATGGAGAAAGCTGGAGTCAAAAACAGCAAAGCTGATCCTTGTCTCTTTTACAGCAACAAAAATGGAAAGTGGTTGGCTGTTGTAATCTTTGTGGATGATGGTCTGGTAATTGGCAACGAAGAAGACATCGAGCAGTTCATGGAAAAACTTCAGCAGGAATTTCACACGACCAGAGGATCTCTCAACAATTTCCTGGGCATGAAGATACAAGAAAACCATGCTGGATCAATTGCAATCAGTCAAGAGGATTACACGAGGAAAATCCTAGAAAAATTTGGGATGGCAGAGTCAAATGGAGTGTCTACCCCCAGTTGGACGCGAAGAAAGTGAAGACGGAGAAAAGGTTTCGGCCAGGGTTCCTTATCGTGAGGCGGTGGGATCCTTGATGTACCTGACTACAGCTACTCGTCCAGATATCGCATTCGCGGTCAACAAAGCTGCTCGAGCCATGGAGAATCCTACAGTTCAAGACTGGAGTCAAGTGAAACGGATATTTCGATATTTAAAGAGCACAGTGAACCATGGAATCGTCTATAGGAAAGAGGACGTTTTGAAGGTCTACAGTGATGCTGACTACGCCGGTGACAAGAGGACGAGACGTTCAACGATGGGTGTCATTTCTACCTACAATCATGGAGCTGTATCGTGGAGAAGTCAGTTACAGAAGTCTGTGTCAACATCGACAACTGAAGCTGAAATTGTGTCTGCAAGTGAAGGAGCAAAGGAGTTGATTTGGCTGAAAAGACTGTTTTCTGAATTACTGGGAACTGCTGACAAACCTCCTACGCTTTACATCGACAATGCTGGTGCAGTTAAATTAGCTAAAAATCCGGAGTACCATAAAAAATCCAAGCATATTGAGGTACGTCATTTCTATGTGAGGGAAAGATTTTTGGACGGAGACCTTGAGCTGGAGCACATCGACGGGACCAATCAATTAGCTGATCTTCTAACTAAACCTCTGGAGAGGGTCAGATTCGAAATGCTGCTTGAGAGGATTGGCGTGCAGAAGATGACATCTTAGAGGCTGAAAAGTGTTCAGTAGTTCATCTTGTTTATTTTTTATTTGTATTTGATTTTTCTTTGGAGGAAGTGTTAATATTTGAACGAAAAATAGCACAGTAGCGCCACCTGGTGAAATAGACATGTACAATAAAGAAGAGAACGAGTCAGTGCAAAGTCTGTGCGTGTTCGCGTGACATGTGACAAGCATCTCAAAAGATGATTTGTATTTTGTATTGTATTTCTCACTTGATAAATAAAGATTTACATTAAAACTAACAGTTGCAAAGGGTTTTACACAGCAATTTGGCACCAGTGGTGCGGCATGGCACACTCAGAATGTTGTTTGCTTTAACGGTTGAATTAAATTTACAGATTGATCATCTAGACATTGAGACTGCTTTTCTCGACGGAGAGTTACAGGAGGAAATATTTGTGTCAGCCAGAGGGCTTCCAGGTGAAGGGAAAGGAAGACCAGGTTTGTTTGCTCAAAAAGGCCATTTATGGACTAAAGCAGGCTGCACATATGTGGCACAGAAAGGCTCATACAGTTCTGTCTGCTTTGGGCTACACAAACAGTCATAATGAGGCATGTGTTTACAGAAAGAGTATCGGCAATACTGTAATTCTTGTTGCTCTGTACGTTGATGATTTCTTTGTGTTCCACAATAATCCACAGGAAGTGGTAAACTAAAAGATGTCTTAAAACAAAATTTCATGATGAAAGATTTTGGACCTGCTGCTCTGGTTCTTGGAATGCAAATAGAAAGGGACACAGATAACAACATACTCAAAATTTCTCAGACGCAGTTCATAAAAAATCTGCTCAATAAGTTTGAGATGACTGATGTTAATCCCATCGGTACTCCTATGGATGTAAATATGAAATTGTCTAAAGCCAAAAACGTGGACGATAAACCTTATCAGCAGCTGATAGGTTCACTTATGTATTTGAGTGTGTGTGTACTGTACCAGACATTGCCTATGCATTGTCATATTTAAGTCAGTTTAATTCTTGCCACAGTGAGGAGCATTGGCTTGCAGCCAAAAGGGTACTTCGGTATCTTAAAGGTACGATAAACCAAGGACTTTTAAGAGCACTGGTTTAGATTTGGTAGGGTTTGCAGATGCCAGTTTTTCCACAGATAGTGATAGCAAGTCCTAGACTGGTTATCTTTTCAAGCTTGCTAATGCTGCCGTATCATGGGAAGCTCGTAAGCAGAGCTCAGTTGCTACCTCATCGACAGAGGCTGAGTATGTAGCTTTGTCAGAGGCTGCGAAGGAAGCAGTTGATCTTAAGAATCTGATGTTTGATTTGATTGGTTCTAATCAAGGTCCAATAAAAATTGAATTTGTTAAAGGTGAATGTGATTTGCAGTGTGTGTTGATGGATTGTAATCAAGAAATTGATTTGTATAATGACAGTCAAAGTGCACAGAAAATTGCAAAAAATCCTGTTTTTCATAGGCGCACTAAACACATCAACACCAAACATCATTTCATTAGGGAAAAGGTTCAAGAGAGAATCATTTCATTGCACTATTTGTCCACACAAGAAATGATTGCAGATATTCTCACCAAACCTTTACCTAAACCAAAACATGTGTATTGTACCCAAGGAATGGGATTGAACTGTTAATTAGTATTTTAAGTATACATTGTGTTCAAAAATGTTTTCAGTAATTGTATTATGTTCATGTAGGGTACTCTATGATTGAAGTCTGGTTGACAAATGTCTGTTACATTCTAGATCAGCTATTGGTTTAAGTGGGTGTGTTAGAAATATGTAACCCAATACTGATCTACTGTTATATTAAGGGCCAAGAAGCGCAACGCCATTGGTGGCGGTTCTAGATACGAGAATGTTCTCGTTGATTCTTTTGTATGTTTTTGTATATATACGCCTGTTTGTAACCTTGTCGTTCAGTTCGTATTAAACATGCATACTGCATATGCGCCTAGACGTCTTTCTCCTGCCATATACTCCTACAGAGAGGCCTAATCCTTCGACATGATTTAATACCATCCGAAAAAACACTACCATTTTCTTTTAAGAGGCAACATTTTCCAATTCGCTTGGCATACTTTATCACACACAATACTCAAGGGGAAACTCTGGAATGTATTGGTCTCAATATTTACCGCATCACGTTTTCAGTCATGGCCAGCAGCATGTTGCAACGTCGAGAGTGCAATCTTTTGACGCCCTTAAAGTTTCAACAGTGCCTAAAAGTAATCGTACAAAGAATTTATATAAGAAAATTCCTCAGTAAATATTTTTCCATTGGCCGTCATTTTTTGACGGGTTTCAACTAGTATTGATAATTTCTTTCCATTTCTGCGTTGAACACATTCCGCTTTATACAACATAAATAACATGCAGAGCCATACCCAGTGCGCTGAGACCATACATTTCGTTCACATTGGACAAGTTTCTGCTTTATAGACGTTCTGCTTTGAGCAAGTTTTTCTGTATTAATACCTTGGGGACCAATCCCATCCCTGTCTCCAATACAACTACTCACACTACTACAGTCATCACAAAAACATAGGTTATCAGAAAAGTTCAACACCCACCCTAGTACACGGGGCTGATGTCCAAGATGTCCTAAACCCCCAAAATAGCAGAAATGAAAGGGCTGATGGAATGAAATGTCGGTGAGGTAATTGTCGAATGTTATCAACCTGATGGCAGTTTCAGGGCTCTTCATTAATCCTTCCTTTATATTAATCTTGAATATTTTGTTCACGTCCTTCTCTTTTGGTTTGTATATTGACCACCTTTTTGGCTTGTGACTTATTTAGTTTCTTCAACTTTAATCTACATTTCATAACCTCCAAATTATAGTCAGAGTTTATGTCAGCTCTGCTATATGTTTTGCAGTCCAATTTCTGAATCTCTGCTTTACCATAATGAAGTCGATTTGGTAACTTCCTGTATCTCCTGGTCTCATCCATGTGTATCCTCTTCTATTCTGGTTGTTGAATAAGGTGCTGACTATGACCAACTCGCATGTTCATAAACCAGCAATGGACTATAACTAATCAGCAAAGTAACTTTATCTGCATACACTCTTACAATAACTAAATAAATGTACACGGCAAACAAAGTGGGCTCCTGGGTAAAGAAGTTTCACTGGCGTAGTGTATAATATTTAACTGGTGTCACCCCCTGTCGGTACGCTTCTGGGGGTTGTAGTATGTCTTCAATTCATTTAGTGGCTGCACTGATCAGAGCATATTCTGCAATGTTGTTGCTCCCTTACCCAAGCAACGCCAGGTAGTAATGTTAGAATTAGCTTTGCTGGAAGCTGTTCACGGAACCTGAATTGGATCCACGTTTTTTTTTCTTCTTGTCCGGCCATCATCTATACTCTGCCACTAGGTTGGTTACGCCAAGTGGTCCTGTGATGCCATCAATGTTGGATAGCTTTTTGAGCTTGGGAGATGAGTGCAAGTAGATAGAGGACACCTAAATTAATAACATTAGTTTAACATACAGGAGTGTCTGAGTGTGTTCTTATGCTTATTCCTCGTCATGTGGAGAGCTGTGATATCTCAAGGAGATGCAAATGCTATGTTCTGCACGAGGGTTGAGGCGACTATGCTTGGGTGATATTAGAAGAGATTATCGTCTACTCTAGATCTAGACCAGTGGCATTCAATGACTGAAGTGCCTCCAAATGTAGAATGTCTTCAACTTTGCGCATGCAAAGTGGTTGGTGGTTGTTTCAAGATACACGTGTTTTACAATGGTACATAATAGAATGTTAAAAATCCCTCTCTGCACGCCGGAAGGCAGAGGTAGATTTCATTAGGCAAAGAAAAATGTTTTGAATTCACTAAATTTGCCAATTAATTGTGGTATACCTACAAAAGTTCCACATGTTAAGGATAAAAGAAGCCTAGTCTTTTAGTTACGAAAATATTTTGCTCATCCCTTGGCGTAAGGGTGGGTCGTATCGACAATTCTTTCAGACAAAAGTGTTAGGTAATTTTTAGCGGAGTATTGACAAATTTAAGTGGTTTTGATATTGTGCCTTTTTTTTCTCTCAAAACTCCTTTTTTCCCCACCCCTTTATTCAATGGTTGGTGCTATCAGAAAAACTTGACCGAGATAAGTTTTTGGACCTTATACAAAGAATAGTCTGAACTTTGAATTGATTCGATTTTTCACCAACTACAAAAGTTATACTTTTCGAAAAAGGCCACCCCTTTCCACCCCCTTGGTCCAATTTTACTCATTAACGAACTCGACCGACATTTTAAATGTTCATATTATATGTATAAATTTGAAAGCGATTGGTGCAAAATGACTGTATTTATCGTGTCCACAAGAAAGTGATATACAGGGTCTTTATATTTGCCTGGCAAGGACATTCTCGCTCCGCCAGTGACAGCTCAGTTCCCGGCTGCCGGGCGTGTGTATATACGGCAGAATACGGTGCTGAAAATGTTCCCCATCCGCTGCCAAACATAATCGGCATCCCTATGAAGTTTCCGGTTACTCCTGTTAATTTGGCTTCCGTAAGAAAATCTTCACATCTATTTTTATTGTTTACTGAACCCGTACGTTTGAATCTCTTAGCCAGTTGTTTTATTGTCCGATTTATAGGAATGGGTCCCCCTGGAAATCTTACTCGAAACTCTTGTCTTGTTCTAGCGCACGATTTCCTGCACTTTATGCACGTATTGTGCAGATATATATGTTCACCTAACAAATATTCTACATAAGGCATTACAGCACTACACACAATCACAATAAAACACTACACATTTACGATATACAGTACCGGTACACAGTAGCTTTATAAAACACTGCAGGGGCCGATAGCCTAGATGTTAGGCCCCTTAAAACAACAATTATCATCATCATCATCATCATATAAAACACTGAAAGACTGAAACACCCAATTAGCTCAGAGCTCGCACGTCTAAAGAAGAGCGAGGGAATACCCCGCTGGAGACTACGCGCCAAACTGGCAGGGGACCGGCGACCAAGGTCGAGCGAAGGTCTGCACAATTCGTGCCGTACATAACGTGCGCTAGAACCAGATAAAAGTTTCGAATGACATTTCCAGGGAGACCCATTCCTATAAATCGGACAATAAATTAACTGGCTAAGAGATTCAAATGTACAGGTTCCGTAAACAATAAAAATAGACGTAAATGTAATTTCCTTACTGAAGCTAAATTAACCAGAGTAACCGGAAACTTCATAAGGAGATGCCGGTAATGTTTGGCAGCGGATGGGGAACATTTTCAACATCTACTGTAAGCATGGTGAGTTTACTCCAAGTAAAAATGCATGATACTGATTTTAATCACCGTATTCTGCCGTATATACGTGTGCACGGCAGCCGGGAACTGAGCTGTCACTGGCGGAGCGCGTGAGCGAGAATGTCCTTCCCAAGCAAAAATAAAGACCCTGTACGTATGTGTATATATATATATATGTGCATATATAAATTATATATAAACTTTTGAACCGACGGTGGTTTGGGGTCTGGGGGATGTGAAACGCGAATATATGTCGAAATTGTCCGGAAGTCGTAACATGGTACCCATTGAAATGGGTAGCTTTCTAATGAAATCTACCTAATTACCTCAATAAATATTATATACTGTATTTTTCATGACAGCTTGTACTGTATTATCAAAAGAGGTTTTGTTATTAAGTTGCATTGTGTACAAAAACTGTAAGCCACATTGATAGTACATTAGAAAAGTGACAAGTCAAAATAATGTAATTTTGAGTTAAGAGGTGGAAAACTTTGCTTTCATTACATATTTTATGTAGAAAATAGGCATAACTCTCTCTATAATATCAGTTAGTTATTAAGTATATATGTACAGTATTTTTCTGTTTATTCTACCTTTTCATGATATTTTCTTCTTATTGATCCTTCTGATCTCTCCATAATAGTTCGAATGTGTCCGAAAAAAAGTCAAATGAGGATGGATAATTTCCTTTGGCTAGCGAGAATCGAAGATCTAGTTGAGCCCTCTCCTTGTTCCTAGTCTGTTGACTAGTTCCTTGTTCCTGTTCACTATTGGAGTTTTCTCCGTTTAACCTTCTCTCTTCTTTCTCTGTCCTTCTTAGACTTTTCTCTTTCTTGTCTCGCTTGATAATCTTCATTGCGATAGTTTTTATAACTGGCATATCCTTGTTGGTTCCTATCATCCCGCTGGAAGTTACCTTGTCTTTCCCTATTTCGGTAATTCCTATTGTTGGCATTATAATTCCTGTAGTTATTGTTTCGGGGTTGATACTCTTCCCTATAATTGTTTCTATTGTTATATCTATCGCCTTGATCACGATCTTGGTATGGCCTATGTCTTCCCTGGTTATACCTAGTTTGTTAAGGCCTGTCTTGCTCCCTGTTGTGTCTCTGTTGATACGGTCGATATTGTTCCCTATTATTCTGAGAGTTGCATCTTTGGTTAGGGTAACGGTTGTTCTTAATGGAACCTACCCCTTTTGACTCTCTGTGATTAGGCCTTTCTGTTTGTTGCATGCGGTCCATTACTACCGCGTTAATCGTCCTATTTTCCGATCTGTTGCTTTTTACTATGGTCGGAGTAGTGGATGTGTGATCTAGCCTACGCAATAGGTCATCCATTGTAGCTAAGTTTGCTACACCAGATGATATAATGTTGTGTCTGACCTCTACTGGCAATTGTCTAGAAATCGTTTCCAGTAGTTCTTCTTGAGTTAGAGGAGGCTGCAAAAATCTTAACTTCGCCAACTGCGACGAAAAGAATTCTGAGTAACTTGTGGGACCTGTGCTACTTCCTCGAGTATACTTCCGCCCTAACTGCATGTTGAATTTCAATAGATCAGAATCTTTTAATGAATGCCTCTGCGAATTGTTCGAAGTTGTCAAACGTATATCTGAACGCCCTGAACCAATTTAGGGGTGCCTCCTCCAGATATCTCTCCACAATGCGAAGCTCTCTATCCCTCGCAATATGGTGTTCAATAAAGTGATCCTGTAGGCTTCTTATGAATTCTATGGGAGTCAGACCATCAATGTTATTACATTTTCTAACCGTCTCATAGTTCCTGATAATGGTTACATTCGATCTATCCATAGGGGTTGATGTCCTATATTCCCTTGTGCTGACGTCAGGAATATTCGTGCTCTGGATTTCCGGCCTGCAATCTGGTTGCTCGGAACCAATTGCCCCATTAGACCGCGTCAAAAGGTTCCCTAATGGAGACCACATGTCGGTTGTCTCTCTCTCTCTCATGGGTAACTGTTCTAGATTCATTAGAATCAAGTGACATCTTTAAAAGTTTCAATTTGTCCCTTAAATTCCTCCCTTAACTTGTTAATGTCTGATAGATCTCCCAGGTTAAATTTACTTGAGTTCCTTTCTGATTTTGTTTAGTTCTGAAGTTTTCTTCTCCCTTTCAGAGTTAACGTCTTAATTTAACTTGTTCAATCTTTAAGCTAATGTCATTAATTTTGGAATCTAGATCCTCTCGCAAGTCTGTGCCTGAGTGAGAATTTTGGACGAATTAATTCTCTTATCTGTATCCTCTTTAGAATTTGAGATGTCTCTATTTAACCTAATCTCCACCTTTGATATTTTAGTTTCTAAATCTGACTTAATGCCTTTCACAATGTCTTTGTTAATCTTTGTGATCTCCCCTCTCAAAACCTTAACTTGATCATTTACCATGGCCTTTAAATCTATCTCAATATCCTTTCTGAGGACTTTATTGTTGTCCTCAACTTTTTCTCTCAATGACGCTATGTTTCCCTTCAATTGAGACAAATTGCCTTGTGTCGCAATTGACTCATTCGAAAATTGCAATTGTAAAGCATCTATATTATCTCTACTCTCCTTCTTACTGTTATCCAGCTCCAGCTTAATATTCCTACCATCCTCCTTTATGCTAGAAATAGTAGACTGTATGCTGGTTACATTAGTCTGAGTTTCATTTATTTTGTCTTGTGCCGAATCTATCTTGCTAATATCTAACTGGACAAGTCTAACTTCACTCTATCTCTTTTAGCCTGTGCAGAATCTATCTTGGCTTCAGTGCTATCTATTTTAGCCTGAGCCGAATCTATCTTGGCTTCAGTGCAATCTATTTTAGCCTGAGCCGAATCTTACTTTGGGCTGTGTGGTGGTTATATCAGCCTGCATAAAATCTACATTGGAACGTACGTGGCTCACTTCCACGTTGATGTTGCTAATATCTAACTGGACAAGTCTAACTTCACCCTGGACTCCATCTACACTAGTCTCAACATCACCTAATTTTTCCTTGATCTCTTCAGATCTCAAATATTTTCCTGTTACTATCTTGGAGACGCTTAAGGGACAAGTGCATCTGGGCGATGTCTCCCTTCAAGCTCTCCCCTACTGATTCTTTAACCAAGTCAGTATTCTTATTAACTATTTCATTAATGTTGTCAAAACTCTGTTGGCAATTTGACCTAATATCTGCCAAATCATTCTCGTGTTTGCCCATCTTCTCTTGCATACCTTTCAGAAGAGCATAAAGATCGTCGTTCGTGACTGGACCAGACGACATAATAATTCACAATATTGAGAGAACAGGAATACAACACAATAAAAGCAGAACTGAAATATCTAAGAGTAACCCTTTTCACCAAAAATGAGTATTATAATTAGTTTTGCATTATACCTAATTCAATCTAATTCAAAAATAGGAGGTATATGGTTATATTGATTTATATTAATAATATTTTAAATTATTATTACAAGTCATTATTGTTAAATTAATATTAAGGAAAGTGATTCTAACATTACTGATGATCTTCCAAATATCATCGCCGGTATCAATCATAAAATGGACGACATGTATGGAGTGTAAAAATGGGCTCTATCCAATGCCCCATATGACTACGCTGATCTATAAAAGTTTCAAGTAATTCCTTTTATGATCATGTTGTAATCAATCACAATTACATTTTAAAGGCTCTATCAAAATATCTAACAAATTGGAATAAATGGCAGTAATTCTATATGTATACCATACAGATTGAGAAAAACTCATATTCACGTTTCTAAAAACGCAAATTCCCAACAGATTTCGAACTGATTAAATGGACGCTATATTTCTGTTTCCGAATCACTCAAATCATTCGAAAGCCACTTGGTTGGGTCGCCATATTAATGTGCCCTCACTCTGGTATTCCAGTTTTCTCAAGTGCTCCTGAGGTGGGTGCCATATTAATGTGTACCCGTATCCACATGGTCTTACCTGTTGAAATCTGATGGAACAGCTGGATCGTCGAATCTGGAAGTACCTGGCTAAAATAAACCCCCAAAAATTCTACCAACATGGTTCAACCTGGGATAAGGACACATCAATAAAAAAGAATGCGTTAAGAAAGTCCCAGTGGTAAAAGAACGAATGAAAAACCAGCTCCAAGTGAACTCGAAAAACTCTAAAATAAATCTCGGGCATATGGCTGACGTTGGAAATGTCGCCCCGCCCCACTGGTTCTTTTAACACATCCTGTTCTTAATATAAATCACTAAATCATTGAATATTTAAAATGTATGACTCAGTATATTGACTGAAAACAAAGTATGTTGTAGATCAAAGTCTACAATCTGCATGACAAAAATATAAATGATTCGTCTTATCTCTGACGAATATATCAAGTTATTGCATCGATATGCAATGTTCCTATTTCATGGAAATGCTGATTACGATTTTACAATATCGCATAAAAATATACACAAATACCCTAGAAAAATCTTAAACACGTATTATATACAAAAATTTACATTATTATCTTGTCAACGAATCTCGCTATGATTCTCATTATCCTTTTGACATTTTCTCTAACCATAATCTGTCTTATTTGACAATCAACAAAGTTCATCAAACGTAGTGTCTCTCAAGTAAATTTCAATCGTAGATTCATTTAATTACAACATTATCATATTATTTCCAATTATTGTTTCACACTGGATATTCGTTAAGTTTAACAATCTAATTAAAGATAAATCAATTTTCATTTAATAAACATTTAAATGGTGGGTAATATTTAAATTCCAGCATTGTGGCTTCACGTACTCTATTCACGAAAAATACTCATTATTATATAATACAGCGACTGCTTATCAACTCGCATAATTCACAAAATTCCATTACATAAATGGCAATCTCTCCACACTAGATATTCCTTATACAAACATCATACTATTTCCGGATATCCACAGATATCGAAATATACTTAAATAACTTCATTAATACCTGTATTGGTTCATTCAATACGAGAAATAGCGTTCAATAGATGTATGTAATTTTCCTCACCTAAATTGAAGTTATATAAATTTCAATTAACCAACATGATTATCATAGTGTTAATCCACTCTGGGAAAAATTATCACAATAGTTCCATTATTTTTCAATTTAATTCATTTCATCTATGAATTCCAACAATGTCATATTTATTCATGACAGAATATACTTTACTTGATATCGAGATTCAATTCTCAATTATAATTCATTTCAACTAGCCTATGAATTTCAACAATCACAAAAATATTTATAAGAGGTTTCATTTTAATAGATATCGAGATTTAATTCAGATCCGCAAAATAAATTCAAAATAGGTCTGGTTCTTAAGAAAATCGAACAATTCTACACCCTGGAAAAATGCCTAATATTAATAGGATGCGATATAAACCATTAGAATTATACAAAATCAGAAAAGACTAAACCAAATCGAACTATCAAAATAGAAAACTGAACTTCTGTAATCCAACAAAAATATCTCTACTCAAATAACGTTACTCGAAAACTGGCTATAGTTGCCTAATCCAAAAATGTTGCAAAAGATCCATTTTAAAAATGTTACTAGATTTCAGTGCAAGTAGAATAATACAGTCATTCGAAATGCAATACTGTAAAAAATGACTAAATGATTCTGTTTTGTAATCCACGAAGTAACAGAATAAATGTTGTAAAATGTTCATAATTTCGTAGTAAGTCTTCTTCCTAATAAATATTCTTATACAAAGATATTGTAGTCTTCTTCCTAAAAACGCCTCTTGATAAATATTTATTCTCGACTAATTATAATGCTTGTTTTTTTATTTCAAAAATTTAATATCAATGTTGCAAAACTAAAATAACAAAAGTGACTATCTACTCAAAAATTGACTCCGTAGGTGCATTCGTTGTCGAATCAAAACCTAAAATAGACTATCAGACAAAAATGACAGAAACGTCAAGTTTAATCTTCAAGTCCATTTTCAACATACTAAAGAAATATGGTGAAAAAGGCAATCTACAGATATAACATGATTCATACCGTCTACTAAGAAATCTCGCAGCTACCGTATGATGTCTTGAAGTAGGTGAATGCATACCTGCCAACCCTTCCGATTTATTCGGAAACTTTCTGAATTTTCACCTCGTCTTCCGATCTTCTTAATTACTATTATTTCTTCCGAATTTCGGGCCCCAGTGACATATTGTAAAAGAAAAAGGAACTGCAAATAATTTGCATTCTCAACAGGGTGTCGACCGGTAACGAAAGTAACGAATTTTACAAATGGGTAACGAAAGTAACGAAAAAGTAACGAATTTTACATACGGGTAACGAAAATTTTTTGAAGGCGGATTGAATAGTTTAAACTCGCGCCTCTAGGCTCAGAGATTGCGATGCAGCGAGTTTCACGCAAGCGGCGCCGTTTGCATAAGCTATATTTCCCCGTGCCTGAGCTCAAGGAAATGCATACTGAGGATACCTTGAGTGGTATACATCGTTCAGCGTATATTTTCGGCATCAAGAAGACGTTTTAGTTTTGTGTGAAATATTTATCTGTGTTATTAGGAAACCTGACTTTTCGCGAGACGTTTATTCACGAAAACTTCTGAAACTAATCAGAAACTCGCATTTCTCGCATTTATTTGGAGACTATGTCAAATTGAAGTCCAGAAATAACGAAAAATAATTTAATGTCGCAATCTTGCGAAATGTTACAGTTTCGAAAAAGAATTATGAAAAAGCTTCGAAATACGTGGGCTATAACTTATTTTAAAAATCTGTCTCGTAAATTTGCGACAACCAGTATGGTTAATTCGAAATTCCGTTATATGTCGATTTTTCCTTCGAACTTTGGTTCCATCGGATATATTATAATCTAACCGGTTATTTCGAAAACTTGTATAATTCGTGATTCGCATTCGAAAGAGAACGTGTCCTCTAGTCGTATAATTCTTAATATTTGATATCTACTTCGAACATTCATACTCAGACGGCCGGCTGACCGCACGACTTGTCTGCGGGAATCTCGTCAAATGGACCGAAATCTACGTCAGTTACGTAAAATCATAAAACCCGTACCCTAGCGTGAACTTGTGACCACGAGGACTGCGGGAATCCCGTCAAAGGTGATCGGGCACCAATCACGAAACATTCCGAAACATACTCTCTATTTTTCCCATGTCCGTATACTCAAAAGCGTACGGGGAGCGAGAAGTGCATTAACCCACTTAGATATGGCAGCCTACGTAGCGTCGCGATACTAATTTCTCCTCGTGATCCACCCTGAACTGATGAACTCCCAACCACAGCATAGGGACAGTGGGAATCACGGCGCCGGCCATACAATTTGTCCATAACTACTCGTGAATTTTAACCATGTCCAACCTTGAGCTTGCCTCCAACATTCTGTCAGGACGAATAGACAATCGTTCAACGGCCGGGTGCGGCGCTGTATGCACAATATCGCGAGGACAACGTGAATCTCGTAAAACGGCCGAGAGCGGCAGCGTTTGCGGTACGTCGCGATATTTATCCTCATTCAATGACGAGGACAACTGGATTATTGTCAAACGGACAGCAAGTGGCGCCGATTGCGTAATCATGCTATATTTTCTCGTGCCCGACCTCAAGGACAATGGAAATCTCGTCGAACGACTAAAAGTGACACCGATTACCTAATCGCGATATTTATCCGTGTTCTATCGCGAAAACTACGGGAATCTCGACAAACGGGCGAGACCAGCGGCGACCGTGTAACATCTCGAAATTTTTCCGTACCTGACTGCGAAGACAGAATTCGGTTACAATCACATAACGTCCCATAAATTTCTTCGTGATCTACCGCGGTGACAAAGGATATCTCGCTAAACGGTCAAGAGCAGAGCAACCTCTTGGCATTTATAAAAACGCCTTGTGCACAAGACGACATATTATCTGAAACATTTGATAATAAATATCTATTATTTATTTATTATTTTCAATTTTTTAGAACACCCTAAGTGAATTGTATTTACCGCTTTAAACACAGTACATTGTTGTTTTTCTTCACCGCGTGATGAGCCCCTTTACTTGCAGACCGCAGACGTATCTTGAATTCAAAGGTAACTAAAATTTACTAAAAGGTTGCTAAAAAGTAACTAATTTTTATTTCATCCTTACAGTAGACACCCTGCTCAAGAAGATTCTCTCGTAAGTCGTAATTTCTTTTGTGATTTGCGTAACCTTGGATTTTTGTGTAAGTTCCTCACTTGGCAGTGAGCTCCATAGCTGCGATTTCGGAATGGTGAGTCAGCTGATTGCCGTACCGCATACTGATTGGTGGTATATTACGGACAAACAGTTGTCAAGCCTACGTGAATATGTGGTAGCGAATTCGATGTGTAATCCATACGAATGATTGTATGCATTTTCTTTAAACACACAATTATGTTCTCTTACGTTTAAATATTGGTTAAAGACACGCAGGTATTTCGTGTACCCTTATTCGCCCTTGCCACAGTATACTGCGCATGATGAAATCTATAATTTAAAAAATCTTCTATTTTTGACTTCCGAAGGTTGGCAGGTATGTGAATGCATGTAAGAACACACATTGTTCCTGGATCGAACCATCATCGTGGGTGTCGAGAGGTTGAAGCAGGGTCTGGAACTTAGCGATCGAACCCGTCTCCTTTCCTGTCCGAAACAGCTGTTTGCGACGCAAAGCCTGTCTCACATACAAGCCTGGATGGGTTGAAGCAAAGAGTTTGTTGACACTTCCACTCTTGTTTGTAGATTCATTATGTAGTAGAAGTAATTATCTCAGTATCATTTCTAGAGAATCCTTCAGTCTCTTCTTATATAGACGTCTGCTTATGTATTCCATGTTCAGGCATCGGTTACTATTAGATTCTCAATTCTGCTTATGTGTTGCATTTCATCTGTTTGCTTAGCAACTCATTACTGCTTGTAAATGTGACAGGTTGACAATTCCTCTCAACTCAGTAGCGTATAACATGGCAGTATATTATGTAGAGAACTCTGTGAAAATGAATATTCACTCGTTATAGTAATCACACTTACTAGTTTATCAAAAGCACAAAGTTCGTTCGCGACACTTTTATAACTGTAACCCGTCAACACCGGGTTACGAGACCGACCCGTGTTCTCTACGGTCGTGCCTGCCTGTATGCAGTGAAAACACCGCTCCCGCTCCGTACTAAAAAAGCGCACTATTTCAATAAATATTTGAAACATGTTGTCCGCACAGTATCATGATGTGAGTGTCTTAATCCAGAGCTCAGGTCAGCTGTGCTGGATTCTTCCCATGATTCACCGCTTTCCGATACATAAAATTCGAAGCTGTTTGCCGCTGTTGCGATAAATATATATCAACTATTTTAAATGCATATATATCTCCGTAAATGTCTTCAGATTACTCCTTATTATATTTCATTATGATCCCATGTTGTAGATCCTCTCTGTGATCTCTGTAAATATCAATATATGTTGGTTTCATGTCGCGGTTGTATAGCCATCTTGCGCACAAGCTTGTCCTTCGAAAACATGTGAGTTCGGTCATCGTGGACGGGCTAGAACGTCACCGGATCAGCGAAGCAGGGTTGCCTATGCGATTCCCCTAAGCGCGCGTCTTGCTTGCTGTAATTCTCAACTGGAAGTTGAAATCTCCACATTAAAGTGAAATAAATGCTTCTTATAAATACATGTAATCTATTGATACAGGGAATACCGGTACAGTACTAAGCAACAAACGTTTCACAACCATCAGATATACAATTTGATTGCAGATATCTAAATTACAACATAAATCTAATACCCTAAGGTGAAATTCCATGAAGGTTAGTCACAAAATTAACACAAAACTCTGAATTTAAAACCACATTAATTTGACCAAAATCGGAACCTGTGAATTAATTCATTTTTGCCAGTTATAATCAACGATAATGGCTGATAAACCAATGCTAATTCAAACAAAGAAACTTGTCAATATAAACCAGGACACAGGGCAAATGTCCTTACTATTCTGCCCCTTGAAGCCAAAGCAATCAAAAACCCCAAATCCTATACAATAGAGTCAAGCTGAGAACAAGATGGCTTCTACCCCATCTCCTTCTCAAAGTGACAATACAAACCCCAGTTCTAGCAAAAATGGCCATGTTGTGAGCTCCACTATAACATTGTAATGCATGTCATTTAATACATCATCCACCAAATACATTGTAATCTATACTGCATTGGAATTTGCTCACCCAAGTAAGATATGCTTGCAATAGATTGTTTCAGTTATGAGCAGCATGTGCGTGTAAAAGTGTCTTGTCCAGTAAGACTAGTGTGAATGCAGTAAAAAGTTGATGTTTGGGAATGTTGGTGGATATAAGAAAGATTTATTATAGAAAGCACTATTTGCTATTAATTCATCTGCCCTTTCAAAGGATAGAAAAGAATTGAAATGGTGCAAGTTATCTTTTCATAAATAGTACATTATGCAACAAGCCTATAATTGCAATAATTAAGACACGAGTATGTTTATAAAACGAGTGCAGCGAGTTTTATAATTTCCATACGAGTGTCTTAATTACCATTGTCGAATACATAGAATAAGATGTGGTGGACTGTATAATGAAATATATTTGACATTGTATATACATGATTAAACACTGTTTTAGTACAGTAGGTATTACAGTACATGCGCTAACAAGTCTTGTAGCCACTGCTACCTGGAAGCTAGTGAGGGTGCTGCTGGACGCAGGTAAGACCACGACCCTTTGGGTCAACAACCCTTTCAGCAGGGGGACCAACTGCCAGCAGAGAATGTACAGTGCCAGAGTTGCCAACATACTCCCCCCCTTGAAATAGCAAATATTTCAAACAACTAAATATTGTCACTTTGTTCTAGTCAACTGAAATAAGAGTTCAAATAAACACTATGTACACAAAACATTTAAACCCTTCACTTCTCTTCATTCAACAATGGACAAAGTCTTGACACTGCTCTTTTCAAAAGAGTGTTTTAATGGTAACAACCCTCGTAACACCGTCAGCTCCTGGATGCAATGCTGCGACACGGCCCAGTTTCCAATGAAGTGGAGGCACGCCCTCTTCCTTCAGAACAACCAGAGTGTCGATTTGTGGGTATTGTCCAGGTTACCGCCATTTAGTACGCTGTTGGAGTTGTCCGAGGTATTCCTTGGACTATCGATGCCAAAATTGCTGGAACATAGCCTAAAGCAGTTGCCAGCGCTTCAGTCTATTCAAGGGAGTCTGAGACACATCTTCTTCCACAGGAAGATGAAATGAGCCACCGATCAGGAAGTGGGATGGGGTTAATACTTCCGGATCATTGGGTTCAGAGGATAGTGGGCAGAGGGGGCGCGAATTCAAAACTGCCTCTATCTGTACAAGCACTGTAGTAATTTCTTCAAACGACAATGCAGCATTTCCTACTATTCTCTTAAGATGGTATTTAGCTGATTTTACTGCAGCCTCCCACAACCCTCCGAAATGAGGTGAACCAGGAGGACTAAATGCCACTGAATCCCCTTATCAGTAGCAAAGCTTAACAGTGACTGCTTGGTATTCCCATCATTAAAGAACTTCTTTAGCTCACGAAGCACCTACAAAATTGGTTGCGTTGTTAGTGAATATGTGGGTGCAAATTCCTCGTCTAGCCATGAATCATTTCATTGATGCTAAAAAGGCAGCTGTAGACAGATCGCTAACAAGTTCAATATGTACAGCTTTTGTGGTGAAACAAACAAACGTAGCTACATATGCCTTAATCCGAGCGCCCTTCCTGGAGGAAGGCCATAAATATACTGGGCCACAGAAATCTATTCCTGAAGATGTAAATGGTCGACTGGGAACTACTCTCCTTTCAGGTAGCGATCCCATTATCGGTTGGTACAGCCGAGACGAGAATTGAAAACTCGTCTTACATCGATACCCTGCCTTTCGAGCACCGTTCCTCCCACATAGAGGCCAGTATTGCTGTCGCATCATTGTCAATAAAGTCTGAGCTCCAGAATGAAGAAAAGCAAAATGAAAGTGATCAAATAACATTATTGTAATGCGATGATTGCCAGGTAATAAAATAGGAAGTCTCCTGTTGACCGATAGTTCAGCATTTTGCAGATGGCCTCCTACCCGTAACCAACCCTGCTAATCCATGTAATTTGCTTCCCTTGGGTAGTGGCAGATTTTGTTTGAGAGCCTTTATGTCTTGTGAAAATTCAGAACCTTGAGCAATTTTACACCATAAATACTTAGCCTGCTCTAGTTCTACAGGATTAAGAGCACCTGTTTGTCAGTTTTAGTATTAAGATTCTTGTTAAATCTGAGCACGAGAGCTGTTATTCTAATCAGCTTGCTCCAGGAAGAATATCTGTAAATCAGATCCGATCCAAGGGATTCTGTAGAAGACACTAGAACAATTGTAGTTTTCCTAACTTCAGGTAATTCTTGAGAGCTATGCCTCTGCTGTGAAGGCCATTCGTTTTTATCTGAAAGCCAAGATGGTCCCGTTAGCCAAAAATGATGAATTTAAAAGCTTGTCCGCGGTAACTCCTCTCAAGATCATATCTGCTGGGTTATGATGAGTAGAGACGTGCTGCCAACTATCAATATTTGTCAACTGTTGAATCTGCGACACTCGATTAGCGACGTATATTTTCCCCTGGTGTGGATGGCCCGAAATCCATGCTAATGCTATTGTGGAGTCTGTCCAACAAAAACACCTGTCTTTAGTTACGTTTATGGATCTCATGACTCTTTCGACCAACTAAGCAAGTAATACAGCACTGCATAGTTCTAATCTTGGTAAAGTTACTGAGCCTAAGGATGCAATGCGAGACTTAGAACACAATAAGTGAACTGTTATTTTACCATCTCCTGTCCGAGATCTCACATAAGCACATGCGCCGTAAGCAATCTGAGACGTGTCACAAAATCCATGAATTTCGTACTCCACAAATTCTACTGCCCTAACATGACGAGGCACCTTGAATTCCTTCAATTTAGCATTGTCCTGCATATAACGAATCCATATAATTTGAAGTTCTATTGTGAGAACGTCGTCCCAATTTAAGTTCTTTTGCCACAGTTGCTGGACGAAAATCTTACCCCTAATCAATACTGGGGTCAAATATTTTAGCCAGGTCTGATAGAATTATTCTTTTGTTTATCTGTGTCGAACTGAAATCACTTCTCAACTCAAACTGAAAAGTGTCTGTGATGGGTTTCCAAGATAGCCCCAACAACTTCAAGTCTTCACCTTCATCTACCTTAAAGGAGACCAAAACACAAAAGTCAACTTGCCTCAAAATCAAAGTATGTATCAGGCATTGTTCAACTATATATTTGCTTTTGCTCTATGCCGCTCCGCAGGCCGGTAAGCGAAGGAAACCCGAGTAGCTGTGACGTCACTGCACCGTAAGCGGTGAGTGAGCTATCCGCTCCATTCAGTTGATTGTTGCAATGCGCGCGACACTCTTCCATTGATTAGTGTTGCTTATTATAATCGAGTTTGATAGCTAGTTGGCAAAATGCCTTCGTGTAGTGTATACGGTTGTAACAACAGAACGAGTAAAAACCGAAACTGTAGAGAAAAAGAAGTACATTTCCATAGATTTCCAAATCGAAGTAAGTCGCCACGTAGATTTAGCAGTTGGGTACAATTTTGCAAGAGGAAACATATTTCTCTCTACTGTGTGTTCAATGCATTTTAAAAATACATACTATGATGAAACGCAACTTTTGAAAATGAAGTTGATGTCCATGGAAAAGCTACAAGGTCCAAAATTGAAGCCAGGAGCTGTTCCTTCAATAAGGTGTCTGGCACCGACAGATGGATATACTTCTCATGCAGGAATGCTAATTCATACGCAAGCCGCTTCACAAAGTACAATGTGGGGTTCCTCGTCAGGAACTGAGCAGAGTAGGACGGAAAGGTATGAGACTAAAGGACGAAGGGAGTTTCTTGACACAGTATTAAGCAAAAGTGATAACGATAAAGATGTACACGATGTTCAGAATGATGTGATAGAAAATATGTTATCAGATGGTCACGTTTGTAGTTTAGAAATACAGTGCAAGTTAGGAAGTGAAGTAGCTCGAAACTACTTAGACATTGCAAATTCCGGCCCAGCCCTGAACAGTGACGTAATGGAAGAACAATTGAAGAACAGTTTCTATGAGCCAGGTGAAAATGATGAAGTGACAGTGAAAGTGATATTAGTGATACTGCTTATGAACACACACAGGACGATGCACATAGGCCTATTAGTCCGAGAATACAGTGAAGTGCGATATCGGTACCAGGAAAGCAATATTGGAGGGTGGGTTCGAATCCCACCTCGGCCGTTCTGAAAATGGTTTCGTGGTTTCCCATTTTCACCACCAGGCAAATGCCGGGACTGTTTCTTTCAACAGGTCCACGGCCGATTTCCTTCCAAAATCCCTTCCCTGACCCGTCTTGAAATTGAAGTAAGTGGCCATTGGCTGCATTAATCAAGATATAAAATGACACTGAGCAAATTGGGGTTATGGTTATGCTGATGGCAGCGTTGGTTATCGCGACACTATTAGTAATTGGAGGATTGAAGTCATACCCCAGGTCCTCCAGGGTCTCACAACTTGTGGGACGTGGGTTGGCGATCACGGGACCCCAGCTGAGTCCGGCATTGCTTCCACTTAGTCTACTTGTGTCGGGCTCCTCTGCGTCTTCTTTCCTGTCGACCTCTCTTGGTCAACTCGTGTTCTCTTCCGACCACCGCGGTAATTAGGGTATCTGAGGCCTAGGGAGTCCCTTCATTTCCCGCCTTAATAGACCCTTCTCTCATCTTTCCTCATCCCTCATTCTTCGAGGGATCAGCCTTCTTTTTCTTTTCATTATATCTCCTGCCTTCTGCACAAGGCCCTCACCGTGGATATTGCTACACCTTCGGGGGCTCACGGCTGGTGAGTTCGGGAGTTGGCGATCCCGAGGGAATCCTAAGCTGGGTCTGTTTTTTGCCCTTTTTCCACTGACTTTGGGGTGGGCCCTCTCCTCTTCCCCTTTCCTATCTGCCTTTCATGAATCTCCTTCCTTCCAAGTCCCTCAGTCCTCATTCTTGTTGAGGGTATTTCTTTTCTTCCTGTCCTTTATTTGCCTTATCCTTTATTTGTTTACCATTTCTTCTTCTAGTATGTAAGTCTGTAGTTAGTATTAGTTATAGTTTTCGTTCTCATCTTTCACTATCACCCAAACCATTAGGGGCCGATAACCCAGATGTTAGGCCCCGTAAAACAATTATCATCATACCCCAGGGCCTGGACGGTTAGGAAGGCAAGACACTGTAAAAATATAGGAAATTGTAAAGGAAGCGTCCCATACAAATTCAGATCCGTGGCATTCTCCGTGAATAATAAACGGGAATCTCTACATAGTATAAAACAAAGTCCCTGATTCTTGGATGTAACAGGTAATCTCGAGAACCACAGGATGGATTTTGATGCGGTTCTCACCATTCGGCAAAGGATTTCTCGAGGAAGGTTTCTGTAAAAGAACATTCATTTATGACCAAAGGAAGCCGAGCAGTAACGATTTCAGTGAATCGAGTCGAAAAAACTTGTCGTCCGTGCGCATTTTAAGCTTACGCTGGGTAAACCGTTAAAAATATCAAACTGATACGGACAAGGATAGAAGGCGGGATGAGGGAAGAGCAACATGGCTTCAGAGCAGGAAGGTCCACAGTGGATTTGATTTTTGCTGTAAGGCAGTTACAAGAACACCACTATGAGTATGGAACAGATCTACTGATGACCTTCCTGGACATTGAGAAAGCATATGACAGTGTATGCAGAAACAAAGTATGGAAGTCCCTGGAGGATAGAGGAGTAGAGAAATGGACTATAAAGAGGATAAAGGAGATGTACAAGGGAAGCGTGAGCTGTGTGAAAGTGGGAGGAAAGAGATCAGACTGGTTGGAACAGAGAAACGGCCTGAAACAAGGAAGTGCACTATCACCGTTACTTTTCATTGTAGTGACGGATGACATAATAACCCGAGTGGCACAAGTAATTGGAGAAGGAAAGATGAAAGCAATGGTGTTTGCAGATGATTTGATGATTTGGGGAAACAAGGAGGAGGAGGTACAGGAACAGTTGGACGTGTGGGAAGGAATAATACAAGGATATGGGATGAAATTTAGCATAAATAAGAGTGAGATGGTGATCACAACAAGGAAGAAGGAAAGAACCACAACGGGAATAACAATTGGTGGGGAACAGCTGAAGAAAGTGGAGAGTTTCAAGTATCTGGGAAGCCTGATACAAGATAATGGAAGAAACGATAGAGAAATAAATGAGCGGGGGAGGCAGGCAGAAGCATTTCGGAGGAGTGGGAGAAGCATGTTATGGAGCAAGGATGTCCCTCAGAACAGCAAAAAGATCATATATCGGACGTACTATGTCCCCATCCTGACGTATGCCTTGGAGACCTGGGTTATGAAAGGATGGGAGAAGAGCAAAATACAGGCCAGTGAGATGAGGTTTTTGAGAAGCAGTATTGGAGCTACAAAGATGGACAGAATAAGAAATGAGAGGACCAGAGAATTAATGAAGGAGGAACCATTACAGGATGGTATAGAGAAATCTAGACTTCGATGGTATGGACATGTAAAACGAATGGAGGAGAAGAGGATACCCAGGAGGGTACACTAGACGAAGTGGGAAGGAAAGAGACCGAGAGGAAGACCGAGAGACAGGTGGCTGAAGGGGGTGGAAGAAAGCGTGAAGAAGACAGAAGACGTTGGAGAGGCTTGTGTTCCAAACAGACCCGGCCAGTGTCTGGAAACTGTGCAAGATGATGATGATAAGTCTTTTGACTAGTACTAACAATGGCAACAGAAGAACACGGCAGCAGCAGATGTAGTGTGTGAAAAGACTGCCCGAGCTTATACACAGCAACAAGGCTGCTATGTAGACTCGAGAGCGCAGTGACGTCACGAGCAGTTACTAGTTTCGCACATAACTTGAGAACGGTTGGACGTAGAGGCACCGGATTAACAGCATTGTTATTAAATTTCCATATTGCATATTTAGCAATAAATAATGAAATTTGTGTTTTTGTGTTATGATCTCCTTTAACCCTAGAACTGCTGCGGGTTTATCTGTCAAATGCTGCAGTAAATTCCCATAATGTACACACTAAAGGAATTTGGTATCCGTAAGCATACTGTGTTCATAAATATGACTTATCATACAGCAATAGAAAGCTGAAAGACTGTTCTATATTATATTGATATAGGTGAATCATTCAGACTCGTCAGTTTGAATTAATCATAAAAAGTATTTTATAAAAAATAAAAAAATAAAAAATAATTTACTTTTCTGCTCTAGAAAACCATATTGACAAGTTAAATGTTCGTCAGAGACATCATAAATGAAAAGTACATAGTTTTTTGTTACTAATTCAAGAACCAGTTTCAAATAATTCATGTTATTTACTGGAATGAAAATTATTTTTACAAAAATGACATTTCTCTATTTTGAAGTACATAATCAGCGCGCGATTACGGGGAGGCAAGTTCACAGGACCAGGATGATGAACGATAAACGGTACATTTTTACCTGGAAAGTCACTTTCTTCGGGTTGAATATCAGTCTAGTTCACACTTACCCCTTCACGGCTACCATTAGGCATGTGTACAGGGTTTGTCGGAACATGATAAACATCGCTTGCATTGATGGGGATTTCCATAACTTGCGTGACATCCTGTTCGCCGGTATCACTGCCACTACTTTCACCATCTTCATTTTCATACGAATCCACACAATAATCACTGTCATCGTCCATACTACTACACGAATCGTCAAAAATCAGGTGCTCAATTTCTGAATCGTCTACATAGTTGGCGGCCATTTTTCTCAATGCAACTTCAATATCAACATGGAAATACTTCCACTTCTGCAGCCAAATAATAGCTTGCATACTGTCATTTGTTTGCCAAAGACTTACACTACGAAAGATAAAAGCATCGGGAACCAGCATGATTTGAAATTAGTGCCATCTGAAGGCTAACAGTAGTACTATATTTGAATTCCAAGACCGTCTTTCAGAGAGACGGTCGCACTTGATTAAACAACACACCGTCTTCCTGGAAGACGGTCCGCAGTTCTAGGGTTAATAATGTACTTGGGATCTGTTTCGTTGTTAGAAATGCTCGATAATACATTGGACTCATTCGAACACCATTTCCTTAAGCCGTCAGTTGATTCACCACCTGTCATTAAATCGTCAACATAAAAATCACGCCGTATTACATTTCAAGGTTCAGGAAATTCCTCCTTAGTGTCATTCGCCAATTGAGAGAGGCATTTTGTGGCCAGGACGGGTGCAAAGGACGTGCCATATGTCACTGTTTTGAGAGGATAATGCTTAAGCTTGTCCTTAGGGGACTGCCTCCACATGATACGCTGAAAAACAGTATGTGCAGGTTCTATGAGGACCTGCCGATACATTTTTTCTATGTCAGCGGTCAATACATAGCGATGCATGCTAAATCTAGCCAATATTGAAAATAAATAGTCTTGAACGATTGGTCCTACTAATAACAAATCATTGAGCGATGACACAGAATCGCCCTTTGAGCTGCCATCAAATACCACGCGAGTGGGCGTTGTCAATGAATTACCCTTAAATACACAATGATGCGGAAGGTAGTACTGTAATGGTTTGTTTATCTCATTACTGGGAATTTCCTCCATATGATTTCAGGTCAGTGTACTCTCTCATAAACTGTACATACTCCGACTTGACTTGGGGCTGTCTTTCAAAACGCTTCTCTAGGCTGTGAATCCGTCTAATCGCCTCATGAACATTGCTACCTAGCAGACTCGGGTCCTCTTTAAGGAGTATTGGAACTATGAACCTACCCTGTAGATTCCTTCTGTGACCGTCAGTAAATAGCCGCTCAGTAATCTCTTGCTCGGAATGTCCTGGACCGAGGAGTGCCTTTCCCGGCTCATTGAATATCTTACCTGACACAAAGAGACAGGAAGAATTGTTTTCTGCGTGCTGCTGAGACGAACCAACATTACCTGCTGCTATCCAGCCAAGAGCCGTGTTGCGAAACAACGGTAGTTTATTTGAGAAGATGTCGAGCTGAAATTGTTCGGCCCCGTTGAGATCGTAAAAGAATTCTGCTCCAATGAGAATGTCTATGTATGATGACACATTAAATTGAGGATCCGCAAGGTTTTCTAATATAAACTCAGGAATACTCCAATCTGTGATGTTGATATTTTTAGTGGGCAAGCCCTGACCAGTAATTGAAGGTATTACGTGAAATGTCATGATTCGTTCAAAGGAACCGAACCGTGAAGAAATCTTTGTTCTTACCACCGATCCCACCATGATACCAGTGTCATGCTACCCATGTATCGGAATATTAGTCTTAGTCTTTAACAATCGTAATTGATGAGCTAATTCCCTAGTTATAAAGTTGAGTTGCGAGCCGCTGTCTAATACAGCCCTAGTATGACTGGTTTTTCCTTCTGAATTGTTGAAATTTACTACTGCTGTCGACAACAATACACGAGAGGAAACATCATTGTTGTGATTGTGCAATGAAACAGCATTACTACTATGTTGCTCATTAGGGGTGGACATTGAAGTATTATTGGACATAATACTCTTCTTTGAAGTCTGACTATTAATGGGGTTCGGTGACCCTTGGTCCCTGTGAAGCAAGGTGTTGTGTTTATCACTGCACAGCTGACAACATGAACAAGTGCACTCGGTAGCGTTAGCGAAGTGATTTCCAGACAGGCAATTGACACAGAGCTTATGTTTCATGATCTCCCGCCATCTGTCATAAACCCCATAGAAGTAAATGATCTGCATCTAAATATGGGATGTTCTTCCATGCAAAGAGGGCATTTCTGATTTTTTTTGTGAAAGGAAACAATTTTTTCCTGGATTCGTGAATGACCTCGGTTTAAAACCAGACGCATTCGGTTTAGATGAAACGCCTACCTACTTCAGCTGTTTTGAGCGATCACAGTTCATAGATTTGATCGATTCCAATGCATTACATGTTTCGAGTAGAAATTTGTCCAGTGTGTGATATGAAGGTAGATCAAAGGTTGGTAACGAGGTCTCCCATTTTTTAAATGTTTCAGCGTCAAATCTGCTTGTTATTAAATGTATCAAAATGGCATCTAATTGTTCTTCACAAGACAGACCAAGAGCTGATAGCGACTGTATGTGGCTTCTGAAGCCGTCATACAAGTCTCTTAATGCCTTGGAAGATTCTACTTCTATTTTGTTTATCTGAAGGACCGAATTAATGTGGGAGGAAACAATTGCTCACCGGTTGTTGAACCTTTCATTTAACAGGTTCCATGCTATGTCGCAATTGACTGCAGATATTTCTAATGACTGTAACACGTCTGCCACCCTACCTGATAGCACTGATTTTAGGTAATGAAATTTCTGTATTTTTGACAGATTTGCATCCTCGTGAATGAGATTCTTAAAAGTATCGGCAAAATTGGGCCATTCTATATAATCACCTGCGAATGTAGGTAAACTTATTTGAGGCAGTTTATCTGAACCTGTTTGCGAACTGGAAGTTGATTCACCAATAGAACCACCTAGCAAAGTTACTGACTTGGAAATTGCACCACTTATGATCTTATACGACCAGCTGTTTTGAAGTATTGCTCCTTAAAGTCGGAGCGATAAGAATCTTGTTCTGCTTGAAATGATTCATCCTCTTTCAAATACTCTATTTGTGATTGAACTGTTTCATATTCTTCCCAGACTTTTGATAAGTGAGCCCGTCGTTCTTCCAATTGATCTACGTCCTTAGATTGAGAATCTAATTTCTCTACGAAGCCTTGTATGCTTTTAATCTACCCCTTTTGCTACTCAGTGATTTTATTTTTTGTTCCATTTTGCACTAGCAATTCCCAATAAATTGCTAAATTATATAAAATCACAATAGACCAAATGCATATAGTAAAAGAATGACAAAACGAAAATACAAATGCCTAACATATTTACATAATACAAAGATGAACTCCTGGTTTTGTTTCAAAGAGTTGCGGGAAAACTGCGTACAAATAACATACATTTTTACGGGCGAAATCATGTGCGATCACTAACAATACCAATACATTGCAAGTACAAACGGACAGTTTTGAATGGAGAAACAAAGGAATGCATGTTAGTCACAAGGAATAATTAAGGATGATCGGTGACTTACCAAGATGATGAATTTTGTAAAAATTAGATCCATTGTCGACCTGTTATTTCTGAAACCATCCTTCAACTGTGGTTCTATGATGGTTCTTAATCTTCTTTCTACGATCTTCTTTCAGCCCATGAGACAGCAGGGTTATTCCTCTATAGTTGGTGGGTTTCCTTCTGCTGCCTTTCTTAAACAGGGGATTTATAACACCCTTGCTCCAATCTACAGGTATTTTGTTGTCTGTCCATATGGCATTGAGTACTCTGTGCAGCCATTGTATGCCCTGGATGCCTGATGCCTTTATCATGTCTGAATTCACTTCATCTGCACTCGAGATCCTTTAGGCATAGATTTTAAGGCTGCCTCATTTTCCGTCCAAGTTCCTCATTGTTCTTGAACTGGTCTATTCAGTAGGTGGTCAAAATGGTTCTTCTGGACTTCCCTCATTGTCACTATCTGTCCTAACCAGATTTCCATACCAGATTTCCATTTTCATCTTCAAGGGCCTTTATGGTATTCATTGGTTTTCTTTTACCTCTGATAACACTGCCTCTGCTATCCTCCAGTTTCTGAGCAAATATCTTCCATGCCTTGGTCTTTTCTTATGCAACTGTTCTTTTAACGTCCAGTTTCTTGTTTCGGTACATTTGTTCGAGGTTTCTGATCTTTGTCTCGTCTCTAGTATGTTCTGGTTTATTTTTCTCCTGATCTCTTTCTTTCCGCACAAGATTTCTTTCCCTGATTGCTGCCCTCACTCTTTCGTTCCACAATGGTGTTCCTTCTCCCTTGTTTTCATACTTGTCTTTCCACAAACTTCGGTTGTTTCCTTTACCAATGAGTCCCTAAGTCTGGTCCATTCTGCCTCTCGACTTTTCCTTGCAACTCTTGGTAACAGGGTTTTTATCTGGTTCGGATACTGAGTTCTCTTCTCTGTTTTCTGGAGTTTCCATACTTCGATTTTTGGCATTTTCTTGTTCTGTACTTTGGGCACATGGAAGTTTTTCAGGTCCGCTACTATTAGACGGTGGTCGCTGTCAAGGCTTTCACTGGGTATTACTCAAACATCTGTTACCATTCTACTCCTTTCCTCATCTGTGATGACATAATCAATTGCACTCTTTTGTAGTTCATCCCAACTGCATCGTGTTGGTAGTATAGCCTGTACATTTCATACTTCGAGCTCTTGTTTGTTGCCCTTCTATGTATTCTTTCCTTTTAGATTATTGTTTCAATGTTGTCCTAGTAACCTGATGTCTAAATAAATTTTTCTTCTTCAAATTGAGATTAACTGGCGATTTCTACCAGGGAGCCCTTTTTCAGTCAGTGGCTAACTTTGTAGCAGAAGGAGCATCTTAATTAGTGATTGAGGTTTTAAGGGGCAGAACAGCGAGGTCATCTGCCCCAAGGAGCTTCTTGCAAAAGCAGAATACAACCAGTTAAGTTAACATATCACTGCATTTTAACACACTGTATGTAAAAGAATACTGCTTTTTTCTTGGCCTATCAGTTCAGCATATCGTGGAAATAGAGGGTGCAATTTTGCGGATTAGTGGTGGATGTCCGGAACTATGTGTGGGTGGCATTGTGGGTTTTTGAAGTGCTTGGTAATGCTAGTTAGTCATCTTGTATATATGGTTGATTTGATTAGCCTGAAACTGATGATATTCTCTTGATGAACGAAACATGTCATCCTTTAAACCCACCTCCTCTAAATTATTGCACATAATAATTGATATCACAAACTTATTTTCATGTGGGATCTTATATTTCTTGCCTAATAAAACTTGTCATAAATATGTATCGACGGAATGAAAATCTATCAATCAATTTCCTATCTGTGTAAAATGGTTGAGTTTTGGGACTGGGGTTTGAGTTGGGTTCATTTTTCCTTTGTCTTTGGAACTGACGCTGTCATTTATATAGTACTTCACCTCTGGAATTTTTCTTTGCCAGGGCCATTAACTTTGCTCGTTGACCATAGGTCTGTATTGTGTGGGATTGGTTAGGTCAGATTTATTTATGCTAACAAAGGCATGATGTAAACAATGTGATGGACACTTTGCTTGGTGTATGGTAGGGTTTCATAACGGTTGCATTAAGTTGGTCTATTTTATAGGTCTGCTAAGTTTAGATCAGGGCATGTCAGAGTACACCTCTCTCTTGCACGGGGAATTTCAGATGCTCAGCGCTCCAATTTAAGAGAAACTTTGTAACCTTTCTGTCATTTGCAAAAACAGCTTTAGTTCAAATATATGAGTCGTCTAGTATCAAAAGCGGCCAAGTCACACAATTTACGAAAATGAGTTAAGGTTATCAATTTGAAAAAGGAAGCTTGTCGAAACAAGAATATGCTTCAAAATTGACCCTGTCTTCATGTTACAGAGCACTGAATTCTTGGTCGTGCAACAAAATGGGCCAAGTCATGCAGGCAGTGCTTTCATAACCGGCCATGTCAAAGAACGAGTAGCAATCTTCATGTCGCAGCATTATTGTTTGGAATCTTGCGTTGTTAGATTATGCAAGAATGTGATATCAGTAGGCAACATTGTTCCTTATATTGTATACTCTTCGAAGTCATCTTCTTCTTCTTCGTATCCCTTGTGCCTTCAAGCGTCGGGGTAGCCTCGTTCTGTCCATCTCTGCCACTCCGATCTATTTTCACACAATCTCTTCATTTCCAGCATTGTTTTCCCTCGCTTCTGTCCGATTTTCTCAATTCTGTCATCCCAAGTGGTATGAGTCTTCCTCTTCCTACTCTCCCTTCCACTCGCATTTCAAAAACCTGCTTCGCTTTTCTCTCTTGTTCCATCCTCCTGACATGTCCATACCACTTCAACTGACGTTCCTCAATCACCATACTTATCGCCTTCTTTTGTCCTGCTTCTTCTCCGATTCTCTCATTCCGGATCCTATCCCTTCTAGTCCTCCCCACTGCTCTCCTTGTATACTTCATTTCAGTGGCAGTGATCTTACTGAGATGCTTGTCTTGCAGTGCTAAACTCTCTGTGCCATATAGGGTGATCGGGGCCATAACCGTGTTGTAAATCTGCATTTTGGTCTTGATGCTTATCTCATTCTTCCCTACTATTGTGTTATTCATCTGATAGTAGGCTGAGATGGCTTTTTTAGTTCTATTGAGTACCTCTTGCTCTATTTTCCCATCACTACTTAATATGGTGCCAAGATATTCAAAAGTTTCTACTTTTTCGAGAGGTCTTCCTCCACAAATTATGTCAAGTTGTTGTTCCTGTCTGTCCAGTTTTGAGACCCACATTACTTTGCTTTTATCTGTATTCACTACCATTCCTTTTTATTCCCAATTCTTCATACCATACCACGGCCTGCTGAAGTCACTATTATATCATCTGCATAGAGGAGTGCTTGCAAGTATACAGGTCTTAGTCTCCACATACCAAGCTTGGTCCTATGGGTTCGCGGCTTACATATTTTTGTTATTTCATCCAGGACGATATTAAACAGAAGAGGGCTGAGGCTATCACCTTGTTTTACTCCTCTCTCCATTTGCAATTCTCCAGACATTTCACCATCTATACGAACTATTCCCACAGGTTGCTGGTATACACTCTTCACAGCATTTAGCAGTCTCATTGGTACCTTCTTCGCTGCCAGTGCCTCCCATATGCTCTGCCTCGGTACAGTCAAAAGCTGCCTTCAGGTCTAGAAACGCAAGGTACAGGTCACGGTTTTTGGCAGTGCTCTTCTCTATTACTGTTCTAATTGTGTAGATGTGATCTTTTGTCTGACGTCCTGGCCTAAAAGCTGCCTGCTCCTCTTCAATGTCATTTTCCACCACCTTCCTAAGTCCTTTCCAGCACCCGAGTGTAGATCTTGTACACTACGGATGATATACAGATAGCCCTGTAATTATTACAGTCGTAGCTGTTCCCTTTCTTGTGCAACGGGATGATTAGATTTTTCTTCTATTCCTCTGGTATTCTGTTCTCTTCCCACATTCTCCTAAACAGCTTAGTAAGTTGCTTCACTATCTCAACACCTCCATATTTGATTAACTCTGGAGAAATTCCATCAGGACCTGCTGCTTTCCCAGTCTTAATTTGTTTAATTGCCATTATGACCTCCATTTCTTCTATTTTCCCTTCTATTTCTGGATTTTGCACATCTTCATGTGGTCCATAAACAATCCCATCCTCTTGCTCTGCTGCATTTCTCTGGAACTTCTCCTCATAGTGTCTTCTCCACACTTGAAGCACTCTCTGATACTAGGTTATTCCCATTCTTGATTGTCCTGGTCTGCTTACCATACTTCCCCCTTATAGACTTACGGTTTTCCAAAAGCTTCTTGTATTCTTCTCTCTAGCTATGCTTTCAACCATATTCCCAAACTCTTCCCAAGATTTTCTCTTAGCTTCCTTCACTACTCTTTTCGTTTCATCCCTTCTTTTGATGTATTCTTGCCTGTTTTCTTCCGTAGGACATCCTATGTATCTTTTCCATGCTTCTTTCTTGCTCTTTACCTTCTCCTTCACTTCTTCATTCCACCAACTTGTTCTTTTCTTTCTGGTATCTACCACTGCCTTTCCACACACTTCTTCTGCTGACTTTGGCAACACTGATTTTATGTCATTCCACATGTCATTGATTTCTTCACTTCCATTAGTTCTTATTTGCATCTTCTCCTTCACTAATTCTGCATACTGGGACCTTTTCTCTTCTTTTAGAAGTTCCTTCAATCGGATCACCTCAAACCTTTTGGTTCTTGGTTGGATTGGCCTCTTGAATCTGGTGTCCATTACCAGTAATCTGTGATCTGTAGCTAGTTCTGCTCCTCGTATGACCTTCACATCCATGATGTTATTCCGTATGCCTTGAGGGTACATAAAGTAGTATATAACACTCCTAGCATTTCTACCTTCAGCCTCTAAAGTTATCTTATGTACTTCTTTATGGGGGAATGAGTTCCCCAATAACAATTGATTTTCAATGCAGAATTCTATAAGTCGCCTGCCATTTTCATTCAGCGTCCTCTCTCCACCATGATTGCCCATGCTTCCATGTGCTATTCTTTTGTCCTGGCCTGTTCTTGCATTTAGGTCCCCTCCTATCAATACATGGCGTCCATTCGCAACCCCTTTGTCCACGGTCCTTTGGAGTTGAACATAAAACTCCTCTTTATCGAGTAAGTTGGTGTCTTCTGTTGGGGTGTATACTTGTATGAAGGACACTTTCATCTCTATGTCGAGGTTAATAACCATTATTCTCGAATTTATTGGTTGCCATCCACTCTGGTTTCTGTCTGCTCGCTGGTGACTATGCCCACACCTTCCTTTGCCCTACTGTCCATCCCAACCCCAGAATATCTCAAAACATACCCTTCTTGTAATCTCTTCATTCCACTTCCTTTCTTCTTCACCTCACTAAGTCCCAATACTTCCAGTTTATGACTTTTCATTTCCTGTATTAACTCTACATCTTTTCCAGCGATTGTCTTGATATTCCATGTACCAAATCTCAGATTCCATTTCCATTGCGGTCGTTGTCGTCGTGTAGATCCGTCCAATCCGAGGCTACTGTTGTTGCTTTGAATCATTTCTACCCCTACATGGGTGATTAGCCCAATGTGAAGTGGTTATTTGGGTTGCCTTCCCAGCCTCCTTAATTATGTCCCCAGGAGACAGGGTGGCCCAGTTATACCCCCAGGCACTGCGTACCCATTTTCGTCGCCTCTTACGACACGCATGGGCTATGGTGGGACAATTCTAAACCCTGGTCACCACACGAAGTCATAATAATTTGTATTTTGTTCGTTTGCAACACTGATTTCCGTATTCGCGGGCTTCTTACCGCATTGGCGCGAAAGCAATCGTGTATCCTGTGTGCTCGTATTTTGTCATTATTGTGTAGTGTAACGTGTATATTGTTCTTATTTTAATAAGTGACTCATTTTCTTTTACTGTGTTCAAGATCTAGTCAACTACTAACTTTTAATGATATAATACCTATTTTGTATGCTCCTCAGCTTTCTGATGTTCATCTTCATATATTACTATCCAATTTAAGCAGAATGCTTTCGTTTTTATTGCAATAAAGGCAGGTAATTACAATGTCAATTTATTTTAATTTCATTACCTTTTTCACAGGAGTTTGGAATTTAAAAAGAAAAGTTTTACAAAAAAAGGACAAAGTCAAAATTAATATTAGCAAAAAAGATGGGTTCATTATGAATCAGATTTCTCAAAATAGCAGAACTTAAATATTAAACCATTACGGATATAACTATGCAATAAAATCTTTTGTGACCACCATTGCTTTGTCTCTAGAGGTTTTTCATCCATACTGAAATATATGCCTTCAGTGACTTGGCCGGTTTTGATACTAGACGACTCATATGGCATGTTTCACTGACATTTCTGAGGACTAAGCTAATTACTGCATAAGGCCTTGTTTATCCACTCTCTGTGTTAACCTAGAGCATCTGACATTAACCTCTAGTTTGCTAGATCCTTGGACTTATTTAGGGTCCGTTTCTCATTCTCGGGTAAAATTGGTGGGTAATTACTCCTGGAGTAACTTTGCCTGTAGCTTTTTATTCCTTTGGCATTCAAAACATGTTTTGCAATAAGAAGATATTACTTATCAGATGCATCGCTGAATGGCAACACTGCTCTTTGATTTATTTAGTATGGGTTATATAGTCATCATCTACAGTTTCCAGTTCCTGGCTGGGTCTGCTTGGAACATAAGCCTCTCCATCGTTTTATATCCTCCCACCACCTCTCACTCAGGGGTTTCAATTCTGGTGGATTAACACTGGCTGCTTTGGTGTGCAAGCTCTGGTGTCTACTGATTGAAATTCAAACCATACGAGTGATCTACTGCATCGGTACTTGAATGTTGATATTATGATATGCTTTAAAATTAAATGAAGTAACTCGTTAGCAATGGTGCACAATTGCTATTCTCATATTAATGCACATTGTGGTAATGCTGTTATATATAATTTTGTTAATACCGTAACTGGACTACCACTTCACAAACTAATGTATTCATCCATGTGTTAAAATGAAATATAAAAACTAATTCCACTTGGAGCTTAAATTAAAACTTCCATAGTATTACTCTCTTCGTTATAAGTTACAGTCTTGTGCCTTTCCATCGTGTAGCTGTTCCGGTGCCCAGGAATCTGAGGCTCTGGACTCAAGGTACACCTGGGGAAGTGATTTTTACTATCAGCATTTGAGTAGCCCATATGCAAAACCTGCTATATGCACTATAGGAGCTTTTTGGGTATTGATGAAAAACCTGTACCAACTATCACAAACCTGATAGAATGCTGATTTCTTTTTCAAAAATTACCAAAAATCAACATAAAAGATCTATATAGGAGCCTATAATCTAATGAACTAAAAATATCAGCTATTTAAATATTGATTCTGCACATTGCTGGTTTTGCAACTGCCTTATGTACATAGCAGGTTTTGTAACTCAATGGGTAGCCATTTTGCTTTTGTTAGTTCGCAAAACCTGCTGTTAGATGATGATGTCTTACAAAAGGATAGAGACGGACTTAAAGAACACCAGGCTTGCTGAAAAAAATTTATTTCAACGAAATATTACCTCTTGATTAACATCCATTAATAAACTACAACCAGATCAGAAGAATTAGTTTAAAAATTAAACAGCCGTAGTGTAATGTCCAATATGATGAGTTGAAAAAGGAGTCAGGTAAACAATTAGTTTGTAAAAAACTTGTAAATTAAACAGTCTTTAACATCTAGACAAAATAAGGAAAAGATTTAATTGTTCATGTTGGCCATAAAATAATACCCATAAGTGCAAAAAAGTCAGGTGAATTAAATCTGACCTTATGTGAAATCAACATCCTCTTCCTCCATTAGTTCAAAATCGCTCTGACTGTCGTTTTCACAATCGTCATCCAGAATGCGTTCTTCCATAGCAATACTGTCAGCAGCAAGGAGCAGCATTTTTGTAGAATTGTAACTTTTTGTTTTCATTCCAGTTTTCAGCCAAAGTGGAGGTACAAAAGTCGCCTGATATCCTTCACTTGAACCGTTTCTTCAATGTTTCCAATACAACTGTTCTGCCTGAAGTTTTTCTTTTTCCGGCAAAGACCTTTTGGTTCACAAATGTCAATGTTGTAAAACGGATCGCCTCGAACTAAAGTGATCTTCTTGTTTTTGCCATGCGTGATTGTAATTTTCTTTGACTTCTGGAATTTGAAATGCCATTCTTCTAGCCGTTTAAGGATTCCATCAGAGTAGGATTTCCAGTTCCTGACTGGACAACTTCGACCCGTGTGGATTACTGTAGTAAAGCTCTCTTATCACTTTTGTGTACTCCTCTGGGCTCTCAATCACATCTCTTTGTCTGAAATATCTTTCCAGATTGCCGAAAATTCTGTCGGGAGGATTAAATGAGTGCCCAATAACAGGGAACCATATCTCTACAGTTTTAACATGTTGAAGAGCTTCTAATAGCAGCCAATGATACATCATTCCCAGCACTCCTTTATTTTTATTCTGACCACCGCATCCGTTGGAAAACAAGCGTACAGTTGTAAGCTCATCTAAAGCAGAGTAGCAAAGTCTGTGATGCAGTGCTGAAGCAAATTGATCACATGCTTTGGAATAGGGTACTCGTTTTTGGTCCACAAATAGCTAAAAGTATTGCTTTTATTTTGTGGTGATAATGATGAACCCTGGCATAGGGTGAAGTTGTACAGATACAGTTGTCGTCACTAGCACACTATAAGTACTGTACCTCCATTAAAACATTCTGAAAATAAAGCATACCTTGCTCTTTTAGCGACATTCCTTGACCGCATTTCAGGGCATCTGCGCTTTTTCCTGGATGTTGTAGACCCAGTTTCATTCACTAGTTCAATGTCACTAGTATGATTTTCAGCATGGTTTCTTTGTTGTAACACAGCCTGATGCTCATTTGCTTCCATCATTGCTGTCATTCAACTTACCTCAAGCAAATAAAACTACATAAACAACACAATCAAGACAAGACCAGAACGACCATGTTGCCTTCCATTGGTGGACTCAAAAAAAACAAACAAATCAGTGCCTTAGATGCTGCAGTCTTCATAGGGTAAAGAATCGTATTCTTTGCTCACTGTATACTTGATGCAGCATTAACATTTATTCCTAGAGAACACAAAACAATGCAGTGACAGGATACTACTTTTGCTGGTTTTGCATCTGTGTAATCTGTGACAAGATGGAGGCCATAACAGTTGTGATAAATGTGGCGCCTGTTGCATCTCCATACGAATATAACTGACTTGGCAAATGTATGGCTGATGCACATAGTGCGCTTTGCAAACATGTCAAGTTATGTGTCTCATTATATGACTAATATTATTTTCCTCTCCTCTGTTGTCTCTTTATATATTATTTAGTCATTCCTTTGTTTACCACTTTTAAAACTACCAACTTTACAAAAGCCTTCCACTTCTTCATGCTTATGGTTACTGAAACATCATGGGGGCTGCATAACCTAATCGGTAGAGGCGCTGAGCTTCTAACTAAAGACTCCTCTGTTGTCTCTTTTTATATTATTTAGTCATTCCTTTGTTTACCACTTTTAAAACTACCAACTTTACAAAAGCCTTCCACATCTTCATGCTTAAGGGGTTGGTTACTGCAAGATCATGGGGGCTGCATAACCCAATCGGTAGAGGCGCTGAGCTTCTAACTAAATGGGCTTTTGTTTGATTCCCATCTAGGTAATGGTTTTTAGAACAAAAACTACTACATTCGGAAATGTAAATGACCCTGGGATTCACTCAGCCTGCCACAGAAATGAGTACCAGGGTAATTCTTGGGAGGAAAGGCAGCTGGGCATGGAGCTCACAACTCCATCCATCTAGTGCCGATGTCACGAAGGCTTCAAGTGTATCTATGGCCTGTATAATTGCTTTATTTTTTTTATTAAAAGATCTCTTTGATGATGAATACCAAGCCAGAGCTATCCTTTCATTCACTTCTAAGGTACATTTATGGTCTTCAGCGATAGTATTCTCTAGTGACAGAACGGGTTAGTTATTGTTGTTTTAAGGGGTGGAACTACGAGGCCATCTGCCCCTACAGAACGGCTTGACTCGTTTAGTTTTGGAAGTTACAAGTTTTATATTGGTGCTTTTGCTCCCGGCTAAAAATCTTTGTTTTCTTGGGATTGATCTTAGTTCGTACTGTTTAAGTGTAGCTGACTGCATTTTCAGCATTCTACTTATCTTTTTCAGAATCTGCAACCAACATATCTCTAGCAAATGATTGTTTCCCCATTAATTTTTATTTGGTCCCTTAGTTTTCTCCTTCAGAATGAAAGCCACTTCCTCAATGAACATATTCAAGTACCTGGCAAAAGAAACAACTGTATCTCATGCCTTTTTCTTTATTTTTGCTATCCTTGTGCTGGGTACACTGTTCTTATATTTCTTCAAAATCAGTCTATCTTTCCAGTCAATTCCTACATTTCATATACAGTGTATTTACCCACGACTATTCCATTATCCTATTGGCCAACAGTTTTAGGTTTCCTCAGTTTGTTAATGGAAAATTTCTGCTCTTTATCCTTTGTAAAGTCCAAAAGTATGGCTGATTTAGAAGTTGCTTTCTTCTAATTGTCACAATCAATAGCTGTTATGGACATGGTAGGTATTTTCAACTTATTGGTTAGCTTGCAATTTAGTATTACAGCGACTCCATTTATTCCAGATTTTGCTCCTTGATTGGATCCCTCTGAATTTCTCTGAGTAGAAACTTTACTTCACACACTCTCAAAACACTTATTTCATTGTTGATCTCATTCATTTTGTTTCCTCCTCTGGCTGATGTGGTTGCCAAGTTCATAATCGGTAACCATACTTCCATCTTGCTGTCTCTTTAAGATTGTTTTGTGAGAAGAATTTGTGCAGTGATTTCTCCTTGCCTGTTGCATATTTGTCAGCCACCTCCGAGTATGAAGAACAGGCGTAACATGATGGGTTTTAGTGGCATTTCTTCTGTCGAGAGTCATAATCTTACAAACAGGTTAGTCTGTCTGAAGCTGTTCTCCCAAGAGGAGGCAGTTTTTTGATTGATCAAAAAAAAATCATCCCAGGATTCATGCAGAATCCTTATCAAACATGTAGCTTAACATTGTCCAAGTCCAAATTAAGAATTTCAAATTCTGGTTGGTATGTTTCATCCGATCTTTTCTTTTGTGCTCGTCTCAAAACGAGATGTGAGTAAATGAAAATACGGTACAGTGCTTATCTGGTTTCTTCTGGATTAGGCTATACATTATGGTCGTATGTCCTGAAGAAGTTCATTGTTTTGTGATATTGTTTCTATTAACAACTCTTATGATGCTAAACTAAGACTATATGTGTCTATGTTCTTCAAGTGACTTCTACTCAAGTTCTCAGGAAGACACCAGAATTAGCTCAAGCAGTAAAACAACCACAGTTATGCACCATTGCTTCTGTCATTAGTATACCTGCCCGCCCTCCCGCTTAACATATTAAACATATTAAATCTCCCGATTTTTCAAAAATCTCATTCCATTCCTGACCCGGTCGGAGACTGGAAGCAGGCTGTGGATTTTCATTTTCCATGCGCAATTTCGTCTCCCACAAATCCAACCCCTCGTCCTGGGAGATGGGCAACGTAATTAAGTAGGGGATTGCCTGTAGGGGTGAAGTACAGTGGGGACTTTGTGTGCCTCAAGACCGCTACGGTAGCTGTGAAGGCCCTACAGGAACCCTGAAGAAATTACGGCTAACGGGGCTCTGGTGAAACAACTGCTGCCTTGTAGTTTGGAGTTGGTTCTTCAAAGGCTAAGGGAAGAAACCCTGACAGAAAATCAGCCTGGTGCCTCAGGCTTAAGGTGGCAGCCCCTCCAAGGCACTCGGAGGCAGTGGGTTAATCACTCGCTCCTCTTAAATAAACTGATTACGGAAACTGAAGCGAAATTACAAAACCGGACGGATAACCTGATGACGACTTTTGGCATGAAGAGGACTACGAAAATCGGTTTCTGGAATGTGAGGACCTTGATGGAGAAAACCAGATTGAAACAAGTGACACGGGAGATGAAGAACTATGGGCTGGATATCCTAGGATTGAGTGAAGTGAGGTGGCCAGGATTTGGTGAAATACAGACAACAGATGGAATTACATTTCTCTATTCTGGGGGCGATGATGAAGAACACAGGGATGGAGTGGGGTTGCTGCTCAACAGAAATGCAAAGAGAAGCCTTATGGAGTGGAAGCCAATTTCTAGTAGGCTCATGTTTGCTAGGTTCAAGACAAAGATCAGGAATGTGATCATCATCCAATGCTATGCGCTTACAGAACAATCGGAGCCAGAGAAGAAGGAAGAATTCTACCAAATGCTGCGAGATGTCGCAAGACAAACAAGTAAGAAGGACATTCTCATTGTTATGGGAGACTTCAACGCGAAGGTGGGCTCAAACAATGAGGGGTTGGAGCAGATCATGGGTAAACATGGCCTTGGTGAGATGAATGACAATGGGGAGAAATTTACGGAATATTGCGCCAGTCAGGATTTGGTGATGGGTGGCACGGTATTTCCTCATAGGCGGTGCCACAAGGTCACCTGGGTGTCTCCTGATCAAGTCACAGAAAATCAAATTGATCACATCGCGGTGAGCAGGAGGTTCAGAAGAAGCTTGGAAGATGTTAGGAACAAGAGAGGAGCGGACGTTGGTAGTGACCATCATCTTGTGGTTGCCAACTTCCGCATGAAGATCGTCTCAGTCCGCCGAAGGTTTAACACTCGGCACAACAAGTTTGATGTGGATAAGCTTAAGAACCAGCAGAGATTGGACCAATTTAAACTGAAGCTCAGAAATAAATTCCAGGTGTTGGACTCCGAGACAGAGAAGGACGTGGAGACTGTGTGGAGTGAGGTAAAGAATATCTTCGTGGAAACCAGTGAGATGCAGCTCGGGTACAAGAACTACCTGCGGAAAGAATGGATATCCGATCAGACCTGGGACAAGATAAATTATAGGCAGGAGATTAAGGCCAAGCTCAACACCTGCAAGACTAGGCAGCAGAAGGCTCTCACACAAGCAAAGTATTCAACAGCAAACAGGGAGGTAAAGGGGAGTGTACGGAAGGATCATAGGAGGTGGATTGATGAGCAGGCGGAGAAAGCAGAAGAAGCGGCAAGAAGGGGGGATGTTAAGGAGCTCGATGGCATCACAAAGATGCTTTCGAAGAAAGGTTTTAATAAAACTAGGCCTGTGAAGAGCAAGACGGGCAAGATCCTCACGACGTGTGAACAGCAGCTGACAAGATGGAGAGAACACTTTGCGGAGGTTCTTAATAGAGATAGAGGACCAGAAAGTAAGCAGCGAGGAGAAGATGAAGAGGAAGCAGAATGTGACCCAAGCATCAGCCTCGACTCCCCAACTCGGGGCGAAATACGGACAGTGTTGAAGCAGATGAAATGCGGGAAGGCACCAGGTCTGGATAATATCCCAGCGGAAGTACTGAAAGCAGACCTGGATATTACGATCGATCTGCTGCACCCGCTGTTGGAGAAGATCTGAAAGGAGGAGAAAATACCAACCGACTGGAAGAAGGGGTTGATAGTCAAGTTGCCGAAGAAAGGGGACACCACAAACTGTAACAACTGGAGGGGTATCACCTTGCTGTCCATTCCAAGCAAAGTGCTGGCGAGAGTCATCCTGAATCATAGAAAAGACTGCGTAGAAAAAAGGCTTCGGAAGGAACAGGCTGGATTTCGACAACATCTCAGCTGTGTGGATCTCATCAACACCCTCCGAATCATCCTGGAGCAGAGTGTGGAGTGGCGGAATACCCTTTACCTCACATTTGTTGACTTCGAGAAAGCCTTCGACTCCGTAAATCAAAGAATCATGTGGGAGACCCTCGAGGAATATAAAATTCCAACAAAGATCATCAGAATCATGGAAGAGATGTACGAAGGGTATGAGTGACAGGTTCTACACGAAGGCAAATTAACAGAAAAGATAAAGGTCAGTTCCGGAGTGAGACAGGGGTGTGTCCTTTCCCCCACTCTGTTCCTGTTGGTCCTGGATAGTGTGATGAAGAAGGTAATGGGAGGACGGAAGAGGGGTATTCAATGGGGTATAAATGACAGGCTTGAAGATCTGGATTTCGCAGACGACATTTGTCTTATGGCACAACGGTACCGAGACATAGAAGATAAGCTGGGGAGGTTGCAGATAGAAGCAGAACGTGCAGGACTGATGATCAACACCAACAAGACCAAAGAGATGAGGATAAATTCTGACATCACGACTAGTTTGACAGTCAACGGAAAGGACATTGAGCGAGTTGGGTCCTTCCTCTACCTTGGAGGTATAGTCGCAAATGATGGGGGAGCAGAGGAAGATGTTCGAAGCCGTATCAGGAAGGCAAATGGTGCCTTTGTCCAGCTTTACCCCATCTGGAGAAATAGAAACATTTCCAGGAAGACCAAGCTCCGCCTTTTCAATAGCAACGTAAAGTCGATTTTTCTCTACGGCTGTGAAACATGGAAAGTCACAAAACCGATCAACAACCAGCTACAGGTGTTAATTAACAGATGTCTACGTCGCATCATGAATGTGAGGTGGCCGGACATAATCTCAAATGAAGATCTTTGGACCATCACCAATCAACAACCGATTAGCATCCAGATCAAGGAGAGGAAATGGCGCTGGATTGATCACACACTAAGGAAGCCGGACGGAGCTATTGAGAGGGCGGCGCTAGACTGGAATCCTCAAGGCGCCAGGAAGCGAGGTCGGCCTAAGAAGACCTGGAAGAGGACGATCGAAAATGAAATTGCAGAAGTGGACAAGAACTGGAGTCAAGTGAAGAGAATGGCCAGGAACCGTACTTCGTGGAGAAATTTCGCCAAGGCCCTATGCTCCGGAAGGAGCGGCAGGAATTAAGCTAAGCATGCGCAATTTCGTTTTGAATGTGTGAGATGACACTCCAGTCGTCTATCGAACGGATCAACTTCACGTGTTTTGAAGATATATCTCGATACCGCAGTTTCGCTCTGTATCGATAATAGACAACGAATTTCTTGAACTAGGTGATATCCTGGCCAACTTAGATATCAATGTAATCATCCAATCATCCTAACACATTTGCAGCTCGTCGAAATCACTGGATAGAGCACTCAAGGCCCTCGGGCTGATAGGTTTCGACTGCATGGGTCAGGTCAGGTCCTTGTTTGAAATCGTCGATGGTTAATTCAGCGCTTGTTCCTAGATGTTTTGCATAATGACATGTGGGTGAGAGTTATTGTACGCTGCGGAATATTGTATCTGTTTCACACGTGAAATTAAATGATTTGCGTATAACTTTGTTAGATGTTGTTGGCGTTAATATGCCTGTAGGCTATTGTGATTTTTCGATCTGAGTGATGCGTCGGTTCCTCGGTAATATGGCGAAGAAATATGATGTGACATTTAAAAGTGTATACAAAGATAACTTTCCGCATATAACTGGGTCAAGAAGAGGCGCAACATTTGCATTTTGTAGTGTCTGTAGGTGTGATTTCAGTATCTCGCATGGTGGAAAGGGGGACATTTCAAAACATGTGCTCTCAAAGAAACATAAAGACAATGTACAATGTGTTGGGAAAAACAAGAAACTTGTTTATTTCAAGTGTAAGGAGGAAGACACTGATAGTATAACACGTGCAGAAGTATTGTTCACATCCTTTATTATTGAACATAATCTCCCTGTCAATTGTTCCAATCATGCTGGTCCTTTATTTAGGAAGATGTTCCCAGACTCAAAAATTGCCGGGAGATATGGCTCAGCCAGAACTAAAACGTCGGCCATCCTTGCAGAAATGTGCAATGAAGAAAAAGAGAAGGTTGTTGCTTGCCTGAAAAATGGTGTGTTTTCAATTGCAACAGACGGTAGTAACCAAAGGGATTCTAAGTTGTATCCAGTCGTTACTTTTTGCAACCCATTTCATGAAATTCAGAGTTGTCTTTTAGGAGTTCCTGTTTTAGAAGGAAGTGCAACAGGTATTAATATTGCCACTCTTTTACTCGCTAACTTGAAAGAATACAACATCCCCTTAAGAAACTGCATTGCACTTGGTACTGATAATGCCCCAGTGATGGTAGGGTTAAAGATGGGTGTGCCAGGGCTGTTGAGAAAGGAAATGGAAAATATTTTTGTTGTTGGTTGCCTCTGTCATTTAATAAATTTAGCTGCTGAAAAGGGATCTGCATGTCTGCCTGTGAGAGTAGATGAACATTTAGTAGATATTTTCTATTATTTCGAAAGAAGTTCGAAAAGAAAGGAAAAGTTCAAACAGTTTCAGGAATTGCACAATGCAGAGATGAGGAAAATTCTCAAACATGTCTCTACACGTTTGCTATCAATGGGAAAATGTTTGTCCAGGCTTTTACAGCAGTGGCAACCTCTCAGTAGTTTCTTTAGGAGTGAAATCACATGTAAGGAGGTCAAATTGGGAAATTTGGAATCCTACAAAATTCCAAAAGTATCTCGGAATGTAAGTAGTACCTGTTCTAATACATCATTTTCATCTCCAAACAGCAACAAGAATTTACCTCACTCCTCTGGAAAACGGAAATCGGAGATCATAGCCCTTGACAGTACCAGCCAGGTTTTGTCACGAGAGGAGAGACTGTTCATGTTCCTATCTTCAGAACTTAATAAGGCATTGTGCTAGTTTCTCTCCAGTTTTCTGCCACTGTTTGACAAACCAAATATATTGCTTCAGTAAGTGTGCCGCACATCCATGTATTGAGGTCCGTTCTTCTTGAAATGTTGCAGAATGTGACGACTCGATTTGTGAAACCAAAAGTAATTAGATCTGCTTGTTCTCTCTTAGTTGTCGATTACCACACAACCTCTAATCAGAAGGATGACTGTGGTTTGGTAGTGGGACATTCAACTAGTCTCATTGTTGACAATCTCAAGCAAGAGGATAAGTGTTCCTTCTTCAGTTCTGTGAGGAAGTCTTTTGTTACTTCATGTGACTATGTGATCAACAAATTCCCTTTCAACAGTTATCTTTTATTGAATGTGGAAGTGGTGAATATGAACAATATTAGTGAAGCATCATTTTCCAAAATTAAGTATTTTGTAGATAAATTTCCTAGCATGTTAACAGACACTCAAGACAATTTTAATGAGGAAATGGATGCTTTACATTCCCAATTCTGTAACTTCCAACTCGAGGATGTGACATCTATTGAGGAAGAAGAGAGAATTGATGTGAAGTGGGCACTGGTAGGCCAAATGAAATGAAGTGGTGGGGTACTCAAGTTTGACAAATTGTCCAAAGTTATGCTTTCCATTCTGACCATTCCGCATAGCAATGCAGAGTGTGAGAGGATGTTCGGTCTTGTCAGAAAAACAAGAACGCAGTTCAGGTCATCTCTCTCCGACAAGACTTTGGACAAACTTATAACTCTGAAGTCGATTCAGAAAGGGAAGTATTTTGAGCAAGAATATAGCAAGACCTTTTTGAAGAGGGCAAAATCAGCCACAGTCACCTGCAACAACGACCAATAATATGATCTTCGATTCGTCACTAGTTTTGTATGCCTGAGTGTGGCCGAAAGAAAGGTATGCTTGTTTGATAGACTAGTTGGAATTTAAAATTACTCAGTCTTAAGTACATTTGTAAACTGGGATGTCATATCATGTTAGTCATGTACAGTTTAATAGTGTAACTTATATATTTGCAGTAATGTCTTAGCCTGTGTATGTATTATGTTGCGTTGCATCCCCCCCCCCCCCAAATCGCCGCCGCGTCGATCTCCCGATTTTTCATTTTGAGAGGTTGGCAGGTATGCATTAGGTAATCAGGCTAGTGTCTGGTACAACTGATTCAGACAGGTGTGATCCCCCTCTGCCACGGGAATGATCAGTCTTATCAGTTTCAGAGTGTGTGTCTACCTTGTGTAAACTACAATAAATCAGCATGTACAGTAATTCCAGTCTCCCAAGAGATCAAGTTGGTTGTGGGAAAGAAAATATTTTAGACAGCAAATGGGACAAAGGTAGCAATGCTTAGTCTCAACCTGGAATTCAGAGTGCTTTAGTAAGAGTTTCTACAAACATTTATTTGCCGTTTAGCCGGGAGCAAAGAATTTGCTACTTTACAAGACATCTCATAATTATGGAAGACAGTTGGTAAATTGATGGCCATCAAAACCTAAGATGTGGGTTTTATTCTAGCCCAGTCTGATGATATTTGAGTGTGTTTGGGTTAACAACCTCCAGGGCAAATTTCTGGCAGACCTGTGGTTCTAAAACTACAGCAGTTCTAAGGGATGTTAAGCCCATTATTATTATTATTATTATTATTATTAGGCCTATTTAAAATTATGAAAAATACCTGGTTCTAAAAGTTAATCTACTAGGTTTTAATACAACATTTTAATACAAGCAATTGAATATGAATGTGCAGTGAAATTATGAGAGATAAACAATATAATTTTTTTTGCAAGTTTTTGTTTATTTATTTTTTTCCCCAAAGAAATTCACTGTAACATTTTTTTCACTTTGGCCCAGTTTCACATTCAGAGCTAAAGCTCACCTCAAGCTCCAGGCTGTGCTTAAGCCCAAGTTTTAAGGGGAGGCAGAGTTTCACAGTTCACACAAAATGGCTGTTAAGCTGAGCTTTTCTTTGTTTTGGCTTAACCCTCGAGTACCCAGGACTGGTGTGCCAGACCACTCCCCTTGGTAATAGTTACTCTATTTGCTGCGACCTTGAGCAGCGTAGGTTTCAGTAATCTATTATAGCTGTGTACGTACGTGTTCGAAGACCTCAGTTTATCGCCAGCTGTTACACTGAGTGGTGTGTAATATTTCTAAGTTCTCAGGCGGTCCACCTGACCATACCTGGGTATTACCATTGTGAAATGACTTCCCCAGCCAGAAGCTCACGTCAAGTGATATGCCGCTGATTAACATTTCCAAAGTGTCATTGCTGAATGGTTTGAGGTTGAGAATGGGAGTGATGGTAAAGCGGACTGTGATGAAGGTTTTGCAATTGAATCCAACCGCATCTCAGACTCCTGTCTCGAGACTTGAATTCATGAAAGCACTAGCAAAAGCTCTGCTTTTTCCACTGTGATGAAAGTTTTGCAATTGAATCCAACCGCATCTCAGACTCCTGTCCAGAGACTTGAATTCATGAAAGCACTAGCAAAAGCTCTGTTTTTTCCACCTATGGAAAAGACAGCTTCAAACGCTCATCTCACCCACGAAGTCAGAATTTGCATTAGAAAGATTTTGGGTGTAAAGAAGCACTGCCTCCAATTGAAGAGTAACTGCAAAAGAGGAAGACATGCCACACATGCACTCCAAGCAAGAAATGGAGAACTGCCTACATGGGCCATTCTTGCAGAAATCCCATTTGTTTGAAGTTTGCCCAAAGTCTGCGAATATTGCTGTGATTATCTCAAAACAACAAAGAATGAGAATTGGAGCTTAATTTGTGGATAATAACTGCCAATATTGAGTCCGATCCATTGACTATAACAATAAATTATGATTAAAAAAAACTGCCTGTAATTTTTGCTTTGTTTGCTGTTTTTCATTGTATTGTCATGCTAGTGTACTAGTTTGTGTCCTTTGCTTCGCATATCTATAGATAGTGACAAATTTCCTCTTATATTGTTTCCATAGTATTCGAATTCACTACCTAAGGCATGTTTTAAAGAAATTTTGTATTCCAAGTAATAAATACCAACAGCCAAGCGTTGCATGGGGTTTTTGTATTATGTCTATGGTATGTAGATATATAAGATGTCACAGAATCTATAGTTTAATTTTTAAACCACTGTATCAATTCGACTCTTGTGATGTAGGAAAATAAAGAGAGGTCTGTCAGACCAGACCTGGGTATGTTTGTTCTATAATTGGACCTGGGTAACTGAGGGTTAAGAATGTACTACTTAGGCTTCATTTCAAGTTTGTTAGAATTTATTTCAGAGACTTATCAGTGGAATAATTATTCACTCACTCCTTGGCGCTGCAGCCCGTGAAGGGACTTGGCCTCTCGTACGGTAGTAGCCCATTCGCCTTGGTCCATTGCCTTACTTCTCTATCTTCTAACACCCATCTTCCTGAGGTCTGCTTAATCATCATCCAGCCACCTATCACTCATCTCCCTCCTGGCTTTCCCTGATATACTTTCTTAACCACTCTCTCCCCCCTGTGGGTGGGGGTTTAGAATACACCCACGGTATCCCCTGCCTGTCGTAAGAGGCGACTAAAAGGGGCGACCTTGGCTATACTTTCAGGACTCAGTGTTGTTTTGTGAAATGTACCCCCAGTGGGTGGGAGGAAGCGAATACATCCACGGTAATCCCTGCCAGTCGTAAAAGGCGACTAAAAGGGCTTCTTGGAACGGTCCCCTTTCGAGGGTTTGACAGTCTGCTCTAAAAGACATACACCCGTGCGGTATAACTCTCATTAGGTTATATCGCACTTCTTTCTGTTACTGCTTTCAGGGTCTGGCAACCAAAATTTCTATATGTGCGTGCTGTTAGGGGATGGGCCACTTACGCTTGCGACTACGCTCGAAAGCCTGTTCCGGTCTTGGCCGCGCCGACAGGTGGGTGTGCCATGTACCCGTGCAGTAGTATCCGCCTGACTACGCAGGTCCCCGCACAGCCGAATGTCTGAGCTGTAAAATCCAGTATATGCCAAGGGGTACATGCCGATCGGCATTGTAAAACATCGGACCCCCGGGCAATGCCTTCCAAGCTAGGCGGGCCTTGCCCTGGCTGGGTAGCGCCTACTGTGACAGCCCATGATCGGATGTCGGTGGCATTCGGGGAGGATGATCTGGCCATGGGTTCCAAAAGAAATATCCCCAACCAGGGTGGTCCTACACCCAAACAGGGTGGTCCTATACCCAAGTCTTTAACATTTGATTCCCTACGGGGATCAACCCCCTGGGAACAATCTGTGCGTGAAAATCTGGGTGCTAACACCCCCAAGTTTCTGGTAGCTACCAGAACAGATGGGGGTGATTTCAAGCTGGTAAAGAGTATTTTGTTTTCTCGCCACATAGAAGGTGTCTATGGTGAGCTTGAGAAAGTACAAAAGATGAGGAACGGTAGCTTGTTGCTCAAGACTAGGACTGGTGAGCAAGTTGAACGACTTTTGCAATGTGACCACTTTGGCGACATTCCCGTCAAAGTGGAAAAGCACACGTCCCTGAATCTGGTCCGAGGAGTTATTTTCCACCGGGACCTGATTCTGAACACTGACGAGGAGCTCAAGGAGGATATGCAGCACCGTCACGTGACTGATGTCCGGCGCATTACGCGCATGGTCAATGGTCAAATCGTGGATACTGGTGCTTTCATTATTTCCTTTGAGCTTTCGGTGCTCCCAGAGAAAGTCAAGGTTACAAGTTACCGTTGTGACGTACGGCCTTATATCCCTCCACCAATGAGGTGTTATAAGTGCCAGAAGTTCGGGCACATGTTATCCCGATGCTCGAGCCCCGACATCTGTGGATCATGCTGTAAGGTACCACACGAAGCGGAAGAGTGCACAACACCTTATCAGTGCACTAATTGCCCTGGATTTCATTCTCCTTGGGACAGGAACTGCCCTGTTTTCCTGAGTGAGAAGAAAATCCAGGAGATCAAAACCCTGGATGGTCTCACCTACCAGGAAGCCCGCAAGAAGTACCATACCACGATTTCGCCTTCTCCAACGATTGATTATAGAGCCATAATACCAAATTTGGTCCCGGCGACCTCATCTTTTGTACCAGCTGTGAAACCTTCAACTGAGTTACCTGTTCCGAAGCCAGCACCTATGATAATAACGGAAAGCCCGAAGGTGACTTAAACTCCACCTTCGGCCAGCACGAAGGCTGTGCGAGCGAAGGCAGCTCCGCCCGCACAGCAGGGGAGGAAGTTGAAGACTTACTCCCCACCCAAACGGTCGGCGAAAGCCGCGCCGAAGCCGGCGGAGGCGGCATCGTCGACCAGGGTCAGGAATTCGGCTCCTGACCCGTCTATATATCTTAAAGAGGCGGGTAAGGGTAAGAAGGGACCCCGCACTACGCATTCCCTTTCTCCCAAAAAGGGGAAGCCAACACCTGCGGATGCTTCTGCGCCTGGGGACGTTTCGGTCCCCAGATCTGAGCGCTCCCCGGGGAGATCCCCCCGCCGCCGAACTGCGTCCAGGAAATCTTCCACCGAGTCGGTTCACTCCATGACCTCGCCTGAGGACATGGAGATTATAGTCGACGTAGTGACTGTAGATCCTCCAGAGTCAAAGTTGGAGTAGCTTGCTGCTCCACGTTATTCCCTAAGTTCACACAATGGCTCTGTTACAGTGGAATTGTAACAGTTATGACAGGCATTTGACAGAACTCCGTCAGCTTATTGCCCAATACGCAGCGAGTAGTCTGCCTACAGGAAACAAACCTCAGACCTGATCACGAGACTGTTCTGAGAGGTTTCCGACTATACTCTAAAGAGCGACAAGACGCCGCCCGGGCTTCCGGGGGCGTTTGTACCTTCGTTCGCTCTGACTGCTATAGTGAGGAGTTTCCACTCGCCACTCCTCTGGAAGCTATTGCAGTTCGCGTGTCCTTGCCTGCTATGACAACTATTTGTAACGTGTACCTTCCACCGAACCAGCCCCTTGATATTAATGACGTCTTTGATCTTGTTGATCAACTTCCAGTCCCTTTCCTAATCGTGGGTGATTTCAACTCTCATCACCCTCAATGGGGATCACCATCTTCCTGCCCCAGAGGAAGGGACGTGGAGGGCTTAATTCAAGGGTTGGATTTATCTCTATTAAATACAGGGGAAGCTACACATTTTAGCTTAGCGCACGGCACGTACTCACACATTGACTTGAGTGTGTGTAGCCGTGAGCTGGTCCCCCTATTTGGTTGGTATGTACACGACGACCTCTGTGACAGTGACCATTTCCCGATCGTTCTTACCCTTCTGACCCAGACGCCCGTGGAGTTCCCCAGTCGTTGGGTTCTTAAGCGGGCAAATTGGCCCTCGTTTCAAGAACGAGCTGTGTTCGTTGATCTTGGTTGCCGGAGCGTCGATGACGAGGTACAGCACATCACCGATGTGCTTCTTGCTGCCGCCGAAGAGTCCATCCCATCCTTTTCTGGGACTCCTCGTCGCAAACTCGTCCCTTGGTGGACAGAGGATATTGCAGCGGCAATAAGAGACCGTCGTCGAGCTCACAAGCACTACCGTCGGCGTCCAACCATGGCCAATTTGGTGGCGTTTAAGAAATTTCGTGCCAAGGCACGGATTCTTATTCGCCAGAGTAAGAAACAATCCTGGGAACGGTATGTGTCTTCTATTACGGCACATACCCCCTCCTCTCAAGTGTGGACTAAACTACGACGCATTTCGGGAATTCAGACATCTTCTACTGTACCGGGAATTTCCATTGCTAATGAACTGGTTACAGATCCTTATCGCGTTGCAAACCATCTCGCCTCGTATTTTGCGGATATATCCGGTTCCGATAACTATGACCCAGCCTTCGTGGCCCTGAAGCGCGAAGCGGAACGTTTCCAGCTTAGTTTTGCTTCCCGCGCTTCGGAGGAGTAGAACGTGCCCTTTACGGAGTGGGAACTCCGCGGAGCGCTGGCGCTCTGCAGGGACACGTCTCCTGGCCCGGATAATATTCACAACCAGATGCTTAAACACCTTAACGATGACAGCATTCGCTATTTGCTCAGGGTGTTTAATCGTATCTGGTTGGAAGGTGTGTTTCCAGCGCAATGGCAGGAAGGTATCATTATACCTATCCTGAAGCCCGATAAGGATCCCAAATTGACAGGGAGTTACAGACCTATTTGTCTCACTAACGGTTTGTGCAAGCTCTTTGAGAGGATGGTCAATCGGCGCCTGGTGTGGGTCCTGGAGAAACGGGGACTTCTGTCTGAATACCAGTGTGGTTTCAGGGCGTCTCGGTGTACCAACGACCATCTGGTACTCCTGGAGACTGCCATACAGGACGCTTTTCTCCGCAGACAGCACCTAGTCGCTGTTTTCTTTGACCTCGAGAAGACCTATGACACCACTTGGCGTTACGGCATCCTCTCTACCCTGCATCAATGGAAATTCCGAGGTAACTTGCCGGTTTTTATTGCGAATTTTCTGTCCCTTCGCCTGTTCCGTGTCCGAATAGGGGGGGACATATTCGCAATATCATATACAAGAAAACGGAGTCCAACAGGGATCGGTGCTTGGCGTAACATTATTTGCGATTGCCATAAACGGTATAGTCGCTGCTGCTGGTCCAGCAGTGGTACCGTCGCTATATGTAGACGACTTCGCTCTACATTATAGTGCGCAAAATATGGCGGTCGCTGAACGACAGCTACAACAAGCTATTCGGAGAGTGGAACGCTGGACACTGGAGCATGGCTTTCGATTCTCAACCGCTAAGTCCTCCATCCAGATCCTGAGCTTTATCTGGGCAATGTAGCTTTGCCTGTTGTTGCTGCGTACCGGTTCCTTGGGCTCCTTTTCGATCAGAAATTGACGTGGGAACCCCAGACGCCGTGTTTGAAAACTGCCTGCGCTAAGAAACTCAACATGTTGCGGTTTCTTAGCGGCACATCATGGGGGGCGGACCGCGCGGTGCTCCTGCGTTTTTATAAGTCACTGATTTTATCTAGGTTAGATTATGGCAGTGTAGTATATGGTTCGGCCCGTAAGTCAGTGCTTGTTAAACTGGACAGTGTCCACCACGGCGGTGTGAGGCTGGCGACGGGTGCCTTTCGGACAAGCCCAGTCGTCAGCTTGCTCGCCGAGGCTGGCGTACCTCCTTTACACCTGAGGCGCCAACAAGTACTGCTGACCTATGCTGCAACTATTCGACAGATGCCACTTCATCCAAGCTATCCATGTTTGTTTTACAATCCGAATCGCCGGCTGTATGATGTGCTCGCCCGAGCCACTCGGCCGGCGGTGATTCGCTTGGATGACTTATACCGTCAGTTCCGATTTCCTTCTGTCTCCTGTATCGTCCGAGTACCTAGCAAGGCCCCTCCGTGGATGGTCTCTCGCCCTGATATCATCCTGGATCTGCACACCGGCCCCAAGTCGGACACGGACTCCTCCGTCCATCGGAGGCTGTTCCAGTCCGTGGTGACACGGTATCCGGGATCAGGGCTTGTATTCACGGACGGTTCGAGGGTAAACGAGAAAGTAGGCTGTGCATTTGTGGTTGAGGATCGTCGGTTTCTCTTTTCACCTCCCGAGGCCTGTAGCGTGTACACTGCGGAGCTCTATGCCATCTTAGAGGCTCTGCGGTACACGTTATCAGACGATCACCAGCACTTTCTTGTGTGTACTGACTCTCTGAGTGCGCTGCAGGCGATCGATGTGTGTTTCCCGAAGCACCCGTTGGTCCAGCGTGTGCATGACCAGCTCGTCAGTTCGCGTAACGCTGGAACCGGGGTGACCTTTGTGTGGCTTCCTAGCCACATGGGTATTGCGGGAAACGAGCTTGCTGATCAGGCGGCGAGAGAGGCAGTCGCACTGCCCTCGCTACCGTATAAGGTGCCTGCTAGTGATGTGCGCTCTCAGTTGCGGCATTCGATCCTGTCGCATTGGGAGGAGGCGTGGAACAAACTGAGAGGCATCAAGGAGACAATGAAGGTGTGGAAATCTTCCTTCCGATCTCTCCGGAAGGAAGCTGTGGTACTCTGTCGACTCGGCCATGGGATTGCTACGCACTCCAACTTGCTAAAGAGAGAAGATCCTCCTGTGTGTACTTGCGGCGCCCACCTAACCATGGCACACCTTCTCTTGGAGTGTGTGGATCTGGCCGATCTGCGAGGGACTCTTAAACTGCCTAATACCCTCTCCCTTATTCTCCGTGATGACGGGCCGTCAGCTGACCTCGTCATCCGGTTCATGAGGGAGAGTGGTTACTTTTTTAAGTTTTAATGTGCAGTTACGACTTTTAATTCTGGTTAAATCTTTTTTTATGTTTTTTATTGTGTTATGTATTGTATCGTTCACTATGCCTTATTTGTTTTATCCTTTTTTACCATCCGCCTTTTATTCTTTTTATTCAAATAAGGCATAATTTTTGGGGCTCACTGTCTGTTTTATAATCACCATTTTCGCTTCATCCATGGCAGTGAGTTGTTTTTATCTACATCCTTTCATTTCATGCCATTTCATTTCATTAGGGGCCGATAACCTCGATGTTAGGCCCCTTAAAACAACAATTATCATCATCATCATCATTAACCACTCTCTCTTCAAGCATTCTTACCACATGTCCTAACCACTATCTCAGTGTATTGCTTTGAATATCAGAAACAATGTCTTGTTTTCCAAATCATCATCATCATCTTGCACAGTTTCCAGCCACTGGCCGGGTCTGTTTGGAACACAGCCTCTCCAACGTCTTCTGTCTTCCCACCATCTCTCAGCCTCCACCCTTGTCCAATCTTCTCCTCTCTTCTTCACGCTTTCTTCCACCCCCTTCAGCCACCTGTCTCTCGGTCTCTTTCCTTCCCACTTCGTCTCGTGTACTCTCCTGGGTATCCTCTTCTCCTCCATTCGTTTTACATGTCCATACCATCTAAGTCTAGATTTCTCTATACCATCCTGTAATGGTTCCTCCTTCATTAATTCTCTGGTCCTCTCATTTCTTATTCTGTCCATCTTTGTAGCTCCAATACTGCTTCTCAAAAACCTCATCTCACTGACCTGTATTTTGCTCTTCTCCCATCCTTTCATAACCCAGGTCTCCAAGGCATACGTCAGGATGGGGACATAGTACGTCCGATATATGATCTTTTTGCTGTTCTGAGGGACATCCTTGCTCCATAACATGCTTCTCACACTCCTCCGAAATGCTTCTGCCTGCCTCCCCCTCTCATTTATTTCTCTATCGTTTCTTCCATTATCTTGTATCAAGCTTCCCAGATACTTGAAACTCTCCACTTTCTTCAGCTGTTCCCCACCAATTGTTATTCCCGTTGTGGTTCTTTCCTTCTTCCTTGTTGTGATCACCATCTCACTCTTATTTATGCTAAATTTCATCCCATATCCTTGTATTATTCCTTCCCACACGTCCAACTGTTCCTGTACCTCCTCCTCCTTGTTTCCCCAAATCATCAAATCATCTGCAAACACCATTGCTTTCATCTTTCCTTCCCCAATTACTTGTGCCACTCGGGTCATTATGTCATCCATCACCACAATGAAAAGTAACGGTGACAGTGCACTTCCTTGTTTCAGGCCGTTTCTCTGTTCCAACCAGTCTGATCTCTCTCCTCCCACTTTCACACAGCTCATGCTTCCCTTGTACATCTCCTTTATCCTCTTTATAGTCCATTTCTCTACTCTATCCTCCAGGGACTTCCATACTTTGTTTCTGCATACACTGTCATATGCTTTCTCAATGTCCAGGAAGGCCATCAGTAGATCTGTTCCATACTCATAGTGCTGTTCTTGTAACTGCCTTACAGCAAAAATCAAATCCACTGTGGACCTTCGTGCTCTGAAGCCATGTTGTTCTTCCCTCATCCCTCTTTCTATCCTTGTCCTAATTCTCTTTTCCAAAACTTTCTCGAAGATCTTTGCACAATGACTCATCAGTGTTATTCCCCGATAGTTTCTGCAATCTGTTCTACTACCTTTCTTGAAGATCGGGACAATTATTCCTTTTTTCCAGTCCTGTGGGTTCTTCCTTTCCTTCCATGCTGTACTCATCACTCGGTACAACCACTGTATCCCCACCTCTCCTGCTGCTCTCACCATCTCCACACTCAACTCATCCACACCCGGTGCCTTCCCTCCTTTCATCTTGTTCACTGCATCTTCCACTTCTTTCCATGTTAAGTCCCTTTCTGTTTGCAGTTCATCTTCTTCTTCCCCGATTTCTTCCTCCTCACCATCTTTTCCATTTGGGTTCAGAAGTTCTTCAAAATATTCTTTCCACATTTTCTTCAGTTCTTCCCTATTTTCTATCTCTTGTCCCCTTTTGTTCACCATTCTAACATAATCCGTAGGATCCGTCCGCCTCTTATTTTTTACCATCCCATACAGGACCTTTTTTGTACCTTCACTATCCTCCTTCATCATCTTTGTCCACTCCTCCATCCACTTCCTTCTCTCCTCAGCCACTACTCTCTTCGCCTCCATCTTTCTTTCCTGGTACTCTTCCCTTGTCTCTACCGTCCTATTTTGATACCACCTCCTAAAGGCTCTATTCTTTTCCCTTACTATATCTCTTGTCTTCTCATTCCACCGTGGTGTTTCCTTCGTCTTTCCTGGTTCTCAGTCCCTTTCTTCTCCTTACTCCCTCTCAGGTTCATTACCAGCAATCGATGGTCGCTATCCAGGTTCTCCGATGGTATAACCTTGATGTCCGTGATGCTCTTATTTAGTTCTTTCTCATACAGTATACAGTCGACCACCGACTTCCTGGTCAAGTCATCACTGTACCATGTGATTGTGTGGCTCTCTCTTTTCTTAAACCAGGAGTTCCCAACTAGCAGGCTGTTCCTCTGGCAGAAGTCCAACAGTCTCTTTCCTTCCTCATTTCTTCCGCCCCAACCCTCTGGTCCTAGAACACTCTCATAAGATCTTAATTTCTTCATTATTCCTTATTCTCCATTTCCCATTGTCATATATTGGACCATATATTTTCCTTAATACGTTTCTCTCCCATCTCCAGAGGAGTTCCTCATCTGCCACAATAAGAGTCCATGTCTCGGGCCCAAATGTTATCACTGGTTTCACTTTGGTTCTGTACACTTTGGTCTTTGGACTCCTTTATCAGTGGAATATAAACAATTATTTCCTTGGTATTATGCAGTTTTGTGTGCAGCAAAACAGATTGTAGCCTATTAATGCACCACCTTGGTATTTCTATACTGGAATTTTCATTTGTTACGGTTAAGATACACCTAGTAGCAGCCACAGCTGCACTCACCACGATTATCATAAGAACTGGACTTCATTGAATTGTAACTTGCCTATGAAAGTAGAATGCAGTTGTGTCCAATTGCTAGTAAACAATAATTAATTGATAAGGAGACCTAAAACACTACACACAGATGTTTTGGTTGCTATATGGTTAATACAGAATTCACTCAATTAGTACTCCAGTCGAATAATCATTTTTTTAAAATCATTGTACTTTGCCTCACAATATACACATATTTAAGAATGCTTTTCTTACGGACATTAATTTAGGCATAAATAAGTTTTTCATGGGATTGAAGGTGAGACAACTTACCCAGAGAGCATAGAGTAGTTTGTTGTATCGTTGCCTACAAAATCCTGCTGGGAGCAACTGCTCTGGATAACGAGCAAACAACTTAGCAAAGATCTCTAGCCCACTCTTATTATAGTGCGCATGTGCAGTGCAAAATTGTCATCTACCAACATATGACAATTTAACTAACACTCAGCTTTGCTGAGAACAACCTCATGGTGATATTCTCAAACTGGACCGTAAAGTGTCACATTTGCTATCATCCTAGTAAAACATAAAACTTACATATTCATTGTCCTAATGAATTTTATACCTTCTATGACATTATGATGATTTTTATTAAGATCTTCCAATATAGCAGCCCCACCTTCATAAAATTTAACAGGGGAAATTGGTTTATTAAATAAATTAGTTATATGATCGTGGATTTCAATAATTATATTAATATTGATTTTTTTATTTTAGAGCAGCATATTATTTATATTCTTATAGTCAACATGGTAGGCCTATAGTTAATTCTGGAATTTAATCTTGTCCTATGGGTTATTTAGACTTAAGTTGTGGTTGGACTTTTTGTTGTCAGCTGCTAATTACTCTGCCTAACTGATGTGTTCTCTCTCTCTTTTTCTTTTTCAGGTGAATACTATCATTTCATCTTCCTGTTGTTGCAAGAAGCACATGCAGCTTAGAAGCTGCATCTCAAACTTGCACAATAGGTAGAAGAAGAGTGACGATGTCCCGACCCCCGAATGATAACCTACTGACTTACAAGTTAGTGGTGGTGGGGGACGGGGGTGTGGGCAAAAGTGCCCTCACTATTCAGTTCTTCCAGAAACTCTTTGTCACAGATTATGATCCAACAATTGAGGATAGTTACATCCAACATACTGAAGTTGATGGGCAGTGGTGCATCTTGGATGGTAAGTTATGCAATTACTGACATGTCATCTTGGTGAAATTGTTTGTGTGCGAGAGGGTTTAAATTAAAGTGATCATTAGCCAGGCCATAATGCAATTTTTTTAATGAAATCTTATCGGCAATGGTTTTGTTCTGTTTTTGATCACTTGAACCTTAAATGAATGTTAACTTCCATTTTTGTTTTAATTACTAGGTTCATTATGAGTAAAATTCTATAAAACTCCAATTTAACACTATTGTGAGCTGTGGTTAGTTTCCCTGTGATTGATCCCCAGCAGTGTAGGGTTTTGAATCAGTTTTACAACATTAATGCAGCTCCTTTTCGACTAGACTAGCTGAAGAGATGAGTGTAGGCTGTATTTCCTCCATCGACGGATCTCCTCTCGTGATAAAACTGCCATCAGAGATTAGGGATCAAAGAAAGTAGGCTTACGGTTCTATAACTTCCACATCCCAGATTGGCCAACAGGCCAGAAAGTGGTACAGTTGAGCCCGGAAAACTCGGCACTCGATAACCTGGTAGTCCAGATAACTCACCACATCCGGCAGGGCGAAAAAACTTACTCGACCTCCTGAAAAAGTTCCTGGATGTGCAGAAGCCGACGAAAATGACGTCGAACAGTGGTTCCAGAATGATACCAAGCAAGACATTACATCCGTTGCAGAAATTATTGTTGCTGTCATATTAATGAAAAAATGCCGGAAAATGAAGACATTGATGTTGAGGACTCCACCATACAAACTCCTAAAATATCACATAGTCGGGGACTAAGGACTGTCGAAACCGCCCTTCCGTATTTTGAACAAGGTGCGTAGGTAATGTACTTACTCTTCCTTCGTCGTGATGAAGCAGCAACACACAGAGTGCAGTGCGGAAGACAACAGAACATTACGCATTTCTTTAAAAAGTAGCCAGTTTTTGCAGTTGGCTAGTTAATTTGCATTATAGACAGCTTTATGCCTTCGTAAAGTATTTTTCTGAGGTCTGTCTTAATCAGGGTGTCTACTACTCTTGAAAACATGGAAAACGGGGAATACTCAGGGAATTTTGAAATCCTGGAAAACTCGGGGAATTACCACACTCAGGGAATTTTTAGTTTTACAAGGTCCAACCTTGAATAATTGGTAATTAAGCATTTAAATTTTGATGGAGGAAGAGTAAATTCTGGTAGTGATTGTTGTAGATGTATGTTCGTACTGACGTTAAGTCAGTAAGCTCTCATTTCTTGCAAGATATAGCATACAAATCACATGTGTAGACACTGTATTTGTATATAAATGTGTTACTATGATTTTTGAGAGCATTACTATTGACTAACTACTTTCAATACTCGCAAGTACATTAGTTTTTCTGGATGAAAAATTTAGAAATTGGCAAAATGTTCTTCTTTTTTGTCTTTTCAATGCTACCTTTTATTGTTCAACCACTTTTTCAAATGCTCTTTAAGTACAAACTCTGGTTTATATATTTATTATGGCCGCTACTTTTACTCAGGGAATTTTCTGATATATCCTGGATAAATTAGGGAATTGTCAGGGAAATCTGTTAGTTGGTTTTGGTAGACATCCTGGTAAATTATTGTAATTTGAATTTTCATTTTCATTTTGTGAAGGCTCTATGCCTTCATAAAGTATGTACTTATCCTTTGTTTGAGGGTATTTGGGCAGTTTATTCTCTGTTGTATTCTCAAGCAAACAATACATACCAGCAGTTCTGTATTTTCCGATGAAACACTCTTACTTTTTTAACCCCATTCCCGATAACTCTGCATTTTCACAAACTCAGCCAGCCTGTGGTCCACATTAGGCCACGTTTACGGGACTCGACTGTATTTGGATTATCCATCTTTATTACGAAATCGGTCTGAAATCTTCAAAGTACATTCTCATGCAATTTGTTTTATAATAGATCATATTTCTACTTAACTATGTGCTTCCCCACTGCTTGTCATTTGCTCTACTCTTAAATTACTTATAATAGAGTTTCCTTTTATTTCAGTACAGTGGTTCTCTTGATAAGATAACTTCCCAGCATTCCACATCTTGGAATATAGAAATTACATCATAATGAAGGAAATGTCAGATTGGGATGTCAGCTACGTGGACTATCAGTGTCATGTGGAGTCATAACATTTCTTGGTCCACAGCCACATTCTCGGGTCATCTGGTTACTGCTCTCTTACATGAACCACTGGTGGGGCATTATGCAACATGTGGGTAGCTATATCCCAGTATGAAAATCCTTCCTGCAGTTCTACCATGAGTCCCTGATCCAAGTCTGTGGCATGTGTGGAAGTAGTGGATGGTAAGGAACCGGATGAACCGAGAATGTGTCTGTGGACCACAATTTTATGACTCCACATGACGATATGTACCTCATCCAAATGGCACTGATGGTCCATGCAACTGTGTCTCGAATGTTAGCTCAGCAATGGGACACAGCTACACGTTCAATTCAACATTTTGGCAACAGCTGCTAAACAGGGGACTTCAGGCACGCAATCTGCTGGAGGGGTTACTTTTGTACAAGAATGAGCAATGTCTTAGGCTATGTAGGGTGCAACTGTGCCGACAGTGGTGTGCGTATTGGCATCTGATCATGTTTTCTGAAGTGTCCTGGTTTACCATGGACTACAATGGTCAGATGCAGATTTGAAGGTGGTATGGGGAGCGCCATCATTCATGTCTATATTGTAGAGAATCTTATTGCGAAAGAGGTGGGTGATGGTGCAGGTTGCTATTGATTAACAGAGGTGATAACAATATTGTTACACATGAAGGGTACATATTCTCAACAGCGACCACTGCATTCAGGAGATTTTTAAAGCCTCAAGTTTTTCCCTTCCTTCAAGGCGGTCCGGGTTCGATTCCCGGTCAATGCATGTGAGATTTTCGAAGTGAAATGCCATGTCCTGTGGTTCGGATTCCACGTAAAAAGGAGGTCCCGTGGCTCATAATCACCAGATTCACGGTCACGTAAAACTACAATCTTCCTTTGTTCCCTTCCTTCAGTACTCTCCAGGTGCAATACTGTAACAAGACATAGCCTGGTCACCCAGCAATCTCCAACATTTTCTTAAATGAGTTATTGGTACCGAGTTAAAGCTCGCATTGAATTCTACTTATGTAACCTACGCTGTTCCTGCATACACGGCAATCCCCCAGGGGCTCACATCTAGTGGGACGTGGGTTGGCGACCAAGGGACCCCAGCTGAGTCCGGCATTGCTTCCACTTACTTGTGCCGGGCTCCTCTCCATCTTCTTTCCTGTCGACCTCCCTTGGTCACCTCTTGTTCTCTTCCGACCCCGGCGGTATTAGGTTATCCGAGGCCTAGGGAGTCTTTCACTTTCCCGCCTTAATTGGCCCTTGTCTCCATCTTTCCTGATACCCTCCTTCTGTGAGGGGTCAGCCTTCTTTTTCTTTTCCTTTTACCTCCTGCCTTGTGCTCAAGGCCCTTAAGGAGGCAGGGTGTATGTAGCCCCATCACTTCTGGTGTACCCTTGGTAATGCTACACCCTCAGGGGCTCACGGCTGGTGAGTTCGGGAGTTGGCGACCCCGAAGGATTCCTGAGCTGGGTCCGTTTTTCCCCTTTTGTCCCTTACCTTTGGGACGGACCCTCTCCTCTTTTCCTTATATTTCCTTTTCTCTTTAAGATTCCCTCACTGTTTTTGTTACTTGGTTCACCGTGTATCTAAATTCCCTTTTAGCGATTTTTTAAGGCATTTTTAATCTACGTTGCATTTTGTAAGTTTTTTCGATCTAAATTACATCTCGCGATTGTTTTCAACCTCAATTGCATTTTGTAAAGATTGACAATCTAAATTGCTTTTTAGTAAGTCTTTCAATGCAGGTGGCCAGGCCTTTTAGTGAGTATTTTGAATTTCAATTGCATTTTGTAAGTATTTTCAACCAAAACCGCATTTCGCACAAATTTTGAATCTAAATTGCATTTTGTTTGGTGGGCATTTTGCACATATTTTGATTCTCAATTGCATTTTGTGGGTATTTTGAATCTAAATTACATTTTGTCAAGTATTTTCAATCTAAATTGCATTTTGTAAGTATTGTCAACCCACATGAGTCGTTTGAATCTACCGTACATTTTGTAAGCATTTTCAATTTCAATTGCATTTTGTAAGTATTTTGAACCTCACTTGCATTTTGTACGTATTTTCGATCTCATTTTCATTTTGTAAGTATTTTGAATTTCAGTTGCATTTTGTAAGTATTTCGACGCTACATTGCATTTTGTACGTATTTTGAATCTAGCCTGCGTTTTGTGGGTCTTTTTCAATCTATTCTTTTTGTGAATCTTTTCGTTCTAAATTCCCTTTTGTAAGACCATATTGTGAGTTGTTTCCATCTGAGTTTCTCTTTGTACGTATTTTCCGTCTCACATAATTTTCTTTCTGGTTTACATTTCATTCTCATTTTCGCTTTCACCCAGATCATTAGGGGCCGATAACCTCGATGTTAGGCCCCTTAAAACAACAATTATCATCATCATCATCATCATACACGGCAAAATCCATGTTATTTTCTTTAATAAAAATCCGTGCCAATTTCAAACCTAGCAATCTCCACCAGATGTAGTTTCAAACTGAGCAATCTCCGAACAGACCAATGAGTGCGGCAATATGGCTGCCACCCAACATGCTCCACTCTTGTTGTTGACATCACTGGCAAGCGTGCTGTGACTGTTGCTTGATCTGGAGTTTGTTGTTAGTTTAATTAATAATTTTGTATTCATTAATTAAGAATGGACACCAGTGCTACGTACAGTTCGGTAGTTTCTCCGGTATCACCAAGTAAAGCTAGGACACGGATTCAGCAACCTGATAGATGGAAAAGAAATGTTGCCAAAAGGCTAAGGTTAGTAGCAGTCATTGTTTCAACTGAACGTTAAATAGCATGTAAACTTAATCATTTTATTTGCATTATATTAAATTTCATTACATAATAGAACAATAATAGAACAATAATTATTGTTGGAACGGTGGAGATTGCGGAAGAGGCAACCCAGTACTCAGGGAATAGTAAGAGTACAGCATCAATCGGCAGCGTCTGTTTCCCAGGTTAGGGGCGGCTGCAAGGGCGTCTGTTTCCCATGTTAGGGGCGGCCTGTATAATAGCTGGCAGTAGCTTCATAAAATGCCTTTGGGAGTGGCGACCCCATCGTAATAATAGCCTAAAATGGAAATGGCACTTCGAATGATTCGGAAAAGGTTAGGGCGTACCCTGCAGGCGACGCGCAGTTCTTTTGGTACTGGGGGAACTGTGAGAAATGGGCGACCAGTAACCGAAATGAAAGTGGGAATCATGAATGTCATGACCCAGACAGGCAAGGTGGAGGAGGTGGTAGACTTCATGGAGAGGGAGAATGTTGGATTGATGGGACTGAGTGAAGTGAAATGGAAAGGTAAAGGAAGGAAGAAATTGAGGAAAGGATATACATTATACTGGAGTGGTGGCCAAGAGGCCAAAAATGGCGTGGGACTGATAACCTCAAAACAACTGGAGGAGTATGTTGAAGTGGTCGAGTGTGTGAGTGACAGAATAATGAAAATTAGAATGAAGATGAAAAATGACGTGATGGACTTCATACAAGTGTATGCACCACAGACTGGAAACAGAGAAGAAGATATTGAAGTATTCCTGGAGGATGTAGAAAGAGTAATTTCAGATGTAGAAGTGGTGATCATGGGAGATATGAATGCACAAGTCGGAAACGAGAGACAAGGAAAGGAAGAAGTCATTGGACCATATGGATATGGGAAAAAGAACCGGGAAGGAGAGGAACTTGTAAACTTTTGTGAAAGGAATGGACTGATAGTGGGTAATTCATGGTTTCGGAAGAAAAACAGCAGGAAAATTACGAGATATGGTTGGGGCGATAGAAGAACAAAATCAGTAATTGACTACTTTCTGGTGGAAAGGACTAACCGCAGAAAACTGATAGATGTGACAGCTTTACCAGGAGAAGCATTTGATGGGGACCATAGAGCTGTGGTGGCAAAATTTAGATGGGAAAAATTGGAAAACCTAAAGGAGATCAGAGAAAGTAAAATAAAAGTATGGAAATTGAAAGACAAAACTGTACAGGAAGATTTTCAGGAGAGATTGAAGCAACAAATCCCAGTTACTGAAGTGGAAAACATAGAAGACGAATGGTCTCACTTTAAAAAGGCATTTGTTGGTGCAGCAGAGAGTGCTTGTGGTAGGACGTCAACAAGAGTGAAAGAGAAGGAGACACCATGGTGGAATGAGGAAGTGAGGAAAGCAGTGAAAGAAAAGAAGTCTGCATGGAAAGAATGGAACCGAGATCAAACAGAAGAAAGCAAAAGGAAGTATCACGACAGCAAACGGAGGTGTAAGAAAGTGGTAGGAGAAGAAAAGAAGAAAAGTTGGGAAGAATTTACACGAAGAATGGAAACAGATGTAAGTGGCAGTAAAAGGATGCTGTATGGGCTTCTAAGAAGTAAGAGGAAAGAAAGAGTTACTACAAAGCTAGTGAAAAAGGAAGATGGAGAGTTAACACACCCAGAAGAGATAAAGGGACGATGGAAGGCGTATTTCGATAAGCTTTTGAATGTGAGCAATGGTACTGGTGAGATGGAAGTGACACAACCTGACGACTCTATAACAGAAGATGATATAACAATGCTGGAGGTGGAATTAGCAGTACAGAAAATGAAGATGGGAAAAGCAACAGGGGTGGATGAAATCAGTGTAGAAATGATAAAGGCTGCTGGACCTGTTGGTATGCAATGGCTGTATCGACTGGTAAAGTGTGTGTGGAAATGGAAATGTGTACCAGAAGACTGGAAGAAAGGGCTAATAATACCAGTGTTTAAGAAGGGGGACAAGAAGGTGTGTGATAACTATAGAGGGATCACCCTCATATCACAGATAGTAAAAATACTGGAAAGGATATTAGAAAGAAGAATGAGAAGAAAGGTGGAAGGAGAGTTGCAAGAGGAACAGTATGGCTTCAGGAGTGGAAGATCCACAGTGGACCCAATCTTTAGCTTGAGGCAGGTGATGGAAAAGAACTGGGAATATGGAGAGGATTTGATCATGACTTTCATAGATCTAGAAAAGGCATATGATAGTGTCCCCAGAGAGAAGGTATGGGAAACCATGGTTAAGAAGGGACTGGGAAGAGAAATGTTGGAAATGGTGCAAGCAATATACAACAACTGTGTTAGCAGGGTACTGACCCCAGTTGGAAAGACAGATTGGTTTAGGAACAAGACTGGACTAAGACAGGGGAGTGTGCTGTCACCTCTCTTGTTCATAATGGTGATGGATGAAATTGTAAAGGAAACAAAGGAAGCATATGAACATAAAGAAATGAAGTTACTGTTATTTGGGGAAGGAACACCGAAGAAGTGCAAAAACAACTAGATGCACTGAACGAAAATATTCAGAAGTATGGCCTGAAAATCAGTATAGAGAAAAGCAAGACCATGGTGATGACAAGAGGGGAAAGACAAGGAAAGGGCACTGTGAAAATTGGAAGTCAGAGTTTGGAAATTGTGGACACGTTCAAATACCTAGGAAGTGAATTGATGCAAACTGGTAGGTTGGACATGGAGATTGGCAGGAGGGTACAGCAGAGCAATGCATTCTATCAAAGTGTAAGAAAACTTGTTTGGGATAAGGAAGTACCAAGGAAAAGCAAGGAGGTAATGTATAAAGTGTACTATGTACCCATATTAACTTATGCAGCTGAGACTTGGACCCTGACAAGCAGGCAAGAGAGTAGAATCCAAGCCAGTGAAATGAAATTCCTTAGTAGTATGATAGGAAAGACAGAGTGAGGAATGAAGATGTTAGGAAGGAAGTTGGGATGGGAAAACTAAATGAGAGAATTGAGAAGAATAAACTAAGGTGGTTTGGACATGTAAAGAGGATGGAGGAAAATAGAATACCAAGACAGATGCTGGAGGCGAAGTGCAAGTGTAAGAGACCAAGAGGAAGACCTAGAACAAGGTGGATGGATTCAGTGAAGAACGGCGTAAGAAAAAGAAATCTGGACTGGGACAAGATCGTGGAAGAAGAATGGTGGAAGGAAAGAGGAAAGTGGAGAAGTGCCATAAATACCCCGACCCGGCAGGAGCTGGATAAGGGGAAATGATGATGATGATATTGTTGAATATTTTGACAGGTATTCACTAATTGGACCACCAGAGTACCCCTCTTGCAGTCACAATACAGGGCAACTACAGTGCTGCTCCAAGCTGAGGACGGCTGATATTCTAAAGTTCCATACATTATTTTACGCCAGTAAGAAGAAAATTGACCAGGATAACTTTTTACTGAGAAACATTCTTCTCACTCCTGTTAAACGCAGAAGGCCGAAAAATGAACGCCATCAGTCCAACACACACCAAACCAAGTATTATGTCAAACGGAAGGAAGGTGTACCTCTTCAAGTTTGTCAACAGACGTTTTTGAAAATACTTCACATAACAAGATCAAGGGTAGAATTCGTTGCAAAAAAGTGTGGAGTTCGTGGAAGCAATCCCGTAGAAACAAGAGGTGGTGATAGAAATACAGGGAAGTTTGTGGACCGCAGAAATTCTGTCATCAACTTTCTGTCGTCTCTGGTGTGTGTGGAATCATATTATTGCAGAGGTTCAAGTGTGCGGAAGTACTTATCGTCCAATCTAAATATCACTAAGCTCTGGACAATGTACAATTCTCAAAGTGCAGAAAATTTAGTTGTAAAGAAATCTTTCTTTCGGAATATTTTTTCATTAAAATTCAACCTGGGATTCGGTGGTCCCGGAACAGACATGTGCTCGACATGTATCTCGTTTGGAGAACAGTTAAGGAGAGAAACCGATCCCAAGAAGAAGAATGACTTAATGACTGCTAGAATGGTTCATAAGTTGAGAGCTCAAGCATTTTATGAAGCTCTGTGATGCACTGATCCGGATTTACTTATACTTTCGTTTGATTTGCAAAAAAATTTGGTACTGCCAAAGGTAGCAGATCAACAGGCTTATTACACCAGACAGCTCTATTTGAACAATTTTACAGTGGTCCGAGGAACATCACAAGCTCATCTCACACCTAGAAACTGTTTCAGTTACGTCTGGACTGAAGACCAGTTTCCCAAAGGAGTTAACCAGGTATTCTCTGCTTTGTATCATTGCTTGCAGGCTATATATACGTCCGCATTCAGTAAAGTCAGACTAGTGGCCGAAGGATGTGGCGGACAAAATAAAAATAAAATCCTTCTCTCCATGTGCATGAAGAGGCTACTGACAGCACCGGACAATATCCTCGAACTTGAGCTTTACTTCCCTGTCAGAGGACTTTCTTTCATTCCCCCTGATAGGGTATTTGGACTTTTAGAGAAGGCTTTCAAACGACAGGAAGTGATACCCAATCCTGAAGGTTATCTAGAAATCCTGAATAACACCACCACTTGATTTAAAGCAGCATCGGACTTCCAAATGTTGGACTGGCATAAGGAGGCTAATACTAAACTTAAGCAAACACGATCCTGGCATTTCATGATCTCAACTTCAAAACGCATACTTATGAAGCGTCATAAAAAAATAAAGAAGAAATATTAGTTAGAGGTGAACAGTTTTACAAGATCGACATTGGTTGTTGGAGATGCCTTACTAAAAAGAACTGTTCTGTAGCTGATATAATTCCTGAGGTCATCACACTAGGAAATCTCAGGAAAGTGGGTCCTGCAAAACTAAAAGATGTTGAGAACCTGCTGACAACACACTATGGAGAGCAGTGGAGACATCTTAAGGAGTTACAGTACTACGGAGAGGTGCTGTCAAGAACAGAAGAATCAGTTCCTGCTGAAGATGATAATCCTTTGTGTGAACCTCTGGAGGAAGAAGTAGTCTTGCGTATTTAAAGAAAAAGGACAAAAGTCGCATGTAACAAGGTGTTCCTGAAGTTTCATTTTTATTTTTTATTTGTGTTCCTTTAGTGTTAGTCTGAAAATTCTGAAGTACAAAATGTAAAGTTCTAGCCAAGCACAGTGCTCATCTAAGTGATTGCATTATTCATAATTAATAAAATTAGTGATTAAAATGAAGTAATATCCATAAAACCTTCATGTTTCCATGTTTCTTCAAGTCAAAGTATGCAGTTTCCACATCCTATTACATCAAACCCAGCAATCTCCATATTATTACTTCAAAGTCAGCAATCTCCAAAATTTAAATACATACACTAGCGTCAGAAAGTTTACTCACCCATGAAAATTTATGATTTATTGTTTCCTGTGTTCTCATAACTGGTATTTTGATTCTTTTACTTGTGTGTGGATGCACTGAATACCTTTGCAAAGGTGTTTTGGTGTATTTGGAAGATTTTACTATGTCATTTCGTTCAAGTTTTCAAACGTATGGTCCCCAGATGTTATTTCCCGCGCAATAAGCACGTTTGTCATACGGTCATTCGTCCATTGTTGCTCTCCTTCCCGTGGAAGTCAACAGTTAGTCTACTGAAGTTATCCAAAGTGGTTACATGTTAGTCTGCATACCAGTTATTGCAGGGCTTTGATTATATCAAATATTGGAAGTTTTGGTGTACAGTATATTGTGTATTGTATATATTGTTGTCAGCTGGACGTAACTACGGTAATCACAACCATCAAATATGGGTAGAAAGGCTAATATAACCCAAGAAAATAGATCCAAGGCTTGTGCTTATAAAGAAATTGTGTGGTCGAATCGAAAAATAGTTCAAGAATTAAGAATATCAGAATGCAGTGTTCGAAGAGCAGTGAAACGCAGAGCGCAAACTGGCAGTCATGTGGATGGACCACGCTGTGGACGCCCTAGGAAGACCTCAAAAATCGAAGACAACCGTATTGTTATCCTCAGCAAGCGTGACAGAAGGCTTTCGGCAGTAGACTTATGCTCAGAGATTAATAAAACAAGAGAGCAACCTGTGTCAGTTACGACAGTAAAAAATCGTCTGCATGAGGTGGGACTGTATGGTCGCGTAGCAGTGCGGAAACCATTGTTGAAGGTCATACACAAGCAAAAAAGACTTCAATGGGCCAAAACTCATGTAAACTGGACCACTGAACAGTGGAAAAGGGTTCTTTGGACAGTTGAATCTAAATTTGAAAAATTTGGTTCCAACCGGCACCAATACGTTCGTCGACGTCCCGGGGAAAGGGTTATGGAAGCCTGCATAATTCCATCTGTGAAGCATGGAGGAGGAAGTGTGATGGTATGGGGATGTTTTGGGAACAATCAGGTTGGTGATTTGGTGAAGGTGGAGAGTATTCTAGAGAAGAAACAATATCATCGAATCCTTTCGTGGAATGCTTTACCATCTGGGACGAAGGTGATTGGTCGGGGATTTGTTTTACAGCAGGACAATGATCCCAAACATATTTCTAGTTTGTGCAAACGGTATGTGGAAAATAAGCAAGCTGCAGGAAAATTGCAATTGATGGTCTGGCCCCCACAATCTCCTGATTTGTCCCCAATTGAGCTTTTGTGGGAAGAACTTGACAGGAAAGCCAAAGAAAGGTCCCAACCAGTGTGGATGGGTTGTGGCAATGCCTATTGGATGCCTGGGGAAGTATAACATCCGAGACATTGGAAAAACTCACACTTAGAATGCCTATAATCTGCAAAGCTGTCATCAAAGCAAAGGGAGGACACATCGATGAACAGGCAGTGTGATCACTTCTCACGTTATAATTGTGTTTGTACTTCCTTGTGAGTGATCAGTGCAATGTAATGTGAAATAAAGTCCAGTGTGTACTGAAACTAGATAATGTTAAAAATATTTGTATTTCCCTGGCCACTTTCAAAGAATAGTTCATAAACTTCATGGAATGTGAACATTTGCAAGCGAGTCTAAAATTTCTGATGCTAGTGTATTACATCATATCATCAGGGCTTACTTCAAATATGTGTCAGAAAATGTACACTTATTGGTCCAAATAAGTGGTAGAAACAGAAGTACTCTTTCAAAATGTAGGGGAAATTAGTGCAACAGTTTTTGGCCTCTGCTGCAAAATCATCAAAGATGGAGATTGCTGGGTTTGAAACTAGCCCCCTCATGTTTCCTTGCATGCCGGAGCAATCTTTGTAGCACAGCAGATGCTGCTTCTTCCTTGACCTACCTGTTTTCCAGCTAATTGCACATGTATGAGATATGGCCATTTGTTGAGGGGGAGGTTGTGTCCACACAAGTGTGTTAGCAGCAGTTACATTGTTTATTTAGTTATGCTGCATTGTACATTTGACCTGTGGTGTGTAATAGACAAACCGAAAGAAGAGGATGTGAACAAAAGATTTAAGATTAGTATAAGGGAAGGACTAATGAAGAACCCTAAAAAAGAAAGAAGGTAGAGAGAAGTAAAGCATACATAGAGAGGTTGTGTAGAGGTAAGAAGATTGAGGCTGATGGAATGGAAAGGAAAAAGGAAATCAATGTAAATTAAAACAGGGATTTAATATTGAGATTAGAATTTAACAGGTCACTGGAAGACTTGAGTAGGAACAAAGCACCAGGCGTAAATGATGTACCGACCGAGTATCTACATTGCATAGGGTCTGATCAGGTTATTTCAATTAGTATGTAGGATTTTTGAGACTGGTGAGGTGGCCTCTGATTTCAAGAATATTATCATCCCTATACCTAAGAAAGCAGGTTATCATACAATGAGCTTGATCACTTGTGCTTCATAGATCCTGACTAGAATAATTTACAAGAGGATGAGATGACAGATGAAACCAACTTGGGCGAAGACCAGTTTGATTTGAGGAGAAACATAGGAAGAAGGGAAGCTGTACTAACAGTAAGTCTTATGCTGATCTTGGAGGGTAGAATAAGGAAAGATAACAAAATGTTCATGGCATTTATAGACCTACTGTCGACCAAAATATTATGTGTACTAGAGTTTGAAGGTGGTTTGTGAAGTAACCAATAGACGTACATAAAATCCAATAACATTACCATTTTCTTCATTCTATTTTACGTTAGTTCATGTAGTTTGGAAATTTTAATTTATATTTTAATATTTTTTATCGCAGTTGGAACACAAAAGGTGCCCGTTTTTAAGCGTGTTTCAAACATGCGTCACATTTAAGAATTATTATCCCACAAACCCGTCATCAGATCGAATCCAAATTTTAACACCATATACAATGGAAAGTTGTTTAACTGGTGTATTAATTTCAAAATTTTGTGTGTCCAAGAAAAAAAGTTATCATTTTTGTATGATAACTTTTTCTCGGCTTGGGGTTGTTGGAAAATGTAGTTCTTGGCCGCGTTTTAATCCTTATACATCAAAAAGTTATGCTGTATGACTGTGAAATATGTAAATTAATTCAATTATTTTACATCGGTTTGTATTTGTACGGGGAAATCAGACATGGTTCACCAGCTAGCAGCTCCGGGCAAAGCTGTACAGCGTTGCCAAGAAGAGCCTGTCACGCGTCATGGCGGGCTTTGCTCGGAAGTGATGGGCTCCATCTCAGCAACGCTGTACAGCTTTCCGCGGAACGGCTAGCTGGTGAACCATGTCTTATTTCCCCTTACAAATACAAACCGATATAAAATAAGTGAATTAATTTACGTATTTCACAGTCATACAGCATACCTTTTTGATGTATATGGATTACAACGCAACCAAGAACTAAATTTTCCAACCACCCCGAGCCGAGAGAAAGTTACCTTACAAAAATAACAACTTTGTTTCATGGACACACAAAATTTTGAAATTAATAAACCAGTTATACAACATTCCAATGTATATTGTGTTAACATTTGGATTCGATCTGATAACGGGTTTGTGAGAAAATAATTCTTAAATGTGATGCATGGTTGAAACACGCTTAAAAACGGGCACTTTTTGTGTTCCAACTGCAATAAAAAATATTAAAATACAAATTTAAAAAACTCCAAACCTACATTAACTAACGTAAAATAGAACGACAAAAATTATGATATTGGATTTTATGTAGGTCTATTGGTTACTTCACAAATAACCTTCAAACTCGAGTGCACATAATATTTTGGTCGACAGTAGAAGGCTTTTGATAATGTTGATTGGAGTAAATTGTTTGACATTTTGAAAGCATGGAATAAAGTACAGGGATAGAAGGATGATCTACAATTTATACAAGAACCACAAATGTTTCCTCACTGATGGAACAAATATCTCATGGAACCACTTTGGGAAAATTTCACGTCATCCATGCATTTTTCATATATGTCTGTGTATAGTGTACAAGAGCGACAGTGGAGTCATGTTCAGAGGCTTAAAACAGCTCAAACTAAGACTTTTTCTATGGACACAGGTGTAAGTTTATCGCTTGCCGATTCATTTATTATGTAAATGGGTCCCTTTGTCTTCGTTTATTTTTATTCCCGTCATTATCAATGTTTTTCGCACCCAAATTATTGAAGGAAACAATAGATAGTAGGCGGCCCAGAAAATCACAAAATCAACAAATCTTAATGCGATATGCTTTGACGCCAAGATTTTGTTCCCACTCTTACAGATCACATTATAGCAAACAAAAACAAACATCCTCCTTAAAATTAACACACCTACAATTTTCCTCTCCCCCCCCCCCTTCCCCCCTTCCCCCCTTCCCCCCTCTTTTAAATCCTTTTCACCCATCAATTACCAGTCCTCCAACCGCAAGGTTATCCCTTCCTCTCCACCGCCCCAACACTCTGTCCTCCCTCAACTCCTGGCATTCTCTCCTTAGTGCTTGCTCCCCGCCGGCGACACACTCAACATTCATTTCCTGGTTGACAGTCAGATAGAACTCCACTACACAGACTCGACGTTACATGTGCACAAAGTGTTTTTTGTTACATTTTATCAATCATCTGTTGTTTCTTTTCACAATGAATCGTTTTTCCGTAGTTTCAGCGTTCAGTTCTCATTCACTCCGCATTTAATCTTTATTTAATTGCTATTTCCCATTCTTTCACAGCTAATGTCATCGCATCAGGAGATGGCAGTTAACACCCTGCAACGGGGTGCGGGGGGGGGGGGGTCTTGCAGTACGCATGCGCGGCCCACCTATTCCAGACCTAAATATATCTGTTTCCCGCATGCTAATCGTTGTTATTGCAGCACACGACATGCAGCCAGTGAAAGAAGGAATGTGCTGAGTGAGAAGAAAGTAGTGACTAACTTAATGTTTTTGGAATGCGCGATACACAGTGAGCGGGAAGACATCTGCAGTTCAAAGCCACCAACTTCTGGCGCGATATCAGTATTATAAGTTCCAACATGGTTTAATGGACCATACATTTTCCAAGTGTTGATATTATGTAAGTTATCTTTTTCTCTCTTTTACTTTTAAATTAATTTGTCCATTCTTATTATGTGTAGATTTGAAGCCATTCTTTTTTCATTGTTGCCTACACAAATTATCTTTTGTAGCTTTTCAGTCGGTCGACAAGTTTAAGTATGTAAACACACTCCTGGAAAAAATTACATGTTACATATCACACTTAAATGATCAATTTAGGATTACACGTTTTGACCCTCAAGTGGCCATCATCAGATCCTGATCACTGTGTTAAGGTTAATTTTCACTATTGTGGTTCAATAGCACGTCGTTAGATGATTATAGTATGTTGTTGATTCGCAAAGGTTAATTTTCACTACTGTAAATTCACTACTGTGATTCGCAATTTGAATCTCGTTATATGTTAGGTTTGTTTTGTGTTACAAGATTGTGTGAATTATGTGAGTAACGGTGTATAGGCACGTGTATACAATTGAGAATATCTCACTGTAATAATAATAATAAATCAATTAACAAATTTTAGCAAGCACTAGAAAAAAAACTAATTATATTGTACACTTAACTTGGTATTGTTCTCCTCACAGCGATGCTTACTTCTAGACCTCCACACTGCTACTGGCACGGTGAGTTCTGCATCTAGCCTAGCTCGCTTGTCATCCTGCACGCTATCTGTTGTTGGAATTGTTATCTGAAGTTATGAATGAATTTATCATTGTACCTGAACCAACAGAATGAGATTGGAAAGACTTATGAAAAGTGTATGCTATTTTCATTACTATCGTAGGCCATTTCAGCCGTCTTGCCACAACTTAGACATATGTCCATCTGTTGCCACCCGGTCTATTAGATGGTATAGGACCTTATAAAACTGCCTAATACAGGTCTTGGTTTGTTTAAAATAGACACAATGTGCATCCTCATCCTATAACATGTTTCCCAATTATCCCTTCCCGTTCGCATTCCTTGCCTCATTTTATTAATGTGGATTTTATTATTTTTTTCACAGCGCGAAGAGTAGTGATCTTTCTAAAATGTGTGTTCATACAGATTCGCTGGATTATCTTTCTTCGCTAGATATATTTCAATGGATTCTTTCATGTCAAGATCTTTTCCTTTTGCTTTGTGGTGTAGAATTTTCAAGTCTGATTTTATGTTAGTGAAAAGGTGATTGTTATCATACGAGGGTCGAGTCATAATCTACGATATGCATTTGGAAATATAGGGCATGCACGTATGCATAGTGCCTGAAAATGAATTCTGACGTCAGGACATGCTCATAGGTAAGTGACAGAACACAGGCCATTGGTAAACATTGTGTTATTATGGTACAGACAGCAAATGCACAAGACTACGTACAAAGGACAGGTCTCCACTGGTTACAGACCTTCGAAATAGTCACTCAAGGTGCCTACTGTGCGTTGCAGGCGGTGGGGCAGTGCTGAATACCATTCGCTGCATGTGTATCGCTAACGTGTAACACCTCCCTCCGAAATGCTGTTACAATGTCTTCTTTGTTAGCAAACAGTCGTCCACGTAGTGGCTTCTTGACTTTGGGGTTTAGATCATAGTCACATGGGCTCAGATCAGGCGAATAAGGCGGGTCTGAAGACCCTCCCATCCCCACCGTTGTAAGCGACGCTGAACGATGGCTGCTGTGTGAGCTGTCGCGTTATCGTGTAGGATTATGGCGTCGTCCAAGCAATCAGGACGCTTGGTTTGCACCTCACGACGCAATTGGTACAACAATAATGAATTGTAATACACTGCATTGACAGTGTGCCCCTCACGCACTGGATGACACACAAGAACACCTTGAACATCGTATGCCAGGATGACCATAACCTTATTGGGCGACTGATTTTGTTGAAATTTGTGTCTCCATGGTGAAGCCTGACTATGCCATTCACTTGACTGTCTCTTCAGTTCAAGTTCATAAGCACGTGCCCATGTTTCTACTGCAATAATGCGATTCGACATGGCTTGTTCTTCCTGCTGAAACCTCTCCATATTGATGCGACATGTTTCGTAACGAGTTCACTTCTGTACCTCCGTTAAGTGATGTGGCACCCGCTTAGCACAAATTTTACGCATCTGTAGGTCCTTGTGTAAAATGCACCGTATTGTTGCCGCTGGTATTGCTGTATTCTCTTGCAATTCCGCTATAGTTCAGCGCCTGTCCTCCTGTAAACACTGATCGATCACCATTATCCGTACATCTTTGTCCATGGACACTGGACGGCCTGGGCGAGGCAAATCGGCAGTTGATACTCTACCCCTGTTCGAACACATACACCCACCTCGCCACTGTTCTATAGGGCATGGCATGCACACCTAATGCTTCCCGCAGCTCTGCATGGCATTGGCGTGCATTTCTGCCGTGAAGAACTGAGATTTTAATATACGATCGTTGCTCCTGCTTGTTGACTTCCATTATGTGATGCTCTCACTCACACACTGAACTTGGGGGCATGCTCAGACCTGCACTGTTGTTTACATACACCATCTAGTGGCATCCTACGCAACTACAAACCGTACGTTTCCAAATGCATATCATAGATTTTTCTGTGTTGTCTCCTGTTCGCGGGAAAAAAAATAGTTGCCATGACTTATGACTCGACCCCCGTACATGTGTTCGCATATGGCTGAATGTGTATGTTTGTTCATCATATCATGTTCCGATTTGTCTACCACTTTCCCCGACGTAATTAGCATTAAATCTGTCATCTTGGCATGTGAACAGTTATACGCCCGATTTTCAGGGAGGTTTTGCTTTGTTAGGTTGCTATTGTGTAGGTGTTTACCGAGCAAGTTGTTAGTTCTGATCGCTATGTTTAGTCTTATGTTTCTTGAAGATGTTTGTTATTTTAGAAGGGTTTTTGTTCTTGTAATTGAAACGTATGTACTTATTTTCATTTTGGGTTGGTGATCTGCCTTCTTTTTTCTTTTGTTGTTTATCTAGTATTTGGTTTACCATGTGGGGGGTGGGGGGAAATAATCCCCCCCCCCCTCTTTCTATTTGCTTTATCGTGTTGATTTCTTAATTGAAATTTCGTTTTGACATAGGTATGCTGATGGCCCTATTTACCTTGGATTTGATGGCTGCTAATTTGTGTGAAATTGGGTGGTTTGAGCAATTATCAATAGTGTGTGAAGTTTGCGTCTTACGGTATATGGAGTACTTTAAATTATCCGCTCGGTGGATAATTAAATCGAAGTAATCTATGCGTTTGTTGTTTTCTGTTTCCATAGTGAATATGGCTTGATGTAAGTTATTGACTGATTGAAGCAATCTGTCTTCTTTAGTAATTTCCGTGTCGTATATGCAAATGACGTCATCCACATATCTACTCTAATGTACAATGCCTTGTGCGGAATGTCCTTTGAGGAATTTGTTCTCCAAATTGTTTACGAATATGTTGGATAAGGATAATTGCCCCATTTCACCAATCTTGAATTGTAGAGGTGTGTCAGGCTACAAACTAAGTAAATAATTAATAAAAATTCGGAGGGATAGGTTAATTATCAACGACGACATCTCTGTAAAAACACAACCAAATTAGTCAATAAAATGAAGTCCATAAACTTAAAACCAAGCATGAGAATGATTTCTTTCGATATCACGGGTATGTACACCAACATACCGGTAAATGATGTGATAATAGTAATAGAGGACAGTCTAAAGAAGAGTACCTCGGAGAAAGAAACCAAAGAAATAGTAGAATTACTTAAAGTCGCACTCAGCCAGAACGTGTTTCAATTTCAGGGCATAATATATGAACAATAAACAGTCTTACCTATGGGGTCACCACTCAGCAGACTATTTGCCAACGTATTCGTTAACAATTTGGAGAGCAAATTCCTCAAAAGACATTCTGCCCAAGGCATTGTACATGGGAGTAGATATGCGGATGACATCATTTGCATATACTACACGAAAATTACTGACGAAGTCAATCAGTCAATAACATACATCAAGACATTAAGTTCACTATGGAAACAGAACAACCAACGCATCGATTACTTAGATTTAACTATCCATCGAGTGGATAATAATTTAACGTACTCCATATACCGTAAGACGCAAACTTCACTCACTATTGATCATTGCTCAAACCACCCAATTTCACACAAAATAGCAGTCATCAAATCCATGGTAAATAGGGCCATTAGCATACCTATGTCAAAACAAAATTTCAATAAAGAAATCAACACGATAAAGCAAATAGAAAGGGAGGATAATTTTCTGCCCCACACGGTAAACCAGATACTAGATGAACAACAAAAGAAAAAGAGGACAGATCACCAAACCAAAATGAATATAAGTACATACGATTCAATTACATGAACAAAAATACTTATAAAATGACGAACATCTTCAAGAAACATGGACTAAACATAGAGTTCAGAACAAACAACTCGCTCGGTAAACACCTAAAAAATAGCAACCTAACAAAGCAAAACCCACACGCAAAATCGGGCATGTATCTGTTCACATGCCAAGATGACTTATGTAATGCTAATTACGTCGGGCAAAGTGGTAGACAAATCGGAACACGATATAATGAAGACAAGAGTGCGATTAAACATAACCAGCATTCTTCCATATGCGAACACATGTATGATAACAATCACCGTTTCACCAACTTAGAAGCAGACTGGAAAATTCTACACCACAAAGCAAAAAAAAAAAGAAGTTCTTGACATAAAAGAATTCATTGAAATATATCTAGCGAAGAAAGTTAATCCAGTGAATCTGAATGAACGCACATTTTTGGAAAGATCACCACTCTTCATGCTGCTAAGAAATATTAAACCAGAAACCCATGTATGCCTAGCGTTACCATATGGTAATGTAGTACCAGCCATTACATTTATTGCTCTGGAGGACCTTTGCCAGTTAAAGATATTCAAACTTCACGCTTATATTATCATGGAAGGTCTATTGATTCATTTCCCACGCACTAGTCGCTGGGGAATGGTTTGGGTGGTGTCGCAACAATTGGTGCATTTTGTGGTTTGTTTCTCACACCTTTTGCAGCATGCCATCACGACAAGGTATGCTAAATTATTCCATAAAAGGGAGATAGTTTACTTTGTCTTCTGGATTATGGTAGTAAATACCGTATATCTAATTTATAATTCAGTAACATACCGTATTTACTCGAATACGACCCGCCCCTGAATAAGACCCGCACCCTGATTTTGAAGAACAAAATTTTTAAAAAATATTTTTTACTCAAAACTATTTACAATCTTTACTAAATAAACAGAATAGCATTTCTACAAAATAGTTTCCAACAGTTCTGAAGTCGTCCTAAAATAACACGCAGAAACAATTAAAAATACAAATAAAAGACACAAACACTTCATTCATCGTCATCAGAAGTACCAACTTCGGAACTTTTTTCACCATCACTTTCACTTAAAATGTCGTCATCACTGCCATCCATAGCATTGGAAATACTACATTTCTTGAAGCTCTTCCGTATGAGATCTCTCGAGATACGATTCCATGCCGTCAAAATCCACGAACAGAGCAGCTGAACTTCCGGGCGCTGAATACGACCAGTTGGGGTCAGTGTGAGCTTATCGGCCGCCATCCGCTCCGTATATAGCTGTTTCAAGGCTGCTTTGAACGGGCGGTGCACGCAGACATCCCGTGGTTGTAGCATAGACGTCATCCCGCTCAATCACGAATACATGACTCGTCAATATCATATTTCCTACCGGGCACGATTTCCAATAACTTCAGCTTCCCTCACAACTTTCAATTTCTCACTCACAGTAAACGACCGCAAATGCTTCGTAGAACTCACGTTTACACTCGGGAAACGTGCGCGAGACTGTATGACGCCGCCTGCTTACGGTAAAACAAAGTGATAGCCGGAAGAAGGTTAGCACCATCTAGCGGATACTCGCAACACCCGTTTTCGCGCGTGGCGGGCAATTTAAATCTTTAAAATCAGGATGACCCAAATAAGACCCGCACCCCAATTTTTCACGTCCGATTTTGTTTAAAAATGTGCGGGTGGTATTCGAGTATATACGGTATTTTGCGTGTTTCTTTATACCTGCTCATGCCCGGGACTAATTTTCCCAGCGTTATCATAACGTTAGGTGGATATATGGTCAGTGATAAGACAAGATATTTTCTGTAGCACATTCATATGAAATGAGTTAGAATACATTTCATGCATTTATACACAAAACGTTTTTCCATATACAGCCCTTTTAACAGCGCATGGCTTGAAAAAATATGTTTTATGTCACCGTAGCATATGTTTTATGCCAGTACCGTATTCAAGAGATCAAGACCATACCTTAGACGAGATATCTGGTTGCAGGCAGTGTTTCAGAAAATACAATACGAGAATTATTTTGTTTATTTCAGAGGTCTGAACTTGGCAGAAATATTGGAGGAAGTAGAAAAGGAGTAATTACGACATGGTTAGTAGTGCTCAGTGCTCGCTAGCATGATAACAGCACAGTACCGTAACTGTTGCCTCCACGATTCACCCTGTTTTTCCCCATGACCAGGTCAAAGGGTTCTCTAGGGCAGAAGATAAATTATTTACAATCCCACGTCCTCTCCTGATCAGCACATATCGCAAATTCTTGGGAGGAACAGACGTAATGTATGAAAATATGACCGGATATCGTGTGTCGATATGAAACAAAAAATGGTGGTGGGCCATATTTTCTTGGCTTCTTGACGCGAGTCCCATTTTCTTGGCTTCTTGACGCGAGTCCCCTAAACGCATGATACATCAGTACTATGTCACGGCCAAGTACAACTCAACTGGAGTTCAAGAGAGAAGTGGCGCAATTCTACGTGAAATCGTACGATGTAAAACCATGTGGAGCCTGGCGGCTGTTAACAGCACGTGCAGGAGAGGGCTGCGTCATTGAAGACTTGGGATATGATGGACGCGATCACCTTGTCATCTTTATCGCAGGAAATAAGCGGAGGCGGTGTGCCGGTGAATTGTGTGTAAGCAGTGTCCGCACTGCTTGTTGTAAATGTGATATGGGACTGTGCTTATCATGCTTCTTGCCGTTCCACACCAAGTCACTATGCAAGCATCCACTTGATTATATGATCGAAGGTTCAAAGGTGTCAAAATACTTGCTCAGTGCTTTTTAATGTGTAATTTTAACAAGGCAATTATTTACCAACAAACATGAAATTGCTACAGTATTGTATTATAAATCACCACACTGAATAAGCAGCAAGGGTTTTGACCACACAAGCACCTAGCGTTACATATATGTAACGATGCATCTTCATAAAATATGGTTTAAGCAGCTTAATAGCTCCCTGTGGTATGACATATTAATAAAAAACTTTTTTTTTTGAAAATTATTGATTTCGGCGTTCATGAGGTAATAAAATGAGGCAAGGAATGCGAACGGGAAGGGATAATTGGGAAATATGTTATAGGTTTTACAGAGGTGCCAACTATTATGGATTTCACCTAATGATTGCGGCATTTCGGTCAAGGGGGGAATTATTACGGAAAAGTGACATTATCGCGAAAAAATACATTTCTATGAAGAAGAAAAAAAAAAGGAAAGTTACAGGGTGTCTACCGGTAACGAAAAGTAACGGAAAAATAGCTAATTTTACAAACGGGTAACTAAATTAACGAAAAGTAGCTAATTTTTATGTCTGGTTAGTTGGAGGTAAAGAAAATTCGCCGAGGTCGGTTTAAATCATTTAAACTCGCGCCGCTAGGCTCCCAGATTACGATGGAGCAAGTTTCACGCAAGCAGCGCCGATTGCGTAATCTATATTTCCCCGTGTCCGACCTGAAGGAAATGCATACTGGGGATACCTTGAGTGGTAAACAACGGTTCATCGTATATTTTTGGCATCAAGGACAGTTTTAGTTTTGTGTGAAATCTTTTTCTGTATTATCAGGAAACCTGACTTTCTGCGAGACGTTCATTCGCAAAAACTTCCGAATCTAAACAGAAATTAATAATAATTTTATTAATGCAGCCAATGGCCATGTATTTTTCTTTTCAGGACGGGTCAGGGAAGGGATTATGAAAGGAAATCGGCCGTGGACCCAAAAATCACGAAGAAGCTTCGAATAGGCTACATATATTTTAAAAATCTATCAGTCTCGAAAATTTGTGACATCCAGTACCGTACGGTTAATTCAGAATTCCGTTATGTTGATTTTCCTTCGAACTTTGGTACCATCGGATCATGTAAACGTTTATCTCGAAAATGTGTATAACTTGTAGCCTATATTTAATTCGTGATTCGAAAGAAAATGTGCCCTCTTGTCGTATTATTCATGCAATTCTCTCAGAATAATTCGTAATATTCGATACCTACTTCGAACGTTCATCCTCCAAACTCACATGCTCAAGACGGCCGGCTGACCGCACGACTTGCCTGCGAAATCTCGTCAAAATGACGCCAGTTGTGTATAATCATTAAATCCGTGCCCAATCGTGAACTTGTGACCACGAGGACTGCAGGAATCCTGTCAAAGGTGATTGGGCACCCATCACGAAACATTCTGAAACCTACTCGCCACTTTTCCCATGACCGTCCATAACTGCTCGTGAATTTTAACCATGCCCAACCTCTAGCTTGCCTCCGCCATTCTGCCAGGACAGATAGACTGGCAGAGAATCGTTGAACGGCCAGGTGAGGCACCGATTACATATTAATGCGTTCTCAGTGGCCAACCGCGAGGCCATCGTGATTCTCATAAAACGGCTTAAATCGGCAGCGATTGCAATACATCGCGATATTTCCCCGCATTCGATGAAGAGAACAACAGGATTCTTGTCAAACGAACAGCAAGCAGCGCCGATTGCCTTCCCGTGCCCACCATAAGGACAATGGAAATCTCGTCGATCGACTTAAAGTGACACCAATTATGTAAATCGCGATTTTTCTCAGTGTTCTATCGTGAAAACTACGGGAATCTCGTCAAACGGTTGTGACAGGCGCCGATCGTATAACATCTCAATATTTATCTTAGAATGAAGGTTTCCTATTCATCTCTTGATTATTTTCTTAAATGATTCCCAAGTTTGGTAAAGGAAGGTGAACATGACAAACTTGAAGAGGAATTTGCTGCTTATCAGTGTGATACTTTCCCTGAATATATTTTACAAGGACCTAGAATTGATGTAAACTGGGGCAACATTGCTGAGGTTACAACTGAAAGTGGACAGTTCAAGTATAAAACCTTAAGTAATGTGGTATTTACAATATTAAGTGTACCTCACAGTATCTCTCCCACAGGAAGAATGCTCAGTGTTGTTCGGAAAAATCGGGCAGAATTCAGATCTACATTAAGCAAATCTACAATGGAATCGCTTATGATTCAGAAGACGAAAATGTCATCACAGGGGGAAGTATGTTACAAGAAAACTTTCACGGAAAAGCAGCTACTGGATGCAAAACAAGCTACAAGGAATTTTTTATCACAGAACTAGCAGGCAGTGTGCAAATTTTATTGTGTAATATGATATTCTTGCTTCTGGGTAGGGCAAAGGTGGTGTCATTATCGAGAAGGGAGGAGCGTGCTGTGAATTTGACGTGAAAATGTGTGGAGTGGGGGGGCAATATAAGGGATTACTGATAACCCACTTCAAAAGTTGGCACCTCTGGGTTAAGGATGCACATTGTGTCTATTTTCAACAATCTAAGACCAGTATTAGGTAGTTTCATAGGGTCCTATGCCGTCTAAGTTGTGGCAAGACGGCTGAAATGGCCTAGGATAGTAATGAAAACAGGGGAGTCCATAGCATACACTTTTCATAAGTCTTCCCAAACTCATTAGTTTAGGTACAGCGATAATTCAATCATAACTTCCGTTAACATTCCCGACAACAGATAGCGTGCAGGATGACAAGCAATCTAGGCTAGATGCAGACCTCACCGTGCCAGTAGCGGTGTGGAGGGTCTATAAGCAGGGAGGGAAGTGAGGCGGTGTGCTTTCAAAGGCACAATGACATACCGTCACTGCTTTCAAAGTCAAATAGCATACCGCCACTGAAAACCAGTGGATCTTAAATTTGTTTGCGCCGTAGGAATTAATATAATTACTTTTCATGATCATTCATCCACTTGTACCAAGCTACCTTCACCGATAAACATTCGTCTGTAGACATCGCCAATATAGAACCGTGCATTCCTTTTTAAAGCGAACCCGTAAAGCGCTTCAGCATCGCTGCAGCAAACTAGAGTGGAAAAAAAAAAAGAACGGCCATTGCCATCCATGCAGCAAAACTCATAAAGCGAGATGTTTTCGCCACCGCTACAGCAGAGCGCTTAAAAAAAACATGGCTGTGACCGGTAACTTGTGATGACCATAGTCGCCACCTTAAGAATATACCACCACATCTGATGTTTTTAAACATATTTCTCAGTAAGAAAATATCATAACTTTTACATTGTTTAAATAGATCTTTACTTTTAAAATATCTACTGTCAATCGACAAGACTTAATATTCTTGACTTTTGGGCTCCTGCTTGGCAAAAATCTACCTATTGTAACACCCTCAACGTTTGTCACAAGGAAAGGTATTTAACTAAAATAATGAAAATGTGTGAAGCGTGCCTAATCTCCCCAGGGGATCAAGATTTATAATCAAAGGGGAAAATAATAACATAACCTATTATTAAAAATTAATAGAAGAACTCGAATCAAATTTCAATCATATTGCAATATATTATATCTTTCAAATACATAAACAAGAAGTATCATTTTAAAAGGTGAAGGTTGTATTCACAAAGAATAAGTAAACTAAGACTATAATTAATTTAAGAAAATAAAAATTAAGGAATCGGAGAAAGCAAGAAACAAGATGAGATTAAATTACTAAATAAATTAGTTATCGAACCTGACATTGACTAAACACAGAAGGAAATAAAATGAAATGAAAAACAGAAGTTTCAGATCAACCTATAGTAAGGTTAATTGAATACGAAATAATTATCTTCTTAAATAAATGTCTTTCATGTAACGAAGGTATTCATAATCTCACGATTTATTCGCAATTAATACTTTTAAAATCATATCATTTATCGGAGCAATCTTGGCATACGTCAATCCAATCAAGGTCGAAAAACAATCTCCTCGCAAATTAAGGACCACAGTCTCGTTGTCGGGTTAAAAACTAGTGTTGTGGTGTATGGTCAGTACGATTGTGTATCAAGCAGCATCATTGCAACTAAAGTACTTTTATCAGCATCGGCTGCAGAGCTGATATCATGGATAAATTTGCCGTAAGAGGACAAAAGAGAAATTTCAGCGAAACTGGTGTTCGTGTTGAAGATAATCGGTCTGGGAAAAGATTGACGAATTCTGCTTTGTCTCTCACCTCTCGCGGACAACAAAGCACAAGTGAAATAGGAACCAACAATGTTGGCCTAGATGATGCAGATTTTGAATGTTTGCCAACATTTCTGAAAACTAAATTCAAAGAACACGAATGGTTATCCTACAAAACCAAAACAAAAGGATTGCAAAGTATGCATCAGAGAACGTGGAACTTTGGGTGCTTTCAAATCAGAACGAACTCGCTTATCAAATGAGTGGTGTTCTTATTCTGGAAAGGCTTTTGGTGATAGTGATGCGAAAATGCGTCAGGCAATAAGAAAAAAAATCTTTGATCACAAGAATTCCTATGTCCATGGGTCAGTATGTTAAAATTCTTGAGGAGGCCAAGAAATAAGTTCTTCAATACACAACTGCAAAACAAGAAGGGGTTTACCAGGAGAATACATGCAGAGTTTTTCGCACAGTGTACAATCTTGCAAAGCTAGGAAGGCCATTTTCTGATCTACCATCCTGGATTGATGCACAAAGAGCAAATGGTTTAGATGGGACAGATTTTGCATTCCAAACATTCCTGTGCTGACATTACCAATCTGATTGGTGAAGAAATGAGGAAAACTGTTGCTAAACAAATTGTTGAAAACGACCTCAAGATTGGTGTGATGGTGGACGAGTCAACTTCAGTGGGTCAAAAATCTGTTCTTTGGTATTTGTCTTTGGGTGAATTTTAATAATTCTGAAGAAACCAGCAGCATATTTTTCGATCTAGTTTAACTTCCAAACACCTCAGCTCAATGTTTATATGATTCCTTAAAGTCTAATCTTCTTCAGCATTTTTCACAAGAGTTTCTAGCCAGTAATTTTATATCATTTGCTTATGATGCATCTAATATGCTAGGGAGTGTATCAGAATTGGCAGTAAGACTCCAGCAAGAATTCCCTCAGCTTTTTATATGGCACTTTGCTAACCACCGTCTCGAGTTAATAGTTGGTGATGTTGTTTCCAAGCTGACAGCTATCAACCACATGAGGAACTTTTTTGATAAATTGTATTCCCTATACCATGCATCACCAAAGAACAAAAACCAATTGCAGCATCGTGCATCAAATCTAAGTACTAAAATCCAGGTTATAGGAAGAATTTTAGGAGTTAGATGGGTTTTGTCAAGTGCTAGATCAGTTAGGGCCATTTGGAAAGATTTTGCAGCACTTTCCCTCCATTGTAAAAGCGCCATGGAGGATCAGACAAGAGACTCTAAAGAAAGGGCCCAGTACAAAGGACTGCTGGATCGTCTTAACTGATATAAACTTTATCCTGAATATGGGTTTGATGATAGATGCTCGGAATGAATTAGAGGATCTGTCGCTTCAATTGCAGAAGAGGGAGATGTCTGTTATTCAGGCTCATAAGCTAGTACTCCAAAAACTTCAAGTTTTCCACTCTTTACAAACCCGACCTGGGGAATATACAGAATTAGCAAGAAGTGCAGCCGAGTGTAAGGAACTAAATGGCGTGAACTTGCTTGGACCTGGAAGAGTGCACAGAATTGATGAACAAACCTTCTACAGTCTACTTGTGGAAGAAATTAAAAAACGAATGCTAAACAGCCAGTCTTCGAGATCTTCTGCTTCTACTGCACAATCTCTTGCAGCAAAGTATCAAGAACTTTTAAGTAATTTATAAGGAAGGAAGATTGTAGTTTAACGTGACCGTTAATCTCGCGATCATAAGCCACGGGACCTCCGTTTTACGTGGAATCCGAACCACAGGAAATGGCATTTCACATCGAAAATCTCACATGCATTGACCGGGAATCGAACCCGGTCCGCCTTGGTGAGAGGCATACAGCTTGACCGCTGCGCCACCACGCCCTAAGTAATTTATAAGTATTTGATGAAACAAAGTGGCCAGAAGATGTGGGCAGTGATATTTGTTTTGGAGACAGTAAAATAAAATATCTGTGTGAGAAATTTTGTATAGGTTCCATCTGGGAAAGTGAAACTGGTTTCAGGCTGTATGCATCAGACAAAGCAGTATCTGATGATCTGAAACCACTTCTTAGGGCTGTGCACACCATAATCAAATCCACAGCAGAATGTGAACGATCGTTTAGTGCCATGAACGTAATATATTCACTTGAAAGGGATCAGCTTCAAGTGAAAACTGCTGGAAACTTTTTTTTGAAGTTGGATGGGACCCCAATTCACAAGTTCAAGCCTGATAATTATGTTAAGGCATGGTTAGGTAAGGGACGTCGCAGTGCTGATGACAACAACTCCATGAAGCGAACCATGTCAGATGTCTCTCTTCCAGGGTTAAAAGTAGTCTGGGAGTTTCTACATGAATAAAATGGTGAAATGAATCTTTCTGCAAAAGCACAAATTTGGAAACACTATTTAAGTTAGGCCTATCAGTCTTAACTTGATGTATTTTTTTTAATATAGACTTTACTGTACTTTGCTGTGTGATTTTCAGACCAATCTATTTTGATTTATGACACATTTACTGTTAATGTTTCATCTTATATGGATGCTAATTATATGTCAGTAACAAACAAACAAAAATTAATTTAGTTCCTCACTTCACTCATTTAATTTTATTTACCTATATAGCCTAAATAATAATTCACACATATATTCTTTAAGTGAAAAGTAAAATGTATTACTTAATCATGATGCAATTCTGAGTGAATAGAACAATTTCCTGCATATCATGTTACGTTGGAAGGGAGGGGTATGATTTTTTGTAGTTGAGGTATGACAGGGAAATATCTTCTGATAGCATTCCTCCTCTGGTTTTTTCCCACTTCCTTCACTGTCTATAAGCAAGAATCACTGTGAGGAGAACAATACCAAGTTAAGTGTACATTATAATTAGTTTTTTTTTCTAGTGCTTGCTTAAATTTCGTTAATTGATTCATTATTATTATCATTATTACAGTGTGATATTCTAAATCAAGGCCATCCAAACAGCGCTCCCCGGCCGCGCTCTATGCCAGTGCACCGAGCTCGTGGGTTGTTTCAGTAATGGTGGGAGGAGCTTGGCTAGCTGAGCACGTGGTCTGCCCGCCGCGCCGAAGTGGGCACCTGACCCATCAGTCAGTAGTCTAGTCCAATGCGCTTTGTTGACAGCGTATAAATAAATCGGTTTCGCAGTGGTCATGACTGAACATCATACACAAAAAGGAGGAGTGGTGAAGCAGCAGAATGGGAAAATTCATTTTTCTGTACAGCTTATAAAGGACATGCCAAATGTTTAGTGTGCCACCGAGATTCAATATGTTAAAAACACCACAATTTGGAACGGCACTACAGTGCCAACCACAGGGATGATTACGGTGACTTGACAGACGCCAGTCGGCAATCGAAGTTGGAAGAATTGAAAGAAAATTTCAAGCAGCACTTTCCTGTAAGTATTATTGCCTTAATTTTAAAATGCTTGTTTACAAATGGGAATGAACAAATGATTTCTGAAGAACACTAAAATTGTGACTTGCCGTATTTTTGTCTGACAGGAGATAGAGGAGAGTGAGGTTGGTGGACCCATTTTACGAGCAAGCTACAAATGTTCGATGCAAATTGCCAAAGCTGGGAAACCCTTCGCGGAAGGGAATTTCATCAAGGAGTGCCTAATGGACGTGGCGGCATGTGTTTGTCCTACAGAGATAGTTGAGAAATTTGAAAACATCTCTCTTTCTCCTCAAACTGAAGCTCGCAGAATAGACGATATGTCCGTTGATCTGGAACAGCAATTAATGGAGAAGGCAGCAAAATTTGTATCATTTTCCATCGCCCTCGACGAATCAACCGACATTGCGGACACAGCACAGCTCGTTATTTTTATTCGAGGGGTGGATGACGATCTTCGGGTCACCGAGGATTTCCTCGACTTGGTAGCTCTCAAAGACACCACTACCGGTTTCGATATTTTCCAAGCTGTGGAGGGTGTTTTTGAATCAATGGGATTAAAATGGAAGTGGTTGACAAGTATAACGACGGATGGAGCTCCTGCTTTACGGGGTGTACGCACGGGGTTCCTCAGCTATGTAAAGTAAAAAATGGCTGAGAATGGTAGTACCCTAATGGCGGCGATCCATTGCTTCATACACCAGGAGGCATTCTGTGCAAAAGTCGCCAAGCTTAAAGATGTAATAGGAACAGTTGTGCGAATGGTAAATTTTCTTCGCTCCCATTGACTCGTGCACCGTCAATTCAAAGTGTTCTTGGATGACATCGAAGCGGAGTATCCGGATATCCCGTACCATGCAGAAGTAAGATGGCTGAGCAAGGCAAAGGTGCTGAATCTTGTGTTTTGCTTGCGGAACGCAATAGATACATTCTGTGACATGAAAGGGCGGCCCGAAGTTCATTTGCGTGACCCTAAGTGGGTGGCGGACTTGACATTTTTATGTGACATTACTGCCCATCTGAATAATTTGAACACTTCGCTTCAGAGCGAAAAGCACAACATCTGCGATTTGGTGAAAAATATTGGAGCGTTCACAAGAAAATTGATATTGTGGGAAAACCAGTTGCGTGCAAGGAACACAGGACATTTTCCATCGATTGAAACAGTGAAAGAAGGTGTCGACTTTGATGAGTACTTGCTGGTAATTCGCCAATTACAAGAAGAGTTTGACAAGCGATTTTCAGAATTATCAGAACTCCAAGCGATGTTAGATGTATTTGTTCGACCATTTTCTGTTAGTGCTGACAGTGTTCCACAGCTATATCAATTAGAGCTGATTGAACTGCAATGCAATGTTCGTCTTAAAGACCGCTTTCTAATGTCACGAAGTTTAAAAGAATTTTACAGTGACTTTCCGCAAGAAAAATATCCCCTTTTGTATAGACATGCAAGTCAAGTTCTGTCAATGTTCGGCTCAACGTGCATTTGTGAGCGTTTCTTTTCAATTCTTAAGCTTACAAAAGTAAACATCGTGCAACGATGAGTGATAGAAACTTGCACAATTGTTTACGAATATCTGTGTCCAGAAATATTGTACCCAATTTGGAGAAGATTGTTTCCTCCAAAACTAGAAATTCGTAAAAACGACGGAGAAAAAGTCACTCTAGGCCTACACTATCTGTTCATATTTGTAAAATGTTGTTGAATTTTCCTCTCTAATATGTTCTCATTTCATTTCGTAATAAGTCACAATATTCTTTACTTAACACTTGCGTTCGTTTCCTGCACATTCCATGCATCGGAGTACCATTAGATTTGCATACACACACATATATATATTATGGCAGTATATATCCTATTATGGTAAAACAGCCCTATCAATATGATGTCAACAATGCCACAAAAGCCGTCGCCTGCGCGACTGTGCATACGTAACTAGTTATTGTGGTCCGAACATAGTCCGTGTGTCTCAGGTCTCCTCGCTGCCACAGTGTAGTGGTGGTGGGGGAGAGAGCGCTAGGCTGACTGCCCAGTGCTCCCCGAGCGCGGCCGCGCTCTCAGAGCGCAATGACTGGATGGCCCTGTTCTAAATTGTATACCCGTGCATATACACCATTACGTAATTCACAAACCCTTGAAACCTAACGTATAACGAGTTTCAAATTGCGAATCAACATCCTACTATAATCATCGAACGACGTGCTATTGAACCACAGTAGTGAATTTGCAGTAGTGAAATTTAACCTCAACACAGTGATCAGGATCTGATGATGGCCACTTGAGGGTCGAAACTCGTAATCCTAAATTGCCCATTTAAGTGTGATAACTAATACATGTAATTTTTTCCAGGAGTGTGTTTACTTATTTATAACTAGTGCCCCGCCCAATTCATTGGGCACAATCGTGTTGACCGACTGAAAAGCTGCAGAAGACCATTCTAATTAGCTTTTCATACACTTGAAACTTAATAATTTAAAATTAAGACATTTTCTTTCATATGCAATTACCCAATTACATATGTTTGGACTCCATTTTCTTACTTTTCTTCATTTTTATTTTTATAAATGCTATTTGACTGCTTCTGATCTCTGCAGCATTCTCACAACATGACGGCGAATTGGACCACCCACTACAGTTTTAATCATATAATCGACAAGTGCCAGAGCACATAGTAATCATTTTTAAATATGACTTGTTTTCACACTTTTGCATCTTTTTCATTTTACCATGTGTTCGTCACTCATTAAGACAAATATTCTTTTAATTGTATTTTTTAATATGACATCAACATTGTAACACAGGTTTTTAGGCTAGCTTTTTAGTTTTACTATAATCAAGGCTGATGAAGGGTGCCAAACTCAATTAGGCCCCGAAACATGTCCCAATTTGTGATCCTTTGATTACATAATACAATAAAGTATTGACTAGGCGGAAAGATTTCTTGTATAATTTTTAAACGTTGTACCAATTGCAATAGTAGAGTGTAGTTTCATCACTAGTGAACACTTAATTGATTGTCATTTAAATTATCAATCCTGAATTTGTTTAATTCCTGGGGAATACGCTCTGCAGATTCAATTACATGAACGAGCTTCTCCCACAATGCTGGTTTGACTTACGCCATGCTTGCCACGGTGGGTGGGTGGTTACCGTGTCGGACTACCAACCCCAAGCTTGCAGTTCGCTCCTGGCCGTGGTAAGTAATTTTTGAAAGGCGACTAAAATCGCGGCACGCATGTCATACATTGTTGGCATGTTAAAGAACCCATTTGAATTTATTAGGCAGTGTTCATAATGGCAAAATTAATCTCGGGATTTTCAGCCAACACAAAGTTCCTCCTAAGGAGGTTGGATATCTAACCTCCTTGACTTTCATAGCATTCCAAGGAACTACAAAATTCGACATGCAAGCTGCCCTCTGGGCATGAAATAACAAAGCTTGCACCTGGCACCCGAGGCCATGACTCAGTTCCTATTGTCCCTAGGCCATACGATTCATTTGTTTCGTATAGGCCATCTATGGGCCGCGTCATTCCAACTGTCTCTTACAGGCTTTGATGTGTGCCCAGTATTTTCGCATTCGTTCTCGGTGAACTTCCTTCCGTTCCTGGGTCCAAATCTTTCCCGTTTTCAGCTCCGGTTTTTCTTGGAAACCTTTCCAAGCTTGAAGTTTTCTCCTGAATGTCAGTTGGTGTAATCCCCACTTCTTTCAGATCTTTATCCAGTTCATTATACCAGGCCCATTTTGTTTTCCTCTCCTGAAAGTGTTTTGTTGCAGTTGGTCAGTCTCGCTGGGCTCATTCTTTTCACATGTCCATAAACTGTTATCCTTCTCTTCCGGATGATGTCACTTATCTTCTCCACATGAGTACATAGTTTATGGTTATGCAGTCTTCTGTATTCCCCATTGTCTATAATTGGACCCAATATCTTTCTCAAAATTTTCCTTTCTTTGGCCTCCAGTTTTTTGACCAAGCCTTGTTCATCGTGATGCATTCAGAAGCATACAGGACCTCCGGACGGACGACACTGCAGTAATATTTTAGTTTTGCGTCGAAGGATATTGACCTTTTCTTATAGATTCCCTTAGTTAAATGGTAGGCCATTTCCATTTTGCTCATGCACGATGTGAATGCTTCTTTCTCTGATACATTAGGTGTTATAATTTCTCCCAGGTACTTAAACTTTGCAACTCGCTTAATTTTTCCTTGTTCCACAGCAAGGTGTTTGGGCGCCGGTTCGATATTAGTTATGAACACTGTCTTCTCAAAGGAGATCTGGAGTCCTGCCTTCACTGCTTGTGCACTAAGCTGATTAATTTGTTCCGTGACTGTCTCTAATGAATCAGAAATTATTGCGAGATCATCGGCATAGGCTAGACAGTCAATTGTGATGTTCAGGGTTCTGTATCCCAGTCTGACACCGCTTTCAACTCCTTGTTTATTCAGTTCTTGACTCCACTCACAGATAACCTTCTCGAGGACACAGTTGAAGAGTAATGGTGAGAGACCATCTCCTTGCCTTACTCCTGTCTTGATTTCAAAGGTGTCTGATATCTCGCCCCTAAACTTCACCTTTGAGGTGGTGTTGGTCAGCGATTGTTGGAAGATCGCTCTGGTTTTGTTGTCCAGGCCAAATTCTTTTAGGATTCGGATCAGGGTGTTGCGATCAATAGAATCATAGGCCTTCTTAAAGTCTACGATGGTCACCACAAATTTCTTATTCCTGATCTTCAAATAGGAGGGGGGTAGATTTGAGGTTTATAACCTGTTTGACGCACGATCGCCCTTTCCGGAAACCGGCTTGATATTCTCCCAGTTGTGGATCTAATTGTTTCTCGGCCCTAGTCAGAAGAGCTTTCGAGAGAATATTATAGGTTATCGGAAGGAGGGAAATGCCACGGTAGTTATTTACGTCTGTTTTATCTCCTTTCTTATGAAGGGGATGAATCAAGGCAGAAGTCCAGCCATTGGGAAGTCTCTCTGTTTCCCAAATTTCGCAGATAATTTCCAATAGTTTATCTAGCATCTTGTCACCAGCATATTTCCAAAGTTCGGCGATTATAGAGTCTTCGCCTGGTGCCTTGTAGTCCTTCAACGATTGAATAATTTGTTTGATTTCTTCCTTTGTAGGTGGTATTGAATGTGGATGAACTTTCACGATGTCTTCGAAAGTAAAAGTGGACTTAGGAGCTTCGCAGTTGAGAAGTGACACAAAATAATTCTCTAGAATGTGATAGTTGTCTTTATCATTATGAGCAATTTTACCATTGGTGGTTTTGAAATGTAGGCTTGGCAGGTTATGTTTGCTAAGACTGTGTTTAAAGGTTCGATGAGTTCCGGATTTTGTTCCTCTCAATGTCTTGATCAATTTGCACCTGCTGTGTTTCGTCGAATGTACGTTTCACCCCCAGATGATCTTTGCAGCTTTTATTTTATGAAGAATGTTTGCCCTGTTAACCTCGTTCTTCTGAGAGTTCCATTTCTGCCATGCGAGCTGTCTTTGATCTACTGCCAAATCACACTCACTGTTCCACCATACATGTTTCCTTCCTTTTGAAAGTGAAATTGTCTCCCTTGCTGTATCGACCAGGGCCTCTTGAAGTTGTTCCCAGTTTACGGGAGCCAAGGAATCCAGTTTCTGGGTGAACTGTTGGTTGGACTTCAGTTTTTCAGTGTCAAATCTATCTATCCTTTTCACATGAGTCTTTCTGGAATTTCTTGGAATTAGTTTAACTTAGTTCTTTGAAAAATAGTGCACAGTAAGGTTTTCAAGATGGAAGCTATCAAGTGTAAATCCTGCAAACACCCAATAACAGATAGTAAGGAAGCATCAATTCAGTGTGTAAAGTGCCTAGGATGGACCCATAAACGCTGTTTAAGCGTCAAAAATAACGAATATGCGAAACTCTAGGGAAAGTTTATCTGCCGCGAGTGTAACACATTGACGAGTGAAAACATAACCTCATCACCCGAAAACGAAAATCACACGTCTGATGAAATTTTAGCTGAACTAAAGACAATTAGTTCACAATTCAAAACTATACAAGAAGCTCAGAAAAAAACTACTGACGGACTTGACGTCGACAATGAAAAAGACTGAAAACATCCTCACCAAGTTCGAATCTATAGATGCGTCAATGAAAGAACTGATCCAACGTCTCCACGAACATGACTCCAAAATTATCGTGTTAACCAACAGACTAGACGAATTCAGCAAGAAACAAAATGACCTAATCAAGTCGGTGGACTATTGTTCAGCCAAATTCGACGACTATGAAAAAGCCCTGAGGAAAATTGACCAACTTGAAGCCAAGGTAACCCAACTACAGAAACTAGAAATGGAAGTGGAAAACCTACATCAATACTCCAGACTGAACAACATAGAGCTTCACGGTATCCCTAACGACGACTTCGGAACACCTCTCAACATTGTATCAAAGCTAACAACTGCCATCGGAGTAGATCTACCAGATCATCACATTGATGCTACACACAGAATCCCTACATACAAAAGTGAACAACCAAGCCCTATCATTGTGCGATCCACCTCTCGCACAAAGAAAGATGAATTTATTAAAGCTGTAAGAGGACATCCTAACCTCTCTACAGGACTGCTAGGCCAAATCTCCAACCCCCGACGTATCTACGTCAATGAAAACTTAACCCCCAAGAAGAAGCTACTCCACAAAAAAACGCGTGATCAGCTGAAACCCGTAGGAGTCAAATTCATCTGGATTCGAAACGGAAACATCTTCGTGAAAATCAGTGAGAATCATCGTACTTCCAAAATTGAAGATGAGAAGGACATTAGTGCAATTGTCGTTCAGTGCTCCTCATCCTAATCATTCTGACTAATAATCAGCTGTAGGTTTTTGTTTTTTCAATTTCATTTATGGAAATAGGTTATAACACCATATCCGACTATAACCTTGATAATGATCCTAATAAGGATCAGTTCAGGATCTTATATCTGAATGCCCGCAGCTTAAGAAGTGAAGGAAAATTTGATTATCTTAAGTTAATTATCAGTCAATTGTGTTCCCCTCATGTTATAGGAGTTACAGAAAGATGGTTTTCAAATGAAGAGGTAAAGTACTACCTGCTAAACAATTATGACCTACTACATATATCCAGGAATGAGGTTAGGGAAGGTGGAATATGCCTCTACACTCATAAAAAATATAGTGCCAAACTAATGCATACCATTAACAGTACACACAGTGTTCTTGTCTCAAGTCTTAAAGTAAAAAATATGCACATAAACTTTGTCTTAGCTTATAATCCACATACCACCAATGCACCAAACTTCCTCCCTGATCTGGAGCTTGCCCTTTCTAAATGTAACTCTAACAAAGTCATTTTGTTTGGTGACTTTAACTTCAATATACTCAACAAAATAGATCATTATACTGTACAGTACCTGGATATGACACTCAGTAAAGGTTATACAGGTGTAAATCTCAACCTACCAACTAGGCCTAGCAGTAAGTCTCTTCTTGATCACTTATTTCTGAACTTCAATGCTAACACAAAGGTGGCTAATATAGTTAATGATTTTAGTGACCACAACATCTTAATATTACATCTGAAATTACCTAGCGTTAAAAAAATAAGGGATAATATTGCTACTACTTATAAAAGAATATCATATGATAACGTATATCACTTAATGTTATCAAATCCATTTCAGTTTTCAACGGATGATATTGTAGATATGTACTCTGAATTAGCTGATTATGTTAAAAATGCCTGTGAATTGTCATGTACAGAAACTATCATACAACCATCATCATCATCTTGCACAGTTTCCAGCCACTGGCCGGGTCTGTTTGGAACACAAGCCTCTCCAACGTCTTCTGTCTTCCCACCATCTCTCAGCCTCCACCCTTGTCCAGTCTTCTCCTCTCTTCTTCACGCTTCCTTCCACCCCCTTCAGCCACCTGTCTCTCGGTCTCTTTCCTTCCCACTTCGTCTCGTGTACTCTCCTGGGTATCCTCTTCTCCATTCGTTTTACATGTCCATACCATCTAAGCCTAGATTTCTCTATACCATCCTGTAATGGTTCCTCCTTCATTAATTCTCTGGTCCTCTCATTTCTTATTCTGTCCATCTTTGTAGCTCCAATACTGCTTCTCAAAAACCTCATCTCACTGGCCTGTATTTTGCTCTTCTCCCTTCTTTTCATAACCCAGGTCTCCGAGGCATACGTCAGGATAGGGACATAGTAAGTCCGATATGATTTTTTTGCTGTTCTGAGGGACATCCTTGCTCCATAACATGCTTCTCACACTCCTCCAAAATGCTTCTGCCTGCCTCCCCCGCTCATTTATTTCTCTATCGTTTCTTCCATTATCTTGTATCAGGCTTCCCAGATACTTGAAACTCTCCACTTTCTTCAGCTGTTCCCCACCAATTGTTATTCCCGTTGTGGTTCTTTCCTTCTTCCTTGTTGTGATCACCATCTCACTCTTATTTATGCTAAATTTCATCCCATATCCTTGTATTATTCCTTCCCACATGTCCAACTGTTCCTGTACCACCTCCTCCTTGTTTCCCCAAATCATCTGCTAACACCACCATTGCTTTCATCTTTCCTTCCCCAATTACTTGTGCCACTCGGGTCATTATGTCATCCATCACCACAATGAAAAGTAACTTCCTTGTTTCAGGCCGTTTCTCTGTTCCAAAACAGTCTGATCTCTCTCCTCCCACTTTCACACAGCTCACACTTCCCTTGTACATCTCCTTTATCCTCTTTATAGTCCATTTCTCTACTCCTCTATCCTCCAGGGACTTCCATACTTTGTTTCTGCATACACTGTCATATGCTTTCTCAATGTCCAGGAAGGCCATCAGTAGATCTGTTCCATACTCATAGTGCTGTTCTTGTAACTGCCTTACAGCAAAAATCAAATCCACTGTGGACCTTCCTGCTCTGAAGCCATGTTGTTCTTCCCTCATCGCTCCTTCTATCCTTGTCCTAATTCTCTTTTCCAAAACCTTCTCGAAGATCTTTGCACAATGACTCATCAGTGTTATTCCCCGATAGTTTCTGCAATCTGTTCTACTACCTTTCTTGAAGATCGGGACAATTATTCCTTTTTTCCAGTCCTCTGGGGTCTTCCTTTCCTTCCATGCTGTCCTCATCACTCGGTACAACCACTGTATCCCCACCTCTCCTGCTGCTCTCACCATCTCCACACTTAACTCATCCACACCCGGTGCCTTCCCTTCTTTCATCTTGTTCACTGCATCTTCCACTTCTTTCCATGTTAAGTCCTTTTCTGTTTGCAGTTCATCTTCCTCTTCCCCGATTTCTTCCTCCTCACCATCTTTTCCATTTGGGTTCAGAAGTTCTTCAAAATATTCTTTCCACATTTTCTTCAGTTCTTCCCTATTTTCTATCTCTTGTCCCCTTTTGTTCACCATTCTAACATAATCCGTAGGATCCTTCCGCCTCTTATTTTTTACCATCCCATACAGGACCTTTTTTGTACCTTCACTATCCTCCTTCATTATCTTTGTCCACTCTTCCATACAACCAAAAAAAAGTAATTTCCCACCTTGGGCTACAGAGGAATTCATTAACTTAATTCACAGAAAAAGTGTCCTATATGCAAAGACACTAAAACCTTGGTGTCATCCACTCACCATAGAAGAGTATAAAAAATGTAATAATAAAGTAACAACACTTCGAAGGGAACTGAAACAGGACTACTTTAACAATAAGTTAAAAAATAATTATAACAATCCAAGAAAAACATGGCATGTCATAAATGAAGCACTAAATAACAAAACAAAACCAGAGTCTATATTATGTAATAAACTAACAATTGATGGCAAAGATATGATCGAATCAGAATCAATAGCTAATGAATTTAACAAATTCTTTACAAATAAAGGACCCAACCTAAGGCCAGTAGACCCACACAGTCCCAAAACAACTATGATAAACAATGCAGGTAGACTGTATAATTTTACTCCCACATCAAAGGAAGAAGAAATAAAAATAATTGATTCTCTAAAATCCAAAAATAACCCAATTGATGATATAAACAGCATGGTACTAAAAAAGTGCAAACAGATACTAGCCAAATCTATCTCAGATTTGATCAATAAGTCTTTGGAAACTGGCATCTTACCAGATCCTTTGAAAATTGGGAAAATAGTTCCTGTTCATAAGAAGGGATCTAAAGATGATCCAAACAACTATAGACCTATAACTATATTGCCTGATCTGTCAAAAATCTTTGAAAAAATTATAAAATGGAGGCTGGTGAAATTTTTCTTTCAATGCAACTACTTCTTTAAACACCAGTATGGTTTCCAAGACTCTCTAAGTGTACTTGATGCTTTATTTGATATTGTCACAAATTTAGAGAAATCGCTAATGAAGGCAATATATCAGCAGGTCTGTTTGTGGATCTACAGAAGGCATTTGACACTGTCGATCATAATTTACTATTGTATAAGCTGCATCATGCAGGCGTCCAAGGAGTAGCGCATAGTTGGATCAAAAATTACCTAAGTAACAGATATCAGTATGTACAAATAAACAACGTTAAAAGCTCTCTTTCTAAGAGTGTCAGTGGTGTACCACAAGGATCAGTTTTAGGCCCTCTACTTTTCATAATTTATGTGAATGATATCAATAATTGTTTTCTACAGGGCCGCTTAACACTATTTGCTGATGATATCAGTTTAATATATAGCGCAAAATCCAAACAAGAACTAGCAACAAAAATAACTGATGATTTAAAAGTCCTGGACAACTGGTGTAAATTGAATGGATTGCTGCCTAGTACAAAAAAAGACAAACTATATATATTTCACTAAACCTAGCAACAGCAAAGAAACCATGATTCCTGTAACACTACATAATACAGTAATTGAAAGGGTCTCATCAATAAAATATCTCGGCCTGAATTTTGATGAACATCTGAGCTGGCAAGAACAGATATACAAAGTAAAGCAAAAAATTCTTCCTGCAATAGGAGCAATATACAAACTACAACATGTTCTCCCATTTCATATATTAAAAACACTGTATTACAGTCTAGTACATAACCATATAACATATATGTGCAGTATTTGGGGAAGATGCACTACCACATTATTAAATCAAGTAAGTACTCTCCAGAAAAGGGCAATTAAGGCAGTTTATTCCCTTCCCTTACACACCCATACAGCAGATTTAGTTCGAATCTCAGGAATCCCCCTTCTAGAAACCTGTATAAAAGTATCTGCTTCTCTATTCATACATAAAAGTGGAGAACTTTCATATAAAGGCACAATAAAGTTTCCTCTACAAGGACAAAACTATGAATATAACACCAGAAATTCCAAGAACCTTGCAATTCCCAGGGTTATGCAGTTATGCACCAAAAGCATATTTACCCAGGCTATAAAAGATTATAATACTCTCCCAGCACATATAAAGTCAATAAATCCTGTCTAAAAATTTTAAAAAGCCTGCAAACAAATCTTCACAACTAACTTACACTCTGATACTTCCTAATTTATAAACTTAATAAAACTTTGAATAGTAAATTTCTGTCATTGTAAAATACTTTGTAACTTTGTTTTTGTATGTTAAATAATATAACTTTCTGTCATTGTAAATACATTGCAACTTTGTTTTTGTGTGTTAAATAATATTTAATATTCCTTATATATAACAATGTATAGTCCTACTATAGGGCCTTGCCCTCTAGGACATCCTCTGTATGAAAATAAAATAAAAATAAAAAATAAATCAAGTCGGGCACTCATCAGAACATTTACATTCTGGATCTCTCGTTGTGCTTTCTGGGTGATGGCAACGCGGTCAATTTGAAATTCTCCAAGGTTCGGATTTGGAGATGTCCAAGTCTTCTGTTTTCTAGGCAAATACTTGAAAGCAGTTGATTTCAGTACGAGATTGAACACCCTATACAGTTCAACGAGTCTCTCCATTGCGGTTTGTTCTTTTATGAGCCAGATAGTTTCCTACAATGCTCTGGAATTTCCTTTCTTTACCAAGCTGGGCATTAAAATCTCCATACAGAATAATGGTGTGTTTGTCTTGAACTTGAAGAGATAATATCTTCTAGTTCTTCCCAGAATTGATCTGCTTTTTCTGGATCTGTCTTATTTGCCTGGTTGATTGGTGCATGGACGTTTACTATGGCGTATTCCTTAGCCTATTTGTGCTTCGGAATGAAAGAATAGAGACAAGGCTGTTCGGGGAGTTGAAGTCTGTGATTGAAAACAGAATCTTCTTGTTGACAACAAATCCTGTGCCTAGATGAGGGGTAGTTTTTACCACTCGTTTGCCAGTTTTACCTTTAAAAATCCTGAATCCCTCTGATTCGAAGGCATGCTCATCTGTAACTCTTGTTTCCTGAATCGACGCAATTAGTATTTTACGTTGGTGTAAGGTATTTTTTAGTTTTAATTTACCAACCTTCAGGAGGGAATTTACATTAAAAGTGGCAAAGAAGTTTGGGCGTTTGTGTTTAATCTTTCGTGGAGTCTCCGATACCTCCAAGCATATTGGTGCAGGCTCCCCAGAGTCCGAAGGCCTGCATGCGTCGTCCAAGGCGACAGTGGATTCGTTACCACCTAGCGTAGTAGCTTCTGCTGACCTTTCCGCCATGCTTTTGATGTAGATTGGGGCCGATAATATCCCGCACCGGCCAAAGTACTACCAAGGTTGTGAGCCTTGGAGTCCCCAGCACTGATCTGCTTGCCGACCCAGCTTCCCGCTGGGATTGGTTACCCAACCTTCCACTGAGTTGCTAGTCTTATCAGGGGGCACCTCTTGTAGGTTACATGCTGGAGTTGGAGTGAAAGAGGCTAGTTGGATTCTCTTGCTGAATCCAAAATATTACTGTTGTAGCTGACTAGCAACAACGCATTACACTCCCATTTGCCCAGAGTCACAATGACTCCTCCCAGGTTAATTCCTGGGGCCCCTTAGGCCATTACTGATGCCATGACGAGATTTCCCAAATGTAGTGGGGAGGAAGGGACTGCGCTTCGGGAGGCGCAAAATAATATTGTATAACACAAACCAGTATATTCAGAGTATGGGGGGGGGGGGGATTTTTTTTTTTTTTACGAATATTTGAGCAATGTGGAATGAAGGCCACAGCTCCTGCCAGGAGTGTGTCGTCTCTAGCCTTCAAGATGTTAAAGTTGATTGGTCTGACATGCATCAGAAATTTATGTTATACTTCATGTTAAGCTTTTTTCAATGTAGTCAGGACATTAACTAGCTGTTATTTCTTGCCTACATATTGGGACTGGGAGTCTAAATTGCCTGACTGGGATTGCTGGTATGGTTATATTATTTTTCATGGCACAGGAAATGCTGATTTATTAAAACATATTTAGGTGTTCAAGGCACAGAGACTGTTAATTAATCTGAACAATTGAGTATTGCAGGCTATGGCATGATTCATCATTTGAAAGTTTTAAACGTATTTCACAGGGAATCATCTAGAGCGCCATATCCCCTCCAGGGACTTAGGCGACCTGAATTAGAGCCCTTGACTTTGTCAAGGGATCACTAACCAGGCATCCTGAGCCAGAGTTTGCGCGTGGTAGAGTGGCCAGTTCCTTTCCACTCCTCCTCCTGCCATAGCATCTGGCAGGTTCCCATTTTGCATCATGAGGCTGGGAGACCCCGTACCAGACCATACCAAGACTTTTAAATTCTTGGCAGAACCAGGGATCGAACCCGGTACCTCGGGGGTGACAGCCAACCATGCTAGCCACAGCGCCACGAGGTGGTCCAGGGAATCATATGTTTTGAATTTTTATCAATACTGTATATTGCTAATTGACCCATTTTATTTACTCAATATGTTTCTTCAATGTTCTTAAAATTTTGTTATAGCAAGTTAAAGAAAGCACAGTGTAAATTCAATTTCATGTCGAAGGATCGACTGGGGGTGCTTTGAGGTTAAAGAACAAAACATCTGTTCTGATCTTTATGAAAATTTAGGGATAGTTATATTATTTTTCTAAAGATTGACTGTATACAGTATATCTAAAAATATTGGTGGCATTAATAAATGTTTACACTAAATTAAGAAATAATACATCTAATTGAGGAAACCTGTCAGTCTATTTCATATTCAAAAACTGAATGGTTAGATGGGGGTTGGATTCTGGGAGTCAATATCATCTAACTGGGATTGGTGTGCTCTATACAACTTTTCTGATTATAATGAAAATTTGGAGGGGTGTTATGTTATTTTTCTGGGCACAAGAAAGGCTGTATTTAGTTCACAACGTGGTGTGATTAGAGGCAGAGAGAACCATAAATTAATTAGAGCTCCAAATTAATATTTGATACATCATTTTTATCGTATAAACTAGTTTTATATGGAAAAAATATTGTTATGTTTTGTTATTATCTAAGAGGGATCACCAATTATTTACCCATTAATATTTTTACTAGTTTCCTTATGATAACTCAGTACCCTGCCAGGCAAAAAAGGATTATATTTCATGCCTAGAAGTTAACAAGTGAGCTTTGGGAGGCGCAAAATAATATTGTATAACACAAACCAGTATATTCAGGGTATGGGGGGGGAGGATGTTTTTTTTTTTTTTTTTTTTACGAATATTTGAGCAATCGGTAGATACAGGGTATTTTAGAATGTCTTTAACCCTTTCCTGCCCACATTTTCAGGCTGCCTATATCCATGTTTTACCCTATTATTTAGAAAGAAATGAACTTAAGTATATTGTTTCAGAAAAAGTTTAATATAATGAAAACGACTGACCATAATGTATTAAACCTCCACCCCCCTCTCTTGGTGATACTGGTGGAAGCATCCTACTCGACACAGAGGTAGGCTGCATTTGTCACATTCCCATATTGTTTGAATTGAGTAGTCCGTTTGCAAAGGCCGCTAAGTGCATTATAAACGAAACCGAGTAAATGACGAAAAACTGCTACGACCAAACTATTTAAGCTAATACCATATTTCTTACCCCTGAAAATCGACATAAAAACATTTATTATTCAGTTAAAATCTGTGAAATCTACGGTTGGATCTTCTGTCTTAAATTATAAATTAAAATATTGACTTAGCGGTTTTTGCACACATATTGTGCAGTTAACGACATTTGCACCCGTGACGACGAGAGTCGTTAATGAAACTTAGGTTGCAAAACCCGCTATTTTATTTTTATGAATGCCATTTGGATGAGATTTTTAATAAAGAACTATTTTAGTTTCTATTTGGTTTATTAGGAAAAATATATTTTGAAAAAATAGACCACGTCGGGTGCCAGAAAAAGAAAATAATAATTGTAAAAAAATACCTCTTAAACACCGTGCAATGTCATTCAGACAGCATAAAAATTTACAAATTAAGAAAGTGCACAAAACAAGAAAAAATGGCACTTAAGTTAAGTCAGGTCATCCACGACACCGTCCATCTGCTCAAAATCTGCTGGTTCTTCGTCTTCTTCCTCTTGAGCTCGGTTGCGAATGGCTTCTTGCTCCTGGAAGACCTCACTGAAGAATTTTAGGTTGCCATTTGCTGGCCAGTTTTTCACCGAAATACAGCTCTAAAAGCCGTCAGACGTCTTGTAGTTAAGTTTCTTTGAGTGCAACACCTACTGGTATTGGCGAGGGACCCAGACGTTTGTTAATAATCGTTCCAGTTTTCATGATGCTCTTTCCCTCACCAACCTCAAAATTTTAGAACGGCTCCCCTCGGACCAGACATGTTATTTTTTGTTTGTTTTGCCAATAATTCCGAACACGATTTTCATCGCTTTTTGGAATTGGAAATGCTTACTACAAGGATTTTTTTTACCATGCCATCCATATACACTTTCTAATCCCTAACAGAACATTCATCTTGTTCCTGGCGAACTACTGTCGCAAATTTCTCACTGTGCTTGATGTATCCGGAAGGATTTTCAAAGACACTCACTTTGCCAAGTTGCCGTTCAATATTTCCAAAAACTCTGTCAGGTGAGATAAAAGAGCGGCCCACAATTGGCAACCATAGCTGTATTTCCTCTAGACATGCGGGAGCTTCTAGCAGTACCCAGTGAGATAGCATGCTGATCATAGTATTGTTTTTGTTCTGACCCCCACAGCCATCAGAGAATAAACGAAATATTTTGCACCTTAAACATTTATGCTGGCCAGTTTGTGAAGAAGTGTCAACGCTATTTGGTTTGATCCTTTGGCATGTTGGTGTTCTAACCAGACGTAAGAAGTTGTTTTCAACTCCAATATTAACGGGTTAAACTACTTCAACTTGCACTATTTCTCCCACTACTTCTGCCGTTTCTGTTCTTCCCTCCGTATTTGGAACATCAAAAATAGTATTACAGTCCACGAATGCTATAACTGCTTCACTTAAATCAACAAGATCACTCATTTTTCTGGCTTAAAATGCCCACAACCAACAAAACAACCTGTCGATCAAATGTGCTTTTAAACGGTGTATTTCGACAAGACAGCATGTCATTGTTGCGTACGCATCCTCGATAGTGCAGCCAACTCAAATCTGAAACACGAAACTATCCTTCCCTATCGAAATAAATAATTATTTATTTTAAAGAAATTCTGAGGAAGGAATATTGGTAGTTCTTGTACCAGTTAGCGTGATTTGCAGCCGTATGTGGCAAGGCAGACGCCATACTTATTGTTGGCAACTCTGGCACTGTACATACTCTTAATGACAGTTGGTTCCCCTGCTGGAGGGTTGTTGACCCAAGGGTCGTGTTCTTACCTGCGTTCCACAGCACCCTCACTAGCAAGCAGGTAGCATTGGCTACCGGACATGATGTCATCGCACGCATGTAATATCTACTGTACTTGTTCAGTGTTTAATCATGTACATACAATATAAAATATATTTCTTTATACAGTCCACCACATCTTATTCTATGTATTCGACATAAGTTTTGGTCCTCCGGGCCGGATGATATGGCAAGGGAAACAGTGAAAATTGAACTCGTGTGATCCAAAGACAGCATGGCTTCTCACAAATGGCGTGGGTGGTTACCAGCATGGCGACTACTGGACAACAGAATTCATCGTCGTCACCGATCATCCTTAATTATTCCTTGTGACTCATATGCATTCCTTTGTTTCTCCATTCAAAACTGTTTGTTTGTACTTGCAATGTATTGGTATTGCTAGTGATCGCACATGATTTCGCCCGTAAAACTGTATGTTATTTGTATGCAGTTTTCCCGCAACTCTTTGAAACAAAACCAGGAGTTCATATTTGTATTATGTAACTATGTTAGGTATTTGTCTTTTCGTTTTGTCGTTCTTTTACGTATATGCATTTGGTCTATTGTGATTTTATATCATTCAGCAGTTTATTGGGAATTGCTAGTGAAAAATGGAACAAAAGATAAAATCACTGTGTAGCAAAAGGGGTAGGTTAAAGGCTAGCTTATCTCGCATACAAGGCTTCGTAGAGAAATTAGATTCTCAATCTAAGGACGTAGATCAGTTGGAAGATCGACGGGCTCACTTATCAAAAATCTGGGAAGAATATGAAACAGTTCAATCACAAATAGAGGATTTGAAAGAGGATGCATCATTTCAAGCAGAACAAGAATCTTATCGCTCCGACTTTGAGGAGCAATCCTTCAAAACATCTGGTCTTATAAGATCCATAAACAGTGCAATTTCCAAGTCAGCAACTTCGCTAAGTGATTCTATTGGTGAATCAACTTCCAGTTCGCAAACACGTTCAGTTAAACTGCCTCAAATAAGTTTACCTACATTCGCAGGCGATTATTTAGAATGGCCTAATTTTGCCGATACCTTTAAGAATCTCATTCATGAAGATGCAAATTTGTCAAAAATACAGAAATTTCATAACCTAAAATCAGTGCTATCAGGCAGGGCGGCAGGCGTGTTACAGTCTCTAGAAATATCTGCAGCGAATTACGACATAGCGTGGAACCTGTTAAATGAAAGGTTCAATAACCGGCGAGCAATTGTTTCCTCCCACATTAATTCGGTCCTTCAGACAAACAAAATAGAAGTAGAATCTTCCAAGGCATTAAGAGACTTGTATGACGGCTTCAGAAGGCACATACAGTCGCTATCAGCGCTTGGTCTGTCTTGTGAAGAACAATTAGATGCCATTTTGATACATTTAATAACAAGCAGATTTGACGCTGAAACATTAAAAAAATGGGAAACCTCGTTACCAACTTTTGATCTACCTTCATATCAGACACTGGACAAATTTCTACTCGAAACATGTAATGCATTGGAATCGATCGAAACCAAGAACTGTGCTCACTCAAAACAGCTGAAGCAGGTAGGCATTTCATCTAAACCGAATGCGTCTGGTTTCAAACAGAGGCCATTCACGAACCCAGGGAAAAATTGTTTCATTTCACAGAAAAATCAGAAATGCCCGCTTTGCACTGAAGAACATCCCATATTCAGATGCAAAACATTCACTTCTATGTGTGTTTATGACAGATGGTGGGAGATCAAGAAGCATAAGCTCTGTGTTAATTGCCTGTCTGGAAATCACTTCGCTAACGAGTGCACTTGTTCATGTTGTAAGCTGTGCAAGGATAAACACAACACCTTGCTTCACAGGGACCAAGGGTCACCGAACCACATTAATAGTCAGACTTCAAACAAGAGTATTGTGTCCAATAATACTTCATTGTCCCCCCTTAATGAGCAACATAGTAGTAATGCTGTTTCATTGCACAACAACCGGGTGAGTTAGCCGTGGTGGTTACGGCATGACTGATGGCAGTCGCTCACATCCGGGAGGCGAGGAGGTTCGAATCCCCCCGCCGGCAACCTTGAAGATGGTCTTCTGTGGTTTCCCATCTTCCTTCCAGGCAAATGCCGGGGTTGGTCCCTAACTATAGGCCACAGCCGCTACCTTCCAACTCCTCGTCCTTACATTCCAACTTCCCTCCTTCCCTCCCCAACGGTACTTGTAGCTCACCCATTGGGTGTCCGTCTCGAAGCAGCTACAAAACTGGCGAGCCGAACATGTCCTCGGACACTCCCGGCACTAAAAGCCATACGCTAAAAAAAAAAAAAAAATTGCACAATCACAACAATGATGTTTCCTCTCATGTATTGTTGTCGACAGCAGTAGTGAATGTCAACAATTCAGAGGGAAAAACCCGTCATGCTCGGGTTGTGTTAGACAGCGGCTCGCAACTCAACTTCATAACCAGGGAATTAGCTCATCAATTACGATTGTTAAAGACAAAGACTAATATTCCGATACATGTGTTGCATAACACTACCATCAAGGTGGGGTCGGTGGTAAGAACAAAGATATCTTCGCGGTTCGGTTCCTTTGAACGAGTGATGACATTTCACGTAATACCTTCAATTACTGGTCAGTGCTTACCCAGTAAAAATATCAACATCACAGATTGGAGTATCCCTGAGTTTATTTTAGAAAACCTTGCGGATCCTCAATTTAATGTGTCATTGGAGCAGAACAATTTCAGCTCGACAGCTTCTCAAGGAAACTACCGATGTTTCGCAACACGGCTCTTGGCTGGGTAGCAGCAGGTAGTGTTGGTTTGTCTGAAAGACATGCAGATAAGTTCTTCCTGCCTCTTTGTGTCAGGTAAGATATTCAATGAGCCGGGGAAAGCACTGCTTGGCCAAGGACATTCCGAGCAGGAGATTAGTGAGCGACTATTTACTGACGGTCACAGACGGAATCCACAGGGTAGGTTCATAGTCCCACTTCTCTTTAAGGAGGACCCGAGTCAGCTAGGTAGCAATGTTAATGAGGCCATTAGACGGTTTCACAGCCTAGAGAAGAGTTTTGAAAGACAGCCCCAAGTCAAGTCAGAGTACGTACAGTTTATGAGAGAGTACACTGACCTGGATCATATGGAGGAAATTCCCAGTAGTGAGATAAACAAACCACTACAGTATTACCTTCCGCATCATTGTGTATTTAAGGGTAATTCATTGACAACGCGCACTCGCGTGGTATTTGATGGCAGCTCGAAGGGCGATTCTGTATTATCCCTCAATGATTTGTTATTAGTAGGACCGATCGTTCAAGATGATTTATTTTCAATATTGGCTAGATTTCGCATGCATCGCTATGTATTGACCGCTGACATAGAAAAAATGTATCGGCAGGTCCTCATAGAACCTGCACATAGTGACTTTCAGCGTATCGTGTGGAGGGAGTCCCCTAAGGACGAGCTTAAACATTGTCTCAAAACAGACACATATGGCACGTCATGTGCACCCTTCCTGGCCACAAGATGCCTCTCTCAATTGGCGAATGACACTAAGGAGGAATATGTTGACGATTTAATGTCAGGTTGTGAATCAACTGACGGCTTAAGAACCACTCACAAGTGTGTTTCAGATATTTTATCCAGTGCGGGTTTTACCTTAAGAAAATGGTGTTTGAATGAGCCCAATGTGCTATCGAGCATTTCTAACCACGAAACAGATCCCAAGTACGTTATTAAGATAGATGAAGGTGAAGACTTGAAGCTTTTGGGGCTATCTTGGAAACCCATCACAGACACTTTTCAGTTTGAGTTGAGAAGTGATTTCAGTTCGACACAGATAAACAAAAGAATAATTCTATCAGACCTGGCTAAAATATTTGACCCCTTAGGGTTTTTGACCCCAGTATTGATTAAGGGTAAGATTTTCGTCCAGCAACTGTGGCAAATGAACTTGAATTGGGACGTCGTTCTCACAATAGAACTTCAAAATAAATGGATTCGTTATATGCAGGATATTGCTAAATTGAAGGAGTTCAAAGTGCCTCGTCATGTTAGGGCAGTAGAATTTGTGGAGTATGAAATTCATGGATTTTGTGACGCGTCTCAGATTGCTTACGGCGCATGTGTTTATGTAAGATCTCAGACAGGAGATGGTAAAATAACAGTTCACTTATTGTGTTCTAAGTCTCGCGTTGCGTCATTAGGCTCAGTAACTTTACCAAGATTAGAACTATGCAGTGCTGTATTACTTGCTCAGTTGGTCGAAAGAGTCACGAGATCCATAAACGTAACTAAAGACAAGTGTTTTTGTTGGACTGACTCCACATGGATTTCGGGCCATCCACACCAGTGGAAAACATACGTCGCTAATCGAGTGTCGCAGATTCAACAGTTGACAAATATTGATTGTTGGCGGCACGTCTCTACTCATCATAACCCAGCAGATATGATCTCGAGAGGAGTTACCGCGGAGAAGCTGTTAAATTCATCATTTTTGTTATCGGGACCATCTTGGCTTGCAGATAATAAAGACGAATGGCCTTCACAGCAGAGGCATAGCTCTCAAGAATTACCTGAAGTTAGGAAAACTAAAATTGTTCTAGTGTCATCTACAGAATCCCTTGGATCGGATCTGATTAACTGATACTCTTCATGGAGCAAGCTGACTAGAATAACAGCTCTCGTGCTCAGATTTATCAAAAATCTTAAAACTAAAACAGACAGACAAACAGGTGCTCTTAATCTTGTAGAACTAGAGCAGTCTAAGTATTTATGGTGTAAAATTGCGCAAGGTTCTGAATTTTCACAAGACATAAAGGCTCTCAAACAAAATTTGCCACTGCCCAAGGGAAGCAAATTACATGGATTAGCACCGTATTTGGATGAGCAGGGTCTGTTACGGGTAGGAGGCCGTCTGCAAAATGCTGAACTATCGGTCAACATAAGACATCCTATTTTATTACTTGGCAATAATGTTATTTGATCATTTTCATTTTGTTTTTCTTCATGCTGGAGCTCAGACTTTTTTGGCAATGATGCGACAGCAATACTGGCCTCTATGTGGGAGGAATGGTGCTCGAAAAGCAGTGTATCGATGTAAGACGTGTTTTCAATTCTCGTCTCGGCCGTATCAACCGATAATGGGATCGCTACCTGAAAGGAGAGTAGTTCCCAGTCGGCCATTTGCATCTTCAGGAATAGATTTCTGTGGCCCAGTATATTTACGGCCTTCCTCCAGGAAGGGCGCTCGGATTAAGACATATGTAGCTATGTTTGTTTGTTTTACCACAAAGGCTGTACATATTGAACTTGTAAGCGACCTGTCTACAGCTGCATTTTTAGCGTCATTGAAAAGATTCATGGCTAGACGAGGAACTTGCACCCACATATTCACTGACAACGCAACTAATTTCGTAGGTGCATCACGTGATCTAAAGAAATTCTTTAATGATAGGCATACCAAGCAGTCACTCGTAAGCTTTGCTACAGATAAGGGGATTCAGTGGCATTTTAGTCCTCCTGGTTCACCTCATTTCGGAGGGTTGTGGAAGGCTGCAGTTAAATCAGCTAAGTATCATCTTAAGAGAATAGTAGGAAATTCTGCATTGTCGTTTGATGAAATGACTACTGTGCTTGTACAGATAGAGGCAGTTTTGAATTCGCACCCCCTATGCCCACTATCCTCTGATCCCAATGATCCGGAAGTATTAACCCCATCCCACTTCCTGATCGGTGGCTCATTTCATCTTCCTGTTGAAGAAGATTTGTCGCAGACTCCCTTGAATAGACTGAAGTGCTGGCAATTGCTTCGGGCTATGTTCCAGCAATTTTGGCTCCGATGGTCCAAGGAATACCTCGGACAACTCCAACAGCGTACTAAATGGCGGTCGCCTGGACAATCCCCACAAATCGACACTCCGGTTGTTCTTAAGGAAGAAGGCGTGCCTCCACTTCATTGGAAATTGGGCCGAGTCGCAGCAGTGCATCCAGGAGCCGACGGAGTTTCGAGGGTTGTTACCATTAAAACACCCAGCGGAGCTCTTTTGAAAAGAGCAGTGTCAAGACTTTGCCCATTGTTGAGTGAAGAGAAGTGAAGTGTGTAAATGTTTTGTGTACGTAGTGTTTATTTGAACTCTTATTCCAGTTGGCTAGAACAAAGTGACAGTATTTAGTTGTTTGAAATATTTGCTATTTCAAGGGGGGGGGGGGGGGAGTATGTTGTTAACTCGGGCACTGTACATACTCTAATGGCAGTTGGTTCCCCTGCTGGAGGGTTGTTGACCCAAGGGTCGTGTTCTTACCTGCGTTCCACAGCACCCTCACTAGCAAGCAGGTAGCACTGGCTACCGGACATTTCATCGCACGCATGTAATCTCTACTGTACTTGTTCAGTGTTTAATCATGTACATACAATGTAAAATATATTTCTTTATACAGTCCACCACATCTTATTCTATGTATTCGACACTTATGGAACTTAGCGGTCTTTGGACACGTGGAACATTAAACTGGCTTTGCAACCGTAGCCAACATGCATTTAGCGGTTTATGCAAACAAATGCGATCTTTGTTGGCCATTTTCAATGGTTTTGAGAGGGATATGCACCCTGAAACTTATTCCATCGTGTAGACAGTTAAAAGACGACCGTGACAGTATGCTCAACTCAAAATCGACAAAAAGTGCACTTAGCGGCCTTTGCATCTGGGCTACTCAATTCCTCTTACTGATGCTGCTTTTCTTCCAACAGATGCACAATATGCACGCACTTTCCTTCTTCCAGTTATCTTCGTAATTTTGTGGAGATTTTTGGGAGAAAGCGTTGACAACGGTAATGATCGTTTGCGACCAAGACTCTACCTTGATCAAAAATTATTTATCATCTGTCTGTAGAGTGCAGGTCTTAATTTTCTTTGTGTGTGACCATGTCTGGAAGGAGCTGGTCGATTAGTGTCATTGTAAGATATGAAACTATTCACTATTGCAGTGTTCATAGAAAATCCAAATATGTATCTCCACCATTTCACTGTTTTCCTTCCCAAGGTATAGTAAGATGGTGTTGGCACTCGTATCCAAGATGATGTTGTTCTGGTCCAGGAAGTCCAGTCCGATGATCACTTCATTTGATACGTCAGCCACGAGCACTGGATGCTTTATTGCCCGTCGACCAATGACGAACTCCAGTGATGCTTCGCCATGTACCAGTGCGGTCTCTCTGGTTGCGGTTATTAGCTGGAGGTTCCTTTGTGTGGGTTGCACTCTCCACTTCGGGATCACGGTGGGACTGACGATGGTCCTCGATGCTCCCGTGTCGATTAGCATGGGCCAGCTCTCTCCGTTGACGACTCCGTCGACCATCAGGCTGCTGCTATCCCTCCGTAACTGCGTCACACGAACTTGGACTGCCGGGGCTTGACGGCTGACACAAGCCAACCTTTGCCCCCCAAGGCTGGCTGATACTTGCTTTCCTGGGCCGCGCAGTTTCCCTACGACTGACTGTCCCGACGGAAACCCTTGGCGGTGGCGATCACCGCAGTCCTTGCTCATGTGGCCTCTCTTACGGCAGGTCCAGCAGGTCGGTAGTCCTCTTCCGGGCTGCCTCTCCGGATGTCCTTCGGCTACGTTTTTGTTGGTGGTACTGCGACTCTTGAAGAACCGGCCTAGCGCCTCCATCAGTTCATCGGCCAGGGGCTTGGTCTTGCCGGCTTTGGCTGGTTTGTCGACGTCCACCTGATGCACCCGCCCGCGCATTCTAGATACCTGCTTTGCCGTCTCGAACTCAAGTGCGTGGCTCAGCGCATCTGCCAGGGTCTTATTGCGCGCGAGTCGCAGCGCCTGTTGGGTGTCCGGGTCCCGTAGCCCGTCGGTGAAGGTCTGCGTCGCTATCTGTTCCAGAAAGTCGGCCGGCGCTGTTGGGTAGGCAAGCCTTACAAGGCGTGCGATGTCCATCTCGAACACTTGCAGGGTTTCCGCGTTCTTCTGTACCCGGGTCCGGAGCTGCATCTGGTAGGCCTGCTGAAGATGGCTATCTCCATATTGGGACTCCATATGGGCGATCAGTGAAGCGTAGTCCTGAGATCCAGTCGGGATGGCCTGAAGGACGTTAAGGGCGTCACCTCTCAGCGCTGCAATGAGAGCTGTAGCCTTTTCTGTGTTGTTCCAGTTATTTATGGAACAGGCCGCCTCGAACTGACGTAAGTAGGTGCTCCACGGGACCTTTCCGTCGAAGGTTGGGGGCGTCACTCTGCTATGTCCCGTTCCTGATGTCCCCGGTGTACCTGAGGGCGGGCGTCGGCGCAGCTCGGCAACTTCCTCTTGAAGAGCGTTGAATTTCTCTTCCACCCCCGTGAGTGGGCGTTGACGCAGTTCGGCAACTTCCTCTTGTAGGGCTTTGACTCTCTCATCCACCCCGGTCGGCGGGCGTCGGCGCAGCTCGGTGACTTCCTCTTGTAGGGCTTTGAATCTATCTTCCATCCCTGTCGGGGGGTGTCGGCGCAGATCAGCAAATTCCTTTTGTAGAGCGTTGAATCTCTCTTCCACCCCTGTCAGCGGGTGTCGGCGTAGCTCGGCAACTTCTTCTTTTAAGGCGTCGAACTTCTTTTCCACTGCCGTGACTTCCTCACGCAGACCCAGTTCTAATTTCTTCAGGTCCTGTGCTAACTTATTCTGCCCGTCTTCCATCTTCTTCTGGCCGTCCTCTATCTTCTTGGTTAAATTCTTCTGGCCATCTTCTAATTTAGCAGTTAGGTCCTCGGCCAACTTCTTCTGGCCGTCCTCCATCTTCTTCAGGTCCTCCGCTAACTTATTTTGACCGTCTTCCATCTTCTTCTGGCCGTCTTCCATCTTGGTTTCCATGCCACTTAACTTTTCTAGCAATGCTGCGAATTGCTCTTCCATTTTAGATGTTTGTCTTGTAAGGGGCATGCGCTCACAGGAAAATTTTAAAAAATGACCTGCTCGGGTTTTGAAACCAGGACCGTCAGGTGTTGTGCTTGTGCTTGAGTTCGTAATCCGGCTTCTGACACCAGTTGTTACGTGCCACCCCCCTAGTGGCACTTTTGTTAACTGGATTATGGTGGGTAGAAAGCCCAACACCAATTACTGCTTTAAAGAGAAGTTATCTTTATTGCTTGCAGGAAGATACACTACTCATCAGCAAATACAAGCAATTGGAACCTTACTCCAGTTTCATCAAGTCTCTTGCTTATGAAGAGCCCTTGCCCTCTTTCACTTGTCAACAGTTAATCTTCTCGCTAATGAGTCTGATGGCCTTGACAGAACTACATGCAACTCTCCCCTATGCACACAAATTACAGTTACTTACGAAAACACAGGCAGTCCCCTGTATGCTTCTCGCTTCCTCGCTGTCAAGGGAAACGGCTTCACTAGGGGTTTCGCAAGTCACCACACTTCTGTCGCTCACGATAAACGCTCGCACTACTGTAGCTCGTAAAACACAACAACAACAAATGCTTGACAGGTCGCTCTTATATAGCAGGCCGGTGACTCAATAAATGCTTCTAGACCCATCCAGGGTCCACGGATTCTCGAGGATTCCAACACTGGCTGGGTCACGAATATTCTGGACCATCCCTTTCACTTCGCAGCCCATTGCGTAACGCGCACGTAATACACTGAGGCAGAGCACACACAGCCCAACCCTGGGGCAGTTGTGACTCATGCGGCGAGCGATGACACAAACTCACAGCCGTAACAATACTGTAAAAAGACTAAAGTTAGTACATGTTGGAAATGAAAATATAAGGTATATGGAAGGATAAAAATGTTGATGTTATGTGTTTAAATGTTTGACCATCAGCATGAACCTCCACTCATTCTGGTAAAATGAACTAAACCTGCCACATGCAAGGCCAGCATTGCCAACCTCATAGGTTGACTGGACCGTAAAATTGATACGAGAAGATTGTGTTTTATATTGTAGAATCGTGCGCACAGTTAAATTTATATTAAGTTTGAATGCATTTTAAGTACTGACATAATAAATAATTCTCATAGAAGTAGCTGTATGTTTAATAAAATATTACATGGTCCACATCTACTAGTCACCTCACAAACACTGGTTATCAGACTACTCCAACACACACCTAAGTACATGGAGCTGATGACCAATTAATAATAACAACAACAACAAACAAACAAACAATGTTTCAGGAAAGTTGGAGACATTGATGTTTGATACTTTTGATTGGGATGAGTGGGTGGTTTATATAGATTTGCATTAGGTTTTGGGATTGATGACTGTTGTTGGATGCTGGGAAGGCGATATGAGAAATTGTTTTAATACTATGGTGTAATCAAGAATCCAAATTCCTTGTTGCTGTTTGTGATTTCTCAGTGTTGGACACAGCAGGACAAGAGGAGTTCAGCGCCATGCGTGAGCAGTACATGAGGAAAGGAGATGGCTTCCTTCTTGTATATTCCGTGACAGACAAGCAAAGTCATGAAAATATTGTCAATTTTCACACTCAAATACTCCGTGTCAAAGACAGGTACCATCAGAATTTATTCAGTTATCTAGTTGTGTAGTTTAGTGAGTTGGTGTTGATAAAGTAATGTGAATTACAACTTAATGTTATTTTCATTTGTGTGTGTGGTGTCTTCCCTCTTTCTATTTTAATTTTTATAATTTATTTTTTTATTTTATTTTTTATAATTTTTCAGTAAGTAACATTTATTAGATTTACAATTTCCTCTAATAGAAAGCATACCATTTATTTCAATTTTACATCACCTGCTTAAAACTTAGGAGCATCAAAACCAGAGCCGATAAATCCAGCAAGGCATTTGTTAGAGGATGTTAACAAACGCTGATAACGTTCTCGCCTGCTGTTCCCAAGGTTGCAGGATCGAATCCTGGCACAGTCAGCTGACATTTGCGGGTGCTCAAATGTGAGGGAGCCGTGTCGGTAGGTATACTGGCACATTAAAGTTCCCCTTTGGAGCAAAATTCTGGCACCCCAGTGTCTCTAAAACGGACATACATCCAAAAGCATTATCATTGATAACTTTGTGGCCTTGCAAATAACTTTTTAAAGTGGATTTTCGAGGTTTTGATTTCAAATGCTACAAGCAACAGATTTGAAATTATATTTTACACAATACTCCTCTCTGAACCACGGAAACATCAATGTTGCATAAATGGATTTATTGGCTTTTGTTTAGACTCTCGTCAATGATTGATTATTCACGAATACTAGACCTTGAACTATAATACAAATCTAAATTTTTGAGTTAACTCGCATATATAAAATATTTTGATATACCGGTATCTTTGCATGCCATGGCAGTAGGTATCTAAAATGCAGAGCTAGCTCAGCTTATTTTGAGGATTTTGGTCAATAAAATAATGTTGCATTTGTGAATGCATGTTTACAGGTATTCATGCATTTATTTTTAAAATATTCATTGTTAAACCACGAATGTTCGACTTAATCCTCTTTCCTCTCGTTTGCTGCACAATTTATTCGGTGCATGTGGAATCTGTCCAGTAACCTGTTCATTGGTGTCTGCTGCTAACTGGCTCCAGGATTGACAAAAAAGTGGCAGTGGCCTTAGATGCTGTCCCAGCATTTTCTAGGATTGGAACTGGGAAGCCACTTCTAGGACAGTTGAGATAGGATTTGAAACCACATTTTCTTGGTTATCCTCACGAGGTTCAGTGCACCCAGTTCCAATCCTCATACTGTACTGGGATTTAAATCTTCCATGGTGGGATCGGAAATTTGTGCTGGTCGTTGAATGGAGAGCCCTCCGCTTAGTAAATTCTAGTCTTAAGAATGCTGTAAATGCTTTTGAACCAATAGAGTTGGACCATGTTGTGTGTGATAAGTGGAGGTAAGTTCTTTGCTATAATATAAAAATTTAAAGTAGGAGTAAAAGATACAAGGTAGGAGAAATAATTTCAATTCTGAGATTTGTTGTTGACATTGTTATCTTAGCCGATTCACCAGAGGATTTGAATGTGTTTTTAAATGGTATGGATTTCGTCTTGAGGAAAGAATTCATGATGAAAATCAACAAATGGAAAAAAAAAAATGGAATGCAGTCAAATTGAATCAGAAACCCCTATAGATCTCCAATTGGCAGGTGAAAAGCTAAAGGAAGTAAGAGACTTCTGTTACTTAGGAAGCAAAATAGCCAATGATGGACGAAGCAAATAGGTAAGGGCCTTATTTTTTGGTGAAATAAAACTGTTGATTTCGGTGTTAAGACTGACACTATTTCGGTGGGTATTTCGCGAAATAAATTGTCATAAAGATTGATGTTTCTTCTGGAATCTTCATTATAGTATGGGGTAAATCTAACAATGAATGCTTTCGTTATATCTATTACAAATTGCTCTCTATCACTTTTCAACTTCTTTGCGATGTGTAGAGTAACGCTGATGGTTGTTTGTAATTTAGAATTATGTTCATTTGCTTCTTTCTTCTTCTTTTTATGGGTTTCTGAATACCTGCATTGTTTATCACATGTGTCTTTTCGTTCCCACCGAATACGAATGTTGTAATATTCACCCATTAGAATCTTTCTTGCAGCATCAAATACATGGAACCTCTCACTGTTGTATTCCTCGGTGCTCAAGAAAACTGCTGTGACTTTAGTTTTCAGCATTTTTATACTTAAATGTTGGATGTTTGCCGATCAAGTTTTATCAGTCATGAACTCGCACTGCTGTATCTACAACCACAACGCCATTTGATGTAATCAATAGCAGATATCGATTTTCATCGATAGCCTTAGAGATCGCGGAACTGAACACACATACTTCCGGCTTTGTGGGCATTTGTGTAGAGAATATGCAGCACTATCAATCGAATGAGAAGAAAACCACAATGGTCAATTCCTCAGAAGCATTTAGACTTTTTTTGGAGAGCTTTTTCAATAATATTCAGCATTTTTCGTACCAAGTGGTGTATATTTCGGGATTATTTTCGCAATTCACACAATAAATCAGAATTCGAGATATTTTGCGAGTTCATTTTGCTAAAATGTGGTACTTTAAGTATCTAGGTCATATATAGGCAAGAAAGAAGATAGAAAAAAGTGTTGCGCGTATCGCTATTAGCAAAAGATACGGCCCCGACAAATAGGAAGCGGGTTGGCTCAGGCAAGGAAAGCATTTCTACAGAAAAGGAATCTGTTGACATCGAATATAGATTTAGATATTAGGAAGTCATTTTTTAAAGCCTTTGTCTGGTGCATGGCACTCTATGAAAGGGGAAACTTGGACTGTTTGCACAGCAGAAGAGGAGAATAGAAGCATTTCAAATGTCATGTTACAGGAGAATGATGATCAGATGGGTAGATAGAGTAATAAATGCAGAAGTATTAAGACGAGTGGGAGAGGAGATATATTTCTAGTGACAGCTAATGAAGAGAAGAGATAGATTGGTAGGACACATACTAAGGCACCCGGGAATTGCAAACTTCTTTGTGGAAGGAAATGTCGAGGACAAGAAATATAGGGGTAGACCAAGGTTAAATGTTAAACAGATTGCCTCGGATGTAAGGTGTGGTAGCTATGTAGAGCTGAAACGAATAGCTCAGGACAGGGAGTCATTGGAACCTGCATCATACCAGTCAAAAGATTGAAGACTCAAGGAAAAAAAGAGTAAGGTATTTATTATTTGAAGTGAAACTGTAGAAAATTCGACAAACCCCAAGATTCAAACCCTGATCTCTTGAAGGCAGGATAGGTGTGGTTTGCATTTCCAATAGAACCATTTATGCTGTGTTCATTTCAAACTGTTAGATGTAGAATGACTGTATGAAGAGCCCTGAGGGACGAAGTCCCAAATATTTGTGATTTTACTTGAAGATATGTGTGTGCTCTATGAGCCATGGTCAGAATCTGACTTAGGATTGGCCTACCAAGTGATTATTATTCGGCCATTTGGCCTGGAGATTGCGGGGTGATGCGTGGTCCACCACAGAAGCCGGCAAATCTAGTGTTAAAATGTCAAATTGCTTGTGAGATGCTCTGGCTCAGCACAGTATTTCCTGGCCAGTTTTGTGTAACTTCATGCTTATAAACTAATAAACCTAACTTCATTCACCCTTATGTGTGGAACTTCGGAAGATCTTATAATACCAGTGCTTTGTTAATCTCCAATTATTTGAGAAGTAGACACTATAGTCACTGCACGCACAGTTTCTCATTCAGTTTTCAACCCCCACAACTTGTCATTTTAATGGGTGTATTATCTTCGATAACTTCAACGTTCAGAATTTGTCTCCAATAATTACAATTTATTGAAAATTGAGCCAATATCTAAGAACTCACTCCTCCCAAAAAACACAAACTACAGATTTACATAGAGCATGTAATTTCAGAACCACTGGTCTTGTAATTTACATCACTGCCCTGTTTATCATTCACTTTTATTTGGTAGTTTCATGCCATGGAGGAGGAGTACTTGCATAAGATTAATGTGAGTTGTTAGGTGGTTTGTGGATAGCAACATAGTCATATATTTACTTTTTTATTTTTGCAGACATTACATCAGAGTTGTTAGTGAATGTGAAATTGAAGTCTGTTAATTACCTTGCAGCGCTGATCGAGTAGCCTTCCACGTTTTTTACCATAAGAATTCACAACGTCAGACTTGAAATTCACATTATTTCAGTTGGCTGTATACTTAAATGACATAATTTCTTTTTGTTTTTAGAGATGTGTATCCAATGCTCCTGGTGGCCAACAAGGTAGACCTGGTTCATCTTCGTAAGGTGTCTGAGGATGCAGGGCGTGACCTGGCTCTTAAGTTGGCTATCCCTTACATAGAAACAAGTGCCAAGGATCCTCCACTTAATGTTGATGCTGCCTTTCATGAGGTAAAATTTATAACTAATTGGTGGATACTTCAGAAATACACTAGTGTCCAAAAGTTAAGCATAAGTTACGAATAAGCAGGGTAACAGGAAACACTGTTGTTTTTTTTTGACAAGTTGTGTGACATATGGTTAGAGCCCTGCACGGATAAACAAAACGTTACCCGCATCCGCACGACTGTTGTCCGCATCCACACGACTTTTTTCCGCATTCGCACGTTTGTTATCCGAATCTACTGGCATTACAATAATATTTTTAATTAGATAAAGCATAAATTACTAAAGTGTCATATTTAGACATTTGAGGAAAAAGTCGTTCCCCTAGGCTATGTACTGTCCGTCCACCAGCTCATGATCTCAGGGGACTGAAGGGCAGCGGAGAGACATTCCAGCTGTGTTGATTGAGTGGACGTGCCGCTGCAGATATTGCCAACTTAGCACCTATGTTATTCACGCTATGCTTAATCACTGCTACTTGCGTTTAGTTTCAATTGTGAAATCGTACAGGTCAGTAGTGTTATGTCGGAAGTGAAGAAGAAAAGAGTGATACATTCTGAGGGTAGGGAAATAATTAGGAAAGTGATTGAGGGATGTGATGAAGCTAGGAACAAGTGTATTAAATTTCCACTGAGTCAGGCAACTGCAAGATCTGCCGATTATACTGGGGTTTCTGAAGCAACAATTAAAAGAATTCGTAAACAGGTGCAAGATCTAAATGAAAGTGGTGAAAAGAGTATTCTAACGACACCAGGGAAACATCGGAAGACAAGACCTGCACACACTGTAGTGAATGTGGATGATTTCGATAGGTGTGTGATTCGTAGAATTATACAAGACTTTTACGTCTTTGAGAAACGTGTGCCTACTGTAAATAAATTGCTGCCTGTTGTTCGGGAAAAGATACATTTTCCATGGGGACGAAGTTCGCTTTGGAAATTGATTTCAGAGCTCGGCTTTAGATGGAGGAAATGTCAGAACAAAAGAAAGGTACTTATAGAACGCCCTAACATCGTGGCTTGGAGGCACGATTATCTGGTTAAAATAAAGCATTTGCGAGAAAATGGGAAAACTATCTTCTATATTGATGAGAGCTGGGTAGATAGTAACATCACATTCGGCAAGTGCTGGCAAAGTGAGGAGGAATTTGGCATTCATACAAACACTAATGCAGGGAATAGGCTGATAATAGTTCATGCAGGTAGTGTAAACGGGTTCCTGGAAAATTCCCTTCTCCTATACAAGGCCGGGACAGCTGTAGGCGACTATCATGGACAAATGAACCATGTAAACTTTGAAAAAGGGATTCGTGAAAAGCTGCCACCTAATTTGCCCCCTTGTTCTGTTTTAGTGTTAGACAATGCTCCTCTTCACAGTATACAGGTGGATAGACCCCCGCCTAAGAGTGCTGTGAAATCTGCTATGATATCGTGGTTGGAGAACAAAGGGCTTCACTGTGACAGTTCTATGCGCAAAACTGGTCTTTACAGGCTGATAGAAGCAAAGAAACCAAAAGAGAAGGTTTTTAAAGTGGATGCATTTCTTGTTTCATTGGGCCACACTGTCGTTCGCTTGCCCCCATACATGTGTGAACTGAATCCCATAGAACTAGCTTGGGCCAAGGTGAAACAACAGTTAGAGAAAGAAATGTAACAGGTGACTTATCTTTACAGAAATTGCACGATATAACGCTTGAGAGTGTATCACTTGTGACCGAAACAGACTGGCAGGGGTTTGGCAAACCTGTAGAAAAAGTAGAAAACGATTACTGGGAGAAAGACGGTATAGTTGAAAACACCGACAGTATTGTCATTTCGTTGGGAGATGACAGCAGCGATTCATCTTGTTCCTCCTCCTGCAGCGAAAATGAGTGGCTCCGAAGAAGAACTGGCTACTCCACTTGTTTGAGGTGAGTGAGTGTGTCGTTGATTATTATAACTAGAGCTTTGCGCGGATAAACAAATCGTTATCTGCATCCGCCCCACATCCGCACGACTTTTATCCCAATTCTCACGTTTGTTATCCAAATCTACTGGCATTACAATAATATTTTCGTTCCATGTTTAAAATGAATGTTAAACAACCTGAATTGCAACCCTTTTCAGTTCGGAGTGTTAATTGTCCTTGACATAATTTTAATGAGATTAGCGTAAATCATCATCTTACATTTGTCATGAGAAAAAAACATAACGGAAAAATATGATATGTCATAAACATCCGGGTCTTAGTAATGATATTCAACAAGTATTCTAAAAACTATCCGCAAATTTACTCCAAACATTGTCTGCAGCTTATCCGCTATCCGCACAGCCATGCAAACTATATCCGCGGATATCCGTATCCGCACAGGGCTTTAGTTATAACCTAAACAGCATGAACTGAATAACGTTAAAGTTTCACAATTTTCAGCGACCTCTTCGCTTTCATCTTTAATCTAAGCGTGAATACACATTCTAAACTAGTACGATAATATTACTTAGAAATCTTACTGTGCTGTGTCAACACCATCCACATTTAAAAAAAAAAACGTGTTTGCCACACAGCCTGTGTTGAGTAGAGCGCATAAGTATCTGAGGTTGGCACCATTGTTGTTCGCGCACAGGCCAGCTGTCTACTGCTGACTCGTTGCATTCCTGCCACGGATCTTAAACTGGTGGACGGACAGTATGTCATGTGCTATGTTTAAAATGAATGTTATACAGCCAGGATTGCAACCCTTTCCTGTTCGGAGTGTCAATTATGCTTAATGTCATAATTTAAATGAGATTAGCTTAAATCATCTTACATTATTTTGTCATGAAAAAGAAATTGGAAAAGTATGATATGTCATAAACATCCAGGTTCTAATAATGATATTAAATAAGTTCGGATTATATTCTAAAAACTATCCGCATGGCGAAAAATTTTGCGGATATCCGCATCCGCGCAGGGCTTTACATATGGTGTGTGATTCAGCTTCCGTTTGTTCAGCAATCTATTTGACATTCCTATCAGGCGGTATGACCTCGTTTAGTGATTATGCTTAACTTTTGGACACTAGTGTACTTAAGGTTGCAGACAGTTCGATCTGAGCTGGCTTGAACTCTTGGATGGATGTTATGTCTTGGGCATCAATTTTAGTACAGTATTTAAGATACAAATTCTTTTGAAAGAAATGAATTCTCTTATTTTTGAAATGTTCATAATAGAATTCCTGGCCTTCTATACCTAACCAGATATTTCACAACTTACATAATAACTCTGCCTGTTTACCATCTCTTGATGCATGCAGTACATTTGTCTGTTGGCACAGGCTAGAGTAAAATGTGGCTTTTCAACGATGTCTGACTTATTCATGGCTGTGATTATATGGAAGCTACTGAGGTATGGGTGGTGCTGAGTAATGGCTCAGGGCACAGTCAGTGCCTTTGGATGTTGTGAAAGGTTCTGGTCGTAGGGTTAGTACAGCTGTACTGACTCAGTGAGGAAAGCAATGACAAACTACCTCATTTCTCACCTTGCCTAGTACGCCTCATTATAGTGCTGCCTCGGTTTTGTGGGTTTCTACCACATAACCTATGGTGGTGCTTTTTGAGGATCCTACCAGCCTCCAGGCTGACTACCTAACAGACAGACATAATAACAATTAGTTCTCCAACGAACTAAAGAGCCTACTTTTTTTAAAAAATGGGACCTAATAAAACACTACATGAGGTTTGAAATTGTTCCCTTGCATTGTTATTGAAATATTGAGTCTACCACTCAAATGCACAGGGAGAGTCATTGGACTGCAGTCACTGCTGACCAAGGAAAGGAGCGGAACCCTTGATAATGCCGGACGCAGTTTCCCGTGAAACGTCGGGAGATATCCTGTCTGGACCACGGCCTACAAGCCCGAAAAACTTGTACTTAATTATGAACGCCGGCCGTGAAAGCCTAAGCTGTTATATCAGTCATTAGGTAGTTTACTAGGACTGCTACCTCTGAGAATGTACTCCTTTATCTCTTAAGGAAGACACTGGATATAGAAAAATGCGTAAAAATCCATTAAATGTAATGGAAGTTAATGTTGTTGAACATGAAACCTATGTTCTTGTGTAGACTTTTTTTTATAACATTGACATAGCAGTTGCTCTCAGTGTGTCGGCAATATTCTGACATGATAGTGAGCAGATAGTTTATATGAACAGATTCTACAATGTTGAGTTTAGGCTAGAGTACTCTGTAGGAATAATAATAATTATGTTATTGGTTTTACGTCACTTATAACTACTGTGGCTTTTAGAGACGCCGGGGTGCCGAAATTTGCCCCGAAGGGGATCTTTAACGTGCTAGTAATGTGCCCAACTCTAGGAATGGGTATTCAAGTTTCAGACACCTAGATATCAAGGGAAAGGCTGTAGCCGCTTTTGAAAGTTCAGATATTTGAATATCGCGCTACATTGCTTCGAGAAGCATTTCGAAGAAATTTACCGATAGTTGGATGTCAAGTGACGTAGCGAGTAATAGCAGAGGTGGAGGCTATTTATTGATTAAATAGTTAACTATGGAGTAGAGACTTGAGACTGGGATCAGATTACTGGCACGGCCAAATGAAAGAGAACGCAATTAGTATCAAGTAAATCGGACCAGGGATTCAAGAGATATGAGGATTTCTAGATATCAGGTGATGACGCGTGACCCTGACCGTTTTGAATAAAAGCCAGCTGGAGCAGGCATGGTCAGCTCATTCTAACACAAGCACTTGGCAAGCAAGTTGCGTCTACGCTGAGCCAAGGCACATGGTTGCCGTATCTACGCAGAAGTTCTTTTCAAGTCGTGATAGTCACGAGAAGTGCTGCGCAAACGAGTTGGAACTTAGTAAGTTTCTGGTGAGGAGAATCACTGAGGTGATTGATTTCTACAGACATTGGTGGAAATATTTATATTTCTGCAAGGACATATGCTAGACTTTGTCTAGAAAATAGTATTTTGTCACAGTCCAGTTGTAACTTAATACTTGGATGTTTAAATCCATTTCAAGTCAGTTTTCATTTTTGTAACTAGTTAACCACTTCGATCTGTCAGTACACTGAAGACTAGTCTATAACGGTGGCGTTCATTAGTCTACGCAAGGGAAACTGCAGGTTGTCTAGCGCATGGCAGATGGTGATATACAAACCATGCCCAGGGAACGATCTTCAGAACAGCCGTTAATTGCCTAGACTATCAATGTTTTTCTTGTACTGATGAGATTACAGTGAGTTATGTTACAACTGACATATCTAAGAAGAGATCACTTAGATCTGACCCCATTTAAACAAACTGTTATGGCTTTGATAGAAGCCCATATTAAAATGGAACCACAGTTTATTCAAACGTCGAAAGATACTACCACTATGTCTGACTAGACGAATTGTGGGTCTACAATGGCGGCCGATACAAGGATTGTACATGCTTGTCCGATAGGGCATGTCTATGGATAAATCTGGTACAGACCAGGTTTACTACACTTCAAGACCATCAAGAAATGTAAGCCACATTTGAATTATATTATGCCTAGCTAATTGGAACAAACTATTTTTCTGCAGATGACCAACACATTTTTTTCTTCGTATTTAAAGCTTGCAATGATTTACGCAAGACATGTTAGAGTTATTCTGAGTATTTTCAGCACTCAGAACAGTTTAGGATCGATGACCGAGCATTTTGAGCATTTATTTGAATTTTTCATATTTTAAGGAAACCACGGAAAACCCCCGATGTAACTGTAAAAGTTAAATTTATTTTTGTTGAGGAATGGATATTTTTTCCATATTCGAAGGTTCGAACATGTGGATTCTCACATAATGAGATGATAATTAAACACATTTAAAATGATATAAAACAAATAATAATAATAATCCAATAATAATAATAATAATTTTCATAATTTTTCTAAATAATTCTTGGATATTATATTTTCTAATAATCATATGTATTGAGAAAGAGCCTATGAAGTAGTTTAATCATTTCTAGTTTGGAACAGGAGATTTTCCGAAGGAGAGTGGTTAGCGCAAGCCCGCATTCAACCAACATTTCAGTTCTGGTTGAACAGTTGATATTTGCAATGAGCAAAGTATATGTTTCAGATAACACGGAGAGGCATGAAACGGGAAGCAATTGATATTTGTATCAAATAGGATATTTTTGTATTTATATAAAATCATGACGTAAATACCCTCGAAAGTGAAATAAAGCTTTTCATAAGTATGGTAAATTCACGGGTTGAACTGAATGGTAAAATAAAATAAACTTGTAAGTTTATTAATCTTCCAGTGTTGATAACAAGCAGAGGCTTGATTTATTGTATAAATTTTGGGAAGATAATTTATATGTGTGGAGTAGTTAAAATGCCATTCCCAGGTGCGCATGTTAAGTCGCAGGAATGAAGGTTTTTTCGAGCATCAATCAAATAGCAGGTTCGATGGCTCAGGTTTATAGTAGGAGTATTGGAACTACACATTTCGTCGTATGAATAACCCGAAGGTTATTTCTTTGAAACCATCAGTTCTTATTTCAACCTTGTTTACGAATTCCATTTAGACTTTGATTTTGCTAGAACCCGGATTTGTCATGATAGTAGTTTATTCTTCTTCAGAGGAAGACCGTTGTTGTTGTAATATTGTGTTCTAACACAAATAATAGAATGGGCCACTGCCAATTAAAAATAATTCTTTAACCACGAATAATTTGAAGGATATTTTCAATCCTAGTGCCATGAACTAAATGAATTCATTATAAAACTACAATTCTAATTTCCGCATTCTGTCGAAGAATTGCAAGTTGTGAAAGTTACTAGAAATGGCCATAAATATAAATATTTTTATAATAATGATTCCAAGTGGAAAATTGAATAGTTGAATGGTTCAACCATTTATTGATCAAGTTGATGATTCAGAAATCATGTATTTTGTTTGGAACTTGAAGTTCATAATCGAGTCACTTCTCGAATGTTTAATGTCAGAAGAACAATTAATTGTTGTTGTGCTTCGCACAGTTCTTCGATGCTATGCTCAATGGTCAAATACTTTTCAGATGTTATTAATATGTGTTGCTTCGATGATGATAATATTTTCGACGATATATTTTTGAAAACTGGAAAAACAAGTGAAAGTTTAAGAATTCTATAAACATTTATTCTACGAGTGTTAATATCATGTAAATAGTCAAACAGTGATCTACGTTATTTCCAGTATAGACAATTAACTTTGAACTGGAATTAAATATTAATAATTTTGGAACACAGTCCACAGGACTATTAATCGGACTTGTGTTTCCAAAAAGATTGTCAAATGTGTTTGGAAGATTTCTGTATATTGTGTGTAAATAAGAGTGTGGATCGCCACACGTGGATGATGCTGCTTTGAGCATTTTTGCAGTCAGATTTTAACTTCAAAATAAACTGAGATAATTTTACCAGATGTGTTTCTCCCAATTAAATCTCCTTCTATCCTTATTGTTGCATTGAGCCAAAAATCAGCAAAGCATTTTTTTAATTTGATGTCGTTTTTGCGATTTGCTTTAACCCATCTGGCGCTCCGGGATATTTTGACTCTCGTGCTGACTGATTATTGGTAAAATGCATATGTGGTCGTGCGGACTCCGGTCTAAACGGGCACAGTAAATCTACTGACATGGCTCCCTCGCATTTGCGCACCCTCAAATGCCAGTTGACTGCACCAGGATTCGTTCCTGCAACCTTAGGGATAGCAGGCGTGAACGTTACCGCTGAGCCATGCAGCACTCTGTAATAGGTCTCGTAAACATTGCACATGCAGAATTTTGTGTAAATACAAAAATTGGTATGGTAGTTGCATGCAGTTTAACATTGAAACCATAGAATTATGTTGGTTGCCCTAGCTTGGACGATTTACTTTCAAGATGTCTAAACAATTTGGATATCAAGGGTGCCAAATTTGAAGTTTCCCCCCCCCCCCCTGTACACACACGCACACATATTCTGAGTAGATACTAGGGTTCAAGAGTCATGAGATCATTGATACACAGTTGGTAGCCCTGATAACTCTGTTAATAAGTAGAGTTATATATCTGTGTGGACCTATCACTTAGTTAATATTGGACTTGAAATAGCCATTTGCGAGTCATGCGGATGTAACATGTTCTATTTCTTCCTGTAAGTTGTTTTCTTGCGACAGACATTTAGCTGGGTCTATTAACATTTTGATGACAGCTCTCTTGCGGCTCGGGTGATGGTGATGGTAATGAACAATCCTCCTGCAAAGGAAAAGAAAACACAAGCAAGTGGCAAAACCTATCTATCTTGCATCAAGAGTGACACGGACAGAATTGGAAGAATTCTGAAGCGTCACTCCATGGAAACAAAACATAAATGATATTCTCAGGCATCCTAAACATCCCCTTGACTCATTGGCCTCTGCAGATGTGTATAAAATTCTATGTTCAGGCAGGCAAGCATATATTGGCACAACTAAGCGAATTGTAAAAATAAGAATTAAAGAACATTTTAGATACTGCAGACTCCTATATCAGGGTGTCTACCAGTAACGAAAAAGTAACAAATTTTACAAAACGGTAACTAAAGTATTGGAAAAGGTAACAAATTTTACAAACGGGTAACTAAAATTTTCTGAAGGCGGGTTGAATCATTTAAACTCGCGCTGCTAGGCTCAGAGATTGCGATGGAGCGAGTTTCACGCAAGCGGCGCCGTGCCTATTGCATATTACTAAGCTATATTTCCCCGTGCCCGACCTCAAGGAAGTACATACTGAGGATACCTTGAGTGGTATACATCGGTTCAACGTATATTTTCGGCATCAAGAAGACTTAAGTTTCATATGAAATATTTTTCTGTGTTACTGTATTAGGAAACCTGACCTTTTGCGAGACGTTGATTCGCGAATACTTCCGAAACTAAAAAGAAATCTCTCATTTCTGTTATTTCGAGACTATATCAAATTGAAGTCCAGAAATAACTCTAAATAATTTAATTTCGCAATCTAGCAAAATGTTACCGTTTCGAAAAAAAAAACGAAAAATCTGTATAGTAAATTTACGACATCCAGTATGATTAATTCGAAATTCCGTTATATATCAATTTTTCCTTCGAACTTTGCTTCCATCGGATATATAATCTAACGGATTATTTCAATAACTTGTATAATTCGTGATTCTCAGTCGAAAGAAAAAGTGCCCTCTTGTCGTATTATTCGTGCAATCCTCTCAGAATAATTCGTAATATTCGATGCCTACTTCGAATGTTCATCCTCCAAAATCTCATCCTCAAGGCGGACGGCTGGCCGCACGACTTGCCTGCGGGAATCTCGTCAAACGGACCGAGATCGACGTCTGTTGCGTAAAATCATAAAACCCATCCCCTATCGTGAACTTGTGACCACGAGGACTGCGGGAATCCTGTCCAAGGTGATTTGGCACCCATCACGAAACCTACTCGCCACTTTTCCCATGACCGTATACTTAAAAGCGAGCGAGAAATGCATCAACCGACTTGAAAATGACAGCCTACGTAGCATCGTGATGCTAATTCCTCCTCCTGATCCATCCTGAACTGATGAACTCCCAACCACAGGATAGGGACAAAGGGAATCACGGTGCCGACCAAACAACATGTTCATAACTACTCATGAATTTTAATCATGCTCAACCTTGAGGTTGCCTCCGCCATTCTGTCAGGACATATAGACAGGCAGACGATCGTTGAACGGCCGGGTGCGGCAACGATTGCATTATATCTCGAGGACAACGTAAAACGGCCGAGAGCGGCAGCGATTGCGTTACATCCCAATCTTTCTCTGCATTCAATGACGAGGACAACTGGATTCTTGTCAAATGGACAACAAGTGGCGCAGATTGCGTAATAATGCTATATTTTCTTGTGCCCGACCTCAAGGGCAATGGAAATCTCGTCGAATGACTAAAAGTGACACTGAATATCTAAATCGCGATTATTCTCCGTGTTCTATCGTGAAAACTACGGGAATCTCGTCAAATGGCTGAGACCAGTGCCGATCGTATAACATCTCGATATTTCTCCATATTTGACTGCGAAGACAGAATTCGGTGACTATCGCATAACATCGCATACATTTCTTTGTGACCTACCGCGGGGACGAAGGAAATCTCGCCAAATGGTCGAGCAGAGCAACCTCTTGGTACCGTAATTATAACAACATATTAGCTGAAACAACTAATTTGATAATAAATATCTAGTATAGCCTATATTTATTATTTTTAAAATTTTTATAACCTCATGTGAATTTTATTTACCTCTTTAAAAACAGTTCATTGTTGTTTTTCTTCACCGCGTGATGAGTGCCTATGCTTGCAGACCGCAGACGTACCTTGAATTCAAAGGTAACTAAAAGGTACCTAAAAAGTAACTAATTTTTACTTCATCCTTACAGTTGACACCCTGTATATAGATCAGTCCGCTCTAGTGGAACTTTTATGGGAAAGAGAGACAGAAATGCAGTCTAGAACATCAAACTACTACAGTCGGCCAATTCCTGGAATTTGGCTCGTGTCACACTTTGCTTCCTTCAGTACCATACACTGAGGCAAAGCATCACAAATTAGCCAACCAATCGTGTAGTGTATATCAATAACATTGCCACGTGGGACCAGAAAAAGAGAACTGTCGACCAGAAACTACCCGAATTCACTCACATTTCATGTTAGCTCCAGAACATTCCAATAGCTTGCATAAACCTCACACATGCCACTTCAAACCAATCAGAACAAATTGGAAATGCTAGCCAAACTTGCTGAGAAACGTCAGATACAGTGAAACCCCCATTTAACATTTGCCCTGGGACCTGCAGATTTGAGCTTTAAATCGAGGTCATCATCATCTTGAACAGTTTCCAGCCCCAGGCTGGGTCTGTTTGGAACATAAGCCTCGCCACTTATTTCTTTCTTCCCACCATCTCTCCGCTGTCACTCTGGTCCAGTCCTCGCCTCTCTTCTTGACACATTCCTCCACTCCTTTCAGCCATCGATCTCTTGGTCTTCCCCTTGGTCGTTTCTTCTGCATCTGCATCTCATGTATCCTCTTGGGAATCTTCTTCTCATCCATTCTCTTTAAGTGTCCATACCACCTCAGTCTTGATGTCTCAATCCTACCTTGCAAGGGCTCCTCTTTCACCATTTCCCTGACCTTTTCATTCCTCACCCTGTCTCTTCTTGTTACTCCGATTCTACTTCGCAGGAACTTCATTTCACCTGCCTGTATTCTGCTTATGTCTCTTTTCTTCATTGTCCACGTTTCTGAAGCATAGGTCAGTGTCGGGATCTAGTAGCTTCTGTATAACACTTCCTTGCATTTTTGTGGGACATCTTTATTCCACACTAAGCTCCTAATGCTTCTCAGAAATGCTTCTGCCTGTCTGCCACGTTCCGTAATCTCTTTGTCATTTCTCCCATTTTCCTCCACTATACTTCCCAAGTACTTGAGACTTTCCACCTTCTTCAGCTGTCCACCTCCAAGTGTTATCCCACTCATTGGTCTGTCCTTTTTCCTGGTCGTTAACAGGATCTCACATTTACTGATGTTGAACTTCCATCCGTACTCTCCCACTGTTTCTTCCCAAGCCTTCAGTTGCTCCTGGATTTCCTCCTCCTTGTTTCCCCAGACCATGAGATCATCTGCAAACACCATTGCCTTCATCTTATCTTCTCCTATCTTTCCTGCTATCCGTGTCATTACCTCGTCCATAACCACAATAAAGAGAAGGGGTGACAGCGCACTACCCTGTTTCAGGCCACTCATTTGTCTGAACCAGTCTGTTCTTTCCCCTCCAACTTTCACACAACTCACACTTCCACAATACATCTCCTTCACTCTGCCTACAGTCTCTTTTTCCACTCCCATGTTTTCCATTGCTTTCCAAACCTTCTCCCTACACACACTATCATAGGCCTTTTCGATGTCCAGGAAGGCCATCAACAGATCCTCTCCAAATTCGTAGTGGTGTTCCTGGAGCTGCCTCACTGAAAATATGAGATCCACTGTTGATCTACCAGGTCTGAATCCATACTGTTCCTCTCTCAATTTTCTCTCCACTTTGACTCGTATTCTACTTTCTAATATCTTTTCATATATCTTGGCACAGTGAGGTATGAGTGTGACTCCCCTGTAATTTCTACACTCCTTTCTGCTTCCTTTCTTAAATATTGGGACAATTAATCCTTTCTTCCAATCTTCTGGGGTCTTTTTCTCCTTCCATATCACCCTCATCACACGGTACAGCCACTGTTTCCCAACCTCCCCTGCTGCCTTCACCATTTCAACACTCACTTCATCCACACCTGGTGCCCTTCCTCCTTTCATCTTGTCTATAGCCATTTCCAGTTCTCTCCAAGTCAGGTCCTTTTCCATTCCTGTGTTGTCTTCTCCATCTTCCAATACATTGTCTTCCTCCCTATGACCATTTGGATTCAGCAAATCCTCAAAGTACTCTTTCCACACTGTCTTGAGTGTCTCTTTGTTGTGTACCTCAGTTCCGTTTTTGTCCATCATTACCACATCCTCTCGCAGACCTCTTCTCTTACTTTTGACCATCCCATAAAGTACTTTCTTATTTCCTCTGCTGTCTTCCTCCATCATCTCTGTCCACTTTACCATCCACTTCTTCCTCTCCTCTGCGACAATCTTGTTTGCTTCTTTCTTCTTTATCTTATAATCTTCCCTTGCCAGATCAGTTCTTTCCTGGAACCACACTCTGAAAGCCTTGTTCTTCCTTCCCACAGCTTCTTTTACTCTCTCATTCCACCATGGTGTCTCTTTACACCGCTTTCTGTTGCTTGTTCTTCCACATACTGCCACTGCAGCTTCCACCATTGTGTTTTTTAATTGCTTCCATTCCTCTTCCCCTGTTTTAGGATTGTCTGTTGGCATCTTTTCCGTTATTATCTTCTGGAATTCTTCCTTGACTTCATTTTCCTTGAGTTTCCATACTTTGATTCTCCTTTCCTGGTACTCTGTCCTCTTGCTATCCTTAACAACTCCCAGGTTCATTACAAGTATTCTGTGGTCACTATCTAAGGCCTCTGATGGTATTACCTTTATATCTCTGACACTTCTCTTCATTTCCCAGTCGTACAGCATGTAATCTACCAAAGATTTCTTTGTTAAATCACTGCTGTACCACGTTACCTTGTGGCTTTCTTTCTTCCGGAACCAGGAGTTGCCTACCACTAAACCGTTTCTCTTGCAAAAATCCAGCAACTTTCTCCCTTCTTCATTCCTGCTACCCCATCCTTCTGCTCCCAATACATTTTCATATCCTTTCCTTTCACTTCCTACATGTGCATTCAAATCTCCCATGACAATGATGCTCTGACCATTCAACTGCTGTTGTAGCTCCTCCTCAAAGTCTTCCTTCTCTTGAGCTGTACATCCAACTTGAGGGGCATATACCTGGGCTATCTCCAGGCTTCTTCCCTTTACAGTTACTCTGATCTTCATGATCCTGTCACTTATTCCCTTTACCTCTTCCTTCATTCCATCTCTCACAACTACTCCTACTCCGCTGCTCCTTCCTTCACTGTTCCCACTCCAGTACAACCGGTACCCTTTCCTCAGTTCTCTGCGACCTTCTCCTTTCCATCTTGTTTCTGCCAAGCCCAGTACATCCAGTTTTCTTCTCTCCATCACATCTACAATCTCCTCCACTTTTCCTGTCAGTGTCTGTATGTTTAATGTCCCAACTCGTAGTCCATTAGCATATCCGGGTCGTCGTCGTTTGCATCCGTCCTTTCCGAGGCCTGTTCCTGGTTTGAAAGCAAATATGATATCCACTACTGGCTTGCTAGGCCTATCGTAGCTTCACCAGAGCCCCGTCAGCCGTCACTTTTCAGGGTTCCCATAGAGCCTTCACAGCTACCGTAGCGGTCCCGGGGCACACAAAGTCCCCACTGTACTTCACCCCTACAGGCAATCCCCTACTTCATGCCGTTGCCCGTCTCCCACCACGTGGAGGAGGGGTTGGACTTGTGGGAGACTTTAAATCGAGGTAAACTTTAAATAGGGGTTTTGTGAAAAAAATATAATGTAATGCCCTTTTATGGCGAGTTTAACATGTATACACTACTATATTGACTACTATATGCACAAATTATTCTTCCATTTGGGTTTAATACAAAGTATTTATATATCATGGTTAAATAAAAAGTTTTCAAAAAATCATCGCAATATTCTACTGTGGTGCTTACATTTTTTATGTAAAAAAATCGGCTGCCACTGCCTCAAAATACAACTTATAAGCTATTAAATAATAAACTATAATCTATTAAAAATTAGTATTGTACGTTAACAAGAAGAAAATATCCATGATATAGGCTAAATTACAAAGAGAAGTCAGTCTTTATATGTAGGCCTAGTTGCCTCAAACTCTGGACAGTAAGGACCACACAAATCTGTAAAGATGTAAGGAGGATTTAATTAGACATTGATGCAATCTTTTATTCTATTAGTTGAAATTGAAACACCATGAAAATACAGAATTTTATGTCTTGCTTCTCACTAATTGTGAGCTTAATCCTTTTTGCTGACATTTCTATGACATTCGCCACTAGTCTAATGTAAATCGCAAACTATTGAAAATGAAAATCCACAGCCTGCTTCCAGTCTCCGACCGGGTCAGGAATGGAATGAATGAAGCCCCCATCTAGCGGCGAGGATATGAACTGTGCCGGCTGCCGAAGCCTGACGCACTCCTCTGGGGCAATGATTAAATGAATGACAGATGAAATGATAGTGGAGAGTGTTGCTGGAATGAAATGTTGACAGGGAAAACCGGAGTACCCGGAGAAAAACCTGTCTGCCTCCGTTTTGTCCAGCACAGATCTCACATGGAGTGACCAGGATTTGAACCACGGACCAAGTGGTGAGAGGCCGGCGTGCTGCCGCCTAAGCCACGGAGGCTTAACCCCAAACTATTACAACACACAAAGAATACACACGTCCTACTCGGCACAAATCTCATCGCAAAGAAATAGCTTGGCTTTGGTTCGGCACTGATGCCATAGGATCTGAATGAATTCCCGCCTTCAATGCAGGAAAAAACTGCCAACTTTAACGAAATAAATCCTCCAACTTTTAACAAATGTACTGCATGAACATTAAAAAATTGAAATATGATACATAGCTTCTTTACAAGAAGAGTTCAGGATCGTTGGTATCAAGGAATGGCAGTCTTGAGGTGTTTTCTTTTTTTAATTTAATTTTTTATCAAGACCAGTGGGAGTCTCACAATAACATTTAGCCTCTCTCCCGAATCCAGCGTATACCGCAAGGAAAGCAGTAAAAATAAGACCTTGCTCCATCCTACTCTGCAAACCACTTTCGACGAGACTCGAGTAACTTCAACGTTACACCTTATTTTGAACTCGCCTAAGAGTTTGTGCCCACTCCACTGTAATTAGTTATTAGGTATTATTGTTGATGTCGTATCCAACGTTGCCACATATCTGACGTCACAACAGAGGTGTAGATAAAGAAAACTAGTTATCTTAGTTCTTTCAAAATTCAAATCAACCTGTAAATTATTTGCAACCGTAGATACATCAAAAACTACATACTGTATTTATATTTCATGAACATTACGTCAATGAAGATTTTATTTCCGTGGCTCAAAAGTCGAGCCTAAATTGGAGGCTGAAGCAGTGATAACTAACACGTTCTTGTTCAAATGAAGGAAGTGGGGTTAAGTTGTCTGACGTTCGAGTATAGGCCTGCAAAAGGCTAGTATTTAATTTCAATGGAGTCATCATCATCGTTTTCATTTCCCCTTTTCCAGCTGACACTGGGTGGGGGCAAATAGGGTTCCTCTCCACTTTGTTCTGTCGTTCCACCATTCCTCTTCTGGCACGGTGTTCCAATCCATGTTCCGTTTTCTAATGCTATACTTCACCGAGTCCATCCAACCCACTCTTGGTCTTCCTCATCCTCTCTTCCCTGACATCCTTCGTTCTAGTGCTGGTCTTGGTAGCCTTACTTCATTCATCCGTTTGACATGTCCAAACCATCTCAATCTGTTTTGCTCCAGTTTGTCATTTAGTTTCTGTACTCCCAGTTCTTTCCGTATATCTTCATTTCTCACTCTGTTTCTCCTAGTTTTCTGGACCATACTTCTCAGGAATCTCGTCTCAACTGCCTGTAATCTGCTCTCATCCCTCTTAGTCATTGTCCAAGTTTCTGCTGCATATGTCATTATAGGAACATAATATGCTTTGTACATAACTTCTTTAGCCTTAATTGGTATATCCTTGTTCCATACTAGTGCCCGTACCTGTTGGTAGAAAGCACTCCCTAGTTGTATTCTTCTGCTAATTTCCAAATCTAGTCTCCCATCTTCAGTCAGTTCACTTCCCAAGTGTTTGAAGTGTTTCTCCACTTCCAATTCCTTATCTCCGACTTTGATTACTCCTATTCCTTCTTTCTTACCTCTACTCATCACCACTGTTTTACTCTTCTCCACATTTATCTTCAATGCCCTTTGCTCAATCTTTTCATTTATTATGTCTAACTGTTATTGTACCTCCATCTCATCCTCACCCCAGATCACATCATCATCTGCAAACAACATTACCTTCATCTTTGCCCTTCTATAGTCTTTCATTGCTGCCTTCGTGATGTCATCCATCACCATTAAGAACAATAAGGGTGACAACACACTTCCTTGCTTTAGTCCAGTGTCAATTTTAAACCATTCCGATGTCCCGACTCTAGGCTTCACATTACTGTAGCAATCCATGCACATTTCATTTATCATGTGTCTCTGTTCCTTGCCTATCCCCCTATTTGTGCTAAGCAGGCACGCGAGTTAATTATGTGCATACGTGTTATGTTTCTGTAACATATGCGATTTGCTATTTCGTGCTCATGTTCCTAGTTTGGTTAGAAATGCTGGTGACGAACACTGGATTTAAAAACACGCACTTTACCAATGCTCATCATTTGTGACAAAAAGGGCACATTGTCATATCTCCTTGTAAGACCTAACTAACAGCAGCAATATACTTATAATGTAGCTCTGAAGCACCCTGCATTAATTAAATTGTCGTTTGATCCTAGTGTCCAATAGTCGTCATAGCTGACGATCTTTAGAGCACATGCGTGATGAACACTAGTGCACGATAATGTTAAAGTTTGCGTTAACGTTTCAGAACTAATAAACATTTACAGTGTGCTATTATTATGTAGGTCTGTCCCTTTGACGGCCGTAGGTCTGCGCTGGCTGCGTGGCTCAGCGGTGACGTTCTCACCTGCTGTTACAGGATCGAATCCTGGCGCAGTCATCTGGAATTTGAGGGTGCGCAAATGCGAGGGAGCCCTGTCAGTACAGTTACTGGCATGTTTTAGATCCCCCTTCGGGGCAAAATTCCGGCACTTCGGGGTCCCTAAAAGCCGCAGTAGTTAAAAGAGACTTAAAACAAATAACATTATTATTATTATTACTATTATCAGTAGGTCTAGGCCTAGGGTTTTTAGGTGAGCTAAAGGGGATTCTCTTTTAAGTTGAGATGAATAAGGTCGTTGAGGAGGACGGCATGAGTATTACAACAGCCGCGGAGAGGAATGGTGTTCCGAGAAACGCCTTCTCGGACAAAATTAAAGGAAAAACTAGAGAGAGGAAGATGGGGCCAAGTTCCTTTTTAACAAAGGGTGTTAGTTCAATGGGTTATCTCACTAGGAAAAGCGGGGTTCCCAGTAACAAAGGACGATTTGCAAAATAGCGTCCAGTGCCTCACAAAAGAATTCAAGACGGACTCTCCTTTCAAAGATGGGCGGCCAGGGAGGAAATGGTGTGAATCTTTCCTAAAAAGAAATCCAAGCCTGTCTTTACGAATCCCTCAAAATTTGACAGTAAACCGTGCTGCAATATTACAGAACATAAAATTAAAACCTACTGTTATTTGGTGGAAAACGACTTACAGTCTATCTTGTCAAACCCTCGCCGATTGTCCAACGCAGACATTACATTATGCCATGGTCTGGTCTCACGTTTTATGTGACTATGCCTCCCATTCCCCGCAAAGAAAAAAAAAAGAAATCACGGCACAAAAATGACTTACAGAGTAATAAATGTGTATAGAGCAGAATTACGATATTTTCATGCCTGTATGTTTTCTACCCACCATTCCCGCTTCCCGATGCTGTTATTTTTTATTAAAAAAATATTACTGGTAATGTTTTATTCGTAAATGTTAGCCTCCGATTCGATAAATCGGTGTCTTACGCAACAATTGACAGAAATGCATTATAAACAGCGGACCATGTGACGGCAATTGGTGCAAACGGGTGACAAATATACGAAAAATCCATAGACATCGTGCCGAGGACTAGGGCAAAAACACACTTAAAAAAAAAAGTAATTTTTCCAAAAACGAATATTTTCTATATTGAGAGTTTTCTAGTGTTTGAGTAGAGTTTGAGGTTAGGTACACTGCTTTTGTTGATTAAATTTACTAAAATGTATAAGGTGTATATATTTTCTTGACTACATCTGTCCTAACATGACGACCGTTGGTGCATTTACCTTAGCAATTTGTTTTTCCTCAATTTAAATCCTCCCTTATTTCCTGGGTGAATTCTTCCCAGCTTTTCTTCTTTTCCTCTGCAATTACTTTCTTGGAATCTCTGTTTGCTTCTATATATTTTGCTCTACTTTCTTCAGTCATTTTTGTTTTCCATTCCTTCCAAGTTTTCTTCTTCTCCTTTCCTGATGTTCTACCACATGTTTTCTCTGGACTGTTTACAAATGCATTCTTAAACTTTTCCCATTCTTGTTCCACATGGGTAATATCTGTTCTTGGTATCTGTTCTTGTAATTCTTTCTTAAACTCTTCTGCAACCTCCTTTTCCTTTAGTCTCTAGACCTTAATCTTTCTTTCCCTTTTTTCTGGTAATCCCATGACCTTTCCTACTTTTAGTTTTGCTTCCACTGCCTTATGGTCTCCTCCAAAGGCTTCCTCTGGCATGGCTATGACATCCATTAGCTCTTTCCGATGTCCTTTTTCGACTAATACATAGTCTATCAGAGTTTTCGTTCTTCTATCTCCCCATCTATACCTTGTTATCTTCTGACTATTTTTCTTTCTGAACCACTGGAATTTTTCGGTGATTTCAGAGTGAAGAAAGCGGTATTTTAAAGTGGCAAATTCGGTGGTTTCGAGTGCACTTTTCGGTACTTTCAAAATCATAAATTTTAGGCGGCTTTTTTTTAATATCATGGATAACATGCATAACATAACACATTTCAGTCATCCTTCAAAGTATACTTCAGAGAAGAGCTCCAAATTCTCTTGTGACAAACGGTGACGCATATCACTTAAAGTGCAAGTGCAAGCTGAAAAACAAAGTTCACAGTTAGCGTTTGAACAGGGTATCCAAATGGTTTTCAACACAGATTCTGAGAACTTTGGAAATACCAATGTCATTCCTTGCAAAACTCCAACAATGTCTTGGTCCTGTCATGCATCTGCATGATTAAAGTTTGCAGTTCTTTGTATCCTCTTTATCACCTCACTTTCTTCCAGTGTTCCACGAAACGGTAACTTCTTAATTTTCTTTGCAATGTCCTCATTGATGTTCATTGGCACTATTTCTGCTGGATCAAACGCACACATTTGTAAATCTTGTTCCCAGGGTCAACGGATCTCAAGCTGATTAATTTTTCAAGAGCATGGGACCCAGCGTTTACTAAAACTGAATGTATTTTCCCTCATTTTAACACATTTCCACAACCCTCCAACTGCTCCTTAATGTAAGTTTAAGGGCTTGCTGAATTCTCCGTAGATGTCCATCAAGAAGGTGAACACTTGGATGTGGCCTTCTAATAAGGGGATTTTTGTGAATTTCAGCTATTTCGTCATGTGAAACATTGTTGTGAAAATCAACACCAGAGTTATGTACCTACTACTGCACTCATAAATTGCAAAATATCTTTCAAGTACTCTGACAGGCACACTACAGAATGAAACCAAGAAGACCACCTGGTTAATACTGGTTCAGGAAACAGTGGCACATTTTGATCTGGATACTTGCCAACTAGATATTCATGTCTGAAAGGTGCACTATATGACGCCACACGTCGAGTAGTTACTAGGATGAAGGGGCAGATAACCTTGCTGATCCGGCCCTTAAAACCTCAAAAACTAAGTACTGCAACTTACTAGGATGACCACCCAGATTGATAAAGATCGCTGTGTGCAGAAAGTGAGGCCCGCAATCTACCGTTAAGTTTCCAATCTTTCCGTGTTTGTTGGATGCTCTCCATGCAGTCAAGTCATGGGAGAAGATTACCGCTACTACACTTGCACAAAAACAAGCGTTTGTCAGTTTCTGTGACGACGATATTTTAAACGGGCAAGGTGGTCTCACTATGATGACATTAGGCCAAAACCTGGATGAATGTCAAGATGCAGAAGAAAGTGACATCCAGTAGTTAAGACTTCGATAAATCATGGTTTCAGACATGAAAGCGATGAGGATATTGTTCAGAATTTGACTGTCGGTGAGGTAAACTGAGATCCAGTACATACAGAGTGCAGGAGTGATGCAACGGAAATCCCAAAAGTTCCCACAGTCATGCTAGTGTGTCTATAGTCGCACTTATCTCTTATATAGAAAATTGAGATGAATTTTCGTTCTCATATATTGTTTCCTTCAGAATTGTACATCTAAAATTAGAAAAAATAAACCATCTAAGAAACAAAAAATGATGACAGTCATTTTTCTCAGTTTTTTAATATTGGTATAATCCACATAGTGTGTCTTGCAATACTATGTTATAAAGTATTATAATTTTTTTTGCTTGTTCATTAAATACACTTCAATATTTTTAGCGGCTTCAGTGACGTAGTTGGTAGCATGCTTAACTGCTGTGCCCAAGATAGCAGGTTCAAACCCGGCCGAAGTCGTCGGATTTTTTAGGAGTGGTAAAATCCTTCAGTATGCCTTCCTTCAGAGGGGAAGTAAAGCCGGCAGTCCCATGTCATAGGTTTATGGCATGTAAAAGATCCTATCTAGACTAAACTTGTGTGAAGCTAAATTTTTAGGTTATATTTCATTGGAACGCTCTATTCAAGTTCCAACGTTCACAACTAGGTATCATTGACATCTGGTAGCGAAAGTTGGAACTACTTGAAATTGAACGGAACTTGTAGCTCACCCTCTGGGTGACCGCTTGAAGCAGCTACAGCCTCTGGCGAGCCGAACATGTCCGTGGACACTCCCGGCACTAAAAGCCATATGATAGATAAATAAATGAATAAATTTCAATATTTTAACCAATAGTTTTCTCTTTGCTAGGCTTAAAAACATTACTGTGGATAATTTGCGGTTTTCAATAATTTGCGGAAATTCGTACATTAATTGCCGCGAATTATCGGAAGTGCACTGTAAAGAAAAGAAAAACGAAAAAAGCTAAAATTCGCGTTTTAAAAACCCTTTTTTTTTGCCATTTTAGGGTTATTAAAACACATTACCACCTGTGTATTACTTCATTTAATAATTCGCGAAATTCGCGATCGCGAATTTTTCCTATCCCTACTTATATTTAATTGGTTCCGCTGACAGAAGTCCATTAAGAAATCCCCTTCTGGATTCTTACTGCCATAACCATCTTCTTCTTCATTTCCCGTTTCCAGTGTTCTGGCTCGGGGTGTGCATCAAGGACCTCCATAATTTTCTGTCTCTCCACCACTCTCTTCCTTCTTCTAGTATATCTTCTACTTTTACCCCTCTCTTCTCTATGCTCTCCCTCACTGTATCCATCCACCTCTTCCTAGGCCTTCCCCGTTGCCTCTTTCCTGTTACTTTCTCTGTAAATACTCGCTTTGGGACTCTTTGTCTTCACCCATTCGCATCATGTGTCCATACCATTGCAGCTTACTGATCTCTATCTTGCCTTGTAGCTTTGGGAATCCAGTTCTTTCCCTAATTTCTGTGTTCCTGATTTTGTCTCTTCGTGTCTTTCCAATTATTCCTCTAAGAAACTTCATCTCGGCTGCCTGGACTCTGCTTTCATCCCGTTTTGTTGTTGTCCATGTGCTTGCTGCATATGTCAATATAGGTGTGTAATATGTTGAGTACATGACTTCCTTACATTTCTCTGGAACATCCTGGTTCCACACCATACCTCTCACACACTGGTAAAACCCATTTGCTTGCTGGATTCTCTTACCAATTTCCTCACTTATCTTTCCATCTTCTGTGATTAAACTCCCTAAATATTTAAAACTTTTCACAACTTCTAATGTTTTCCCATTTACTTCAATATTCCCCCTTCCATCTCTCTTTATTTCTCGTCATCACTACGGTCTTACTTGGAATGGGAGGAATGGGCTAGATTTAAGAAGACACTAGTAGGTGCAGCAGAAGCAGTATGTGGGAGGACAAGTAGTAAGAAGAGGTGGAAGGAAACACCATGGTGGAATGAGAAGACAAAAGATATAGTAAGGAAAAGAATAGAGCCTTTAGGAGGTGGTATCAAAATAGGACGGTAGAGACAAGGGAAGAGTACCAGGAAAGAAAGAAGGAGGCGAAGAGAGTAGTGGCTGAGGAGAGAAGAAAGTGGATGGAAGAGTGGACAAAGATGATGGAGGATAGTGAAGGTACAAAAAAAAAATAAGAGGCGGAAGGATCCTACGGATTATGTTAGAATGGTGAACAAAAGGGGACAAGAGATAGAAAGTAGGGAGGAACTGAAGAAAATGTGGAAAGAATATTTTGAAGAACTTCTGAACCCAAATGGAAAAGATGGTGAGGAGGAAGAAATCGGGGAAGAGGAAGATTAACTGCAAACAGAAAAGGACGTAACATGGAAAGAAGTGGAAGATGCAGTGAGGAAGATGAAAGGAGGGAAGGCACCGGGTGTGGATGAGTTGAGTGTGGAGATGGTGAGAGCAGCAGGAGAGGTGGGGATACAATGGTTGTACCGAGTGATGAGGACAGCATGGAAGAAAAGGAAGACCCCAGAGGACTGGAAAAAAGGAATAATTGTCCCGATCTTCAAGAAAGGTAGTAGAACAGATTGCAGAAACTATCGGGGAATAACACTGATGAGTCATTGTGCAAAGATCTTCGAGAAGGTTTTGGAAAAGAGAATTAGGACAAGGATAGAAGGAGCGATGAGGGAAGAACAACATGGCTTCAGAGCAGGAAGGTCCACAGTGGATTTGATTTTTGCTGTAAGGCAGTTACAAGAACAGCACTATGAGTATGGAACAGATCTACTGATGGCCTTCCTGGACATTGAGAAAGCATATGACAGTGTATGTAGAAACGAAGTATGGAAGTCCCTGGAGGATAGAGGAGTAGAGAAATGGACTATAAAGAGGATAAAGGAGATGTACAAGGGAAGTGTGAGCTGTGTGAAAGTGGGAGGAGAGAGATCGGACTGGTTGGAACAGAGAAACGGCCTGAAACAAGGGAGTGCACTGTCACCGTTACTTTTCATTGTGGTGATGGATGACATAATGTCCCGAGTGGCACAAGTAATTGGGGAAGGAAAGATGAAAGCAATGGTGTTTGCAGATGATTTGATGATTTGGGGAAACAAGGAGGAGGTGGTACAGGAACAGTTGGACGTGTGGGAAGGAATAATACAAGGATATGGGATGAAATTTAGCATAAATAAGAGTGGGATGGTGATCACAACAAGGAAGAAGGAAAGAACCACAACGGGAATAACAATTGGTGGGGAACAGCTGAAGAAAGTGGAGAGTTTCAAGTATCTGGGAAGCCTGATACAAGATAATGGAAGAAACGATAGAGAAATAAATGAGCGGGGGAGACAGGCAGAAGCATTCCGGAGGAGTGTGAGAAGCATGTTATGGAGCAAGGATGTCCCTCAGAACCGCAAAAAGATCATATATTGGACGTAATATTTCCCTATCCTGACGTATGCTTCGGAGACCTGGGTTATGAAAAGAAGGGAGAAGAGCAAAATACAGGCCAGTGAGATGAGATTCTTGAGAAGCAGTATTGGAGCTACAAAGATGGACAGAATAAGAAATGAGAGGACCAGAGAATTAATGAAGGAGGAACCATTACAGGATGTAGAGAAATCTAGACTTAGATGGTATGGACTTGTAAAACGAATGGAGGAGAAGAGGATACCCAGGAGGGTACACGACGAAGTGGGAAGGAAAGAGACCGAGAGACAGGTGGCTGAAGGGGGTGGAAGAAAGCGTGAAGAAGAGAGGAGAAGACTGGACAAGGGTGGAGGCTGAGAGGTGGTGGGAAGACAGAAGACGTTGGAGAGGCTTGTGTTCCAAACAGACCCGGCCAGTGGCTGGAAACTGTGCATGATGATGATGACGACTACTGTCTTACTCTTCTCCACACTTATTTTCATTCCATACTCTTCTATCTCCTTGTTCCATACATCGACTTGTTCCTGTACTTCTGTTTCATCTTCTCCCCATATTACTATGTCATCAGCAAAGAGTAAGGCCTTAGTCTCTTTACTTCCCATTTTCTGTTTCACTCGCTTATGGATTTCATCCATGACAGTGATGAAAAGTATAGGGGACAATACACTCCCTTGTCGGAGTCCTGTTTCTACATTAAACCAGTTTGTTTGCCCAACCCTGGTCTTCACACTACTTATACACTTCCTATACATAGCTTTTATCATTTCGACTTCTGCTCTGTCTACTTTCTTCTTTATCAATGCATCCCAAACCAGTTGTCTTGGTACACTGTCATATGCCTTCTCAATGTCTATACATGTCATCACTAAATCCTTCCTGAATTCCCACCTTTTCTCCATCATGTTTCTTATGGTAAAAATTAGATCAAAAGTTGATCTGTCTTTTCTAAATCCATGTTGTTCTTCCTCCATTTCCTTTTCCACTTTCATCCTCAGTCTACCCTCAAGTATCCTTTCAAATATCTTTGCTACATGCGGGATGAGGGTGATTCCTCTGTAGTTGTTACATTCTTATGGTCCCAAAATCTCCTCTCTTCCTTGTCTGTCTCTTCCCACTTGTGCATTCAAATCTCCCATTACCATTATTTCCTTATCCTCTATATATTTTTCCACATCTTCTAGGAATTCTTCTAAGTTCTCTTCTTTGTTCCCAGGTTGTGGAGCATATACTTTAACCAGATCTTTTTTCCCTGTCTGGAACTGTATCCTTCCTATGACCATCCCGTCACTTATCTTCTTCACCTCCTCCACATACTCTAGGACATGTATGTGTGTCTACCCCTTATTATTCCCGTTTTCAAACGGGGTCGGGGATGAGATGCGATGGAAGTATTTGTGGTGGATGGTTTTTACAGTCGGATGCCCTTCCTGACGCCAACGTCATGAGAGGAGTTAGAGAGATGAAATGAATGATGGTGAATGAAACTGGGCAAGGATGTGGAAGGAAGTGGCCATGGCCTGTCAGAAGGTACCGTCCCAACATTTGCCTGGAGTAGAAAATGGGAAACCACGGGGAAACCATTTTAAGGACGACCAACGGTGGGGCTCGAACCCACGCGTCTACCGAGTCAGCAGAGAGCTTGGCCCCATGACCTAACACTGCGCTTTAGCGAGCATAGCCACCACTGTCGATATATACTCTAGGACAGAGATTCCCTTTAGGTGGTCCGCGGACCCCCAGGGGTCCGTGACGGTTGTCCAGGGGGTCCGCAAAGAGTCATCGAGAAATAACGTAATGAACATAGAACATGGAGAAAGTACAAAGAGTCACTTAAAAATAATAATTATGCGTTGCTACTCGCAGCGTAAGTTGCGCACTTACATGTGGCGCAGCGTAATTTGAGCTCCTCAAGTTTCCTGCTAGGGATCATTCTGCTACTTGATCTCTGTTTTCTGCTCCACAGCCATTTTGTGTGTTTACGTAATATTTACATGAGTTTTGAAAGTTGAAACTTTTGATTGTTTTAATTGTTAAAAGTCCATTGAATATGGCTTATTTGGTTGAAGAGTCGATCTTTAAAACGAAGTAGGCCCACTGCTACAGATAGTGACGAAGAGGAATCTGTGGCAATAAATATAGAAGTGAAAGGGCCGCCTGCTGTCTCTCTTGAGCCTAGCCATTCAAAGAGTAGGCCTACTGCGAAAAGTAGGAAATACGACATAAAATATTTGGAAATTTGCATTACGTATTGTGGACCTGAAGATTGTCCTAAGCCTCAATGTGTGATATGCTTTGAAACCCTTGACAACGAGAGTATGAAACCTGCAAACCTTCGGCGGCATCTAGATACGGAACACTCGGAGGTAAATCCATTGAATTCTTCAAAATAAAGTTATCCAAACTGAAATCATGCCAGAAAGTAATGACCAAACGTCCTGGTGCAAATATGAATGAAAATGCAACGCTTGCATCCTACGAAGTATCTCAGCTTGTCGCTAAACGTGCCAAAAATCATACCATTGCTGAAGAGCTCATTCTTCCTTCAGCAATTATTTCGTGCAAGAGAATGCTGGGTGATGCTGCCGCAAAACTTCTAAGTACCGTCCCGCTGTCTAACATTACTGTGCAAAGGCGAATTACAGATGTCAAGCAATATTGAAAGAGACGTTGTTGGCAAGGCTCCATATATGTGACATGTTTGCTCTGCAGTTGGATAAGTGTATCGACATATCAAGAAAGGTGATAATGTTGGTTTTCGTACGTTTTTTACACCATGACGAAATATATGAACATTTCTTTTTTCCTGTGAACTAGTAGGCTACGCACAACAGCAGATGATATTTTCGCAGCTCTGAACGATTATTGTAATAAACATGATATTGCTTGGAAGAAATGTGTGGGTATGTCTACAGATGGCGTGAAAGGCTATGTCTGGATGCAGGAAGGGCCTTCAAGCTGCAGTGAAAAAGGTAGCTCCAGATATGAAGTGGGCACATTGCTGTATTCACCGGGAAGCGTTAGTAGCTTAAAGACTGCCTGAACTGCTGCAGAACACCCTTAATGAATGGCGAAAATAATAATGTCAAAACTAGCTCCTTAAAATGCAGGTTATTTGCATTGGTCTGCAAAGACATGGGTAACGAGCATGAGTAGCTTCTCATTCATACTGAAGTGCGATGGTTTTCATGGGGCAGGATCTTAACGAGGTTTTTGGAGCTGAAAGATGAGGCACGGATCTTTCTTCTTGGGACGATACATGAGGATTTGCTCAGTGACTTTTATTGGCTTTGCAGAACTGCTTACTTAGCTGACATGTTTGATCACTTGAATGTTTTGAATTTTAGTTTGCAAGGTGACTACATTGATATCTTCAGAGTTGAAGACAAGATCAGTGCGATTGTGAAAAGTGTAATATTTGGGCAGCGAGAGTCCAAAATGGCTCATATGCCAATTTCTCCCACTAAGAACGTTTCTGCAGTCATCTAACGAAGGTTTACCTTGTGAGGTAAAATAAAATCTAACCGAACATCTTCGTAGTCTTGCAAATACTTTTCGGGAATATTTTCCCGAGCCCGATGGTGATAACTGCTGGATTCGAGACCCATTCGTCACCAATCTCAAAATTTAAAATATTCAGCTACTATCAGATGAGGTACAAGACGAACTTGTTGAATTGACCTCAAGTGAAATAAATACATTTTAAATGAAATAGAGCTAGCTGACTTCTCAGTGACAGCTCGAAAGGACTACATGGAAATCAGTGATAAGGCAATAAAAGTTATTCTTCCGTTCGCAATAAGTTACTTGTGCGAACAAGCTTTTTCCACAATGTGCGTAATGAAAAGCAAATATAGAAATAGACTAGATATGGGGCCTGTTTTCAGGGTGAACATTTCGAAATTGCAACCCGACCTTCAAGAAATAATTGCAGGAAAGAATAGGTTACGTTCGTCTTATTGAACGCCGGCCTCTTTTACACATTAGTGCTGTTAAAATGAAAACACATACTACTTGTTCCTTCTTTTTTTCTCAATCACTGCATTGCTATTTTTAGGTCTGTAGCACTAACTACCTTTACGACTTAGAAATTGTATACGATGTAATAGGATTAAATAGATAAATATTATTATACAAATAATTCAGCACAGTACTCCAAAGCAGAGGTTCCCATTAGGCATTTAAATATTTTAAGTCTCGACTCAAAAGATTTTGCAGCAGGGGGGTCCGTGCTTACATAACGATCGCTTTAGGGGGTCCGAGAAAAAATCCTAATGGGAACCTCTGCTCTAGGACATCCTCTCTTATAATCATTCCTACTCCATTTCTTGCCTCCTGTCCTTTGTAAAACAGCCTGTATCCTTCCTTTAGTTTTCTTTCCCCTTTTCCTTTCCATTTCGTTTCACTGAGACCGAGGAAGGCTATATCCTTCTCCATCATGAAGTCCACTAGCTCCTCAGTCTTGTCCGTCAGGGTTAAGATGTTGACTGTCCCTATTCGGATATATTGTGATGCTAGTCACCCATTTCTCACAGCTCCCCCAGCATCTGTAGAACTGTGCGTCGCCTGCAGATGACGCCCCAGCATTTTCCGAGACTGAACCAAATTTGCTATCATTTTAGGCTATTATTAAGATGGGGTCGTCACTCTCAAATACATTTTATGACATACTGCCAGGTATGAACTAGGCCGCTCCTAACATGGAGAACAGACGCTACGGGTGTCCATAATATGGACAAATGTCTTTTACTCTATTAACCCCAAGCACTGGGTTGCCTCTTCCGCCAACTTCGCTGTACCGAAGGACTCCTTCACCACCGCAGGTGCCGTTGAGGTCTTCACTGAGCTGGGCCCTCCATATTTGTAACCCCTGGAGAGAGGGTGTTGAGTTGGCAGCAAGCACAAGAGTGTAGTGCAGTATCTCTCACATATTCTTTGATAGCTGTGAAGATCAGTGTCAAAAAACAATGGTGTGTATTGTGTGAATTGTGAATCTTTCCACAACAAATAATAAAATATGTATTCTTTGAGGAGTCTATGTGATTTATTAGAACCTAACATTATATGGTGACTGTGACAGGACTCATTCATAGTAAAAGTCTCCCGTGAAGAAAGAAGATGTAAAGACTCACGAAAGAGAGAACCGTAAAGCGGCGGTTATCTACGTGCTCTCACAAACAGCTAATGGTGTCATTAGAAGACAATGAAACTGAAACGGAAAAAGTCCAAATGCAACTTGAAATCCTTCAAGAAAAGTGTGATGATATCTCTAATTTAGATGGATTAATATTTCAACATATGATAAGACGACGAGTGTGATGATGACGAAATAGAAACTGAATGTCAGATGATTACAAACACACATTGTATAGCTGTAGAGTAAAAGCAACTTGTTTTATGAATCCCTCTGTTTCCATTACCCCTCCACAAAGTGTAGTGAAAGACAATGTTTGTGATAAAAAGAAATATAGACTTCCAAGATTAGAATTTAAGAAGTTTTCTGGTGAAATAATTGACTGGTTATATTTTTGGAGCCAGTTCCGTAAAATTCACGAGGATGAGGACATTGGGAAGGAAGATAAATTTCAATATTTAATTCAGGCTATGATAGAAGGTGCCAGAGCATATGAATTAGTTACTAGTTTTCCACCCACTGCCGAGAATTATGACAAAGCTATAGAGAGTCTTCAAGCTCGATTTGGTAGAGAGGACTTTCAGGTGGAAGTTTATGTTCGTGAATTACTCTAACTAGTATTGACGAACGCAGTCAATTCCAAAGAAAGGCCAACACTGAGTAGCTTGTATGATAAATTAGTCGCATCTCAGATCGCTGGAAAGTTTAGGGAGTTGCTACAGAGAAATGTACTGCAATACTGTATCCCCTAATTGAATCATCTTTGCCAGAAGACCTATTAAGAGCATGGCTGAGGAATACTTCCTTCAGGTGTGATTCCGTATCCAAAGATCATTTGCAGCAGCTCATGGCTTTTCTTCAAAATGAAGTAGTAAGTGAAGAAAGAATTTCATTGGCTATGAAAGGGTTTAGTATTAGCCCATCCCAAGGATCTAAGATAAAGGGAGACAAGAAACCAAGGGATGTCATTGAACCAAATATACTTGTTTCTAGGAGACAGGAGTGTGTTTTTTGTCTTAAACCTCATTCGAGTCAAGAGTGCATTAAAGCTCAAAAAATGACTAGGGGAGAATAGGAAAATCTTGACTGATAAACACTGTTGCTTCAATTGTTTAAAGAAGGGAAGTACAGCTTGTAAATCGATTGCCAGATGCATTGTTTGTGGTGGAAAACATGTGGTATTAATGTGTTATAAGCCCCGTGACAAAGAAAATGAAATTTTGTCCAAACAGAATTACGAGGGAGACAGGAATTTGGTTCACCAGGATGGTAATAATGTAGATAAGGCTTTAGCTAATGTGTCTTGTTCTCCTGAGGTGTATTTGCAAACCAAGTCCTTTCGTTAAAGGAAAGGGTAAACAAAAAACTGTACGAGCTGTCATCGATACTGGGTCTACTATATCCTACATTGCACGTGACCTAGCCGAAGAAATGGGGTATCAGTCAATCAGGATGGAAACTTTAATACATTCCTTGTTTGGTGAAGTACGTTCTCGAGAAGCAAAACACGACTGTTATAGAATAAGTTTAAAACGATTGGAGGGAAACTATTCCAAGGAGCTGGAAGTTTTAAGCCAAGAGATCTTTTGTGAAGATGTCCCATATATTAGGAATGGTTCTTGGAGTGAGGAGATAAAGGGTCTGAAAATATGTTCAACTGATGTACGAGAGCGAGGGCCTGTGCAGATTCTGATTGGTGCAGATAAGGTGGGTGAACTGCTCACTGGGAGGAAACATCAACTAAAATGTGGCCTAGTTTTGGTTGAAACTTCCCTAGGGTGGACACTAATGGGAAAAATCGTAGGTAGCAAGGCCCAAAAGGATTCGGCATCATTATTAGTGTCATCATTGTTTTCCCAACATACAAGGATTTCTGATCTCTGGGACTAAGAAATTCTTGGAATTACTGACCCTGTTGTGAAAGAATCTACCGTCGAGAGGAATGAGCGTGTTAGAAATAACTTCCTTGAGACTGCAAGACTGAATGAAGATAACAGATGAACAACATCCACCTCTCCCTGACAACAGAGAAATTGCTCAGCACAGATTAGAGATCTACAAAGAATCCTCAAGATGAACAACATTATCAGGACTACGATAACGTCTTACGAAGTTGGTTGGAGCAAGGAATCATCGCGAGGGTACCTGAAGAAGAACTTAAGAATGGTGGACACTATCTAGGCTACCTCACTGACCTGTCTTCAAAGAAAACAGCACCAGCAAGATCAGGCCTGTTTTTGATGCCTCGGCAAAGCAGAGAAACGCTCCATCTCTAAACGACTGTATTGAGGAAGGCCCTAACCTTATTATTTTATTTAGTGAGATGATTAGTTGCTGTAAGAATTACTACTTTTAAAACATACTCCTGGAGACTCGCAAACTAATCGCAAAGCAAATTATCGGGAGTACACTGTACTATTTGTGCATTACACGGCCTAATAGCTTCATTTCTCATCCTTACGGTCATGAAAATCCAATTCCTGGAACAATGTTGCAATATTGAGCGCGTATGTTTTCCAGAACTCCATCTCCATGTTCGTGTCACAATTATCCATTAACATGCAGTACATACTGTACCACTACCTTTGGGAAAACAGATTGTGTCATACCACTGACAGCCTTTAGTTCATATCCCTGGCACCAGCAAGAACTGGTCAGACGCGTAATAACATATTCATTTTGGTGAAGTGTTCTCTATTTCACTGATATGATCTATCATCATCTAGAGCAGTTTTTTTTTCTCTCTCTCTCTTCGGATCTGTTCTTATGGATGAATTCATTATCCCTAATGTTTTAAGGCTATCAGATTCTGTTATTCTAAATTTTGTCCTTGTTACTTATGCAATATTATTTTGTTGTGCTGTTACTTTCTTTGTTGCTGTAATTGTGATCAAATTTATTGTTTATATTGCAGGTTGTTCGCATCATTCGTAATCAGCCTCCTGCAGAATTAGAGAAGAGCCGGCGTAAACGCAGACGTCCCATGAAGTGTGTAATGTTGTAAGATGTAACTGTCAATAGATGGCTATTTGTAAGGAATGCCTCTCATTTTTCACAGCCGAAGTATCTGACCAGCATGGCATTAGAAGAAGTGGTTGATGAGAAAAAATAAAACGCACACTTTATAATCTGTTTATCTTAATGTTATATTATATGATGTTTCTTTAACCTCATTGGCTGTTGTCAGATATTACTTAAGCTGGCTAATGATCATATGTCACATATGTAAGCAGATGGTCTATGACCATACATTCTTAGATATGGTAAGGGTCAAAGAAAATATTGATCATAGTTTCTGTTGGAAGTTGGTTTAGAATGCTTTTACATGTGACAATAACTAGTGTGCTGATGGGAACACATGTTATCGAAGTTCTTTGGTATCACTGAAATTTGAAAAGGAGAAAGAAAAAAATGGGAGAAGGAGAAAAAGAAGAAAACAAAAGAAAATGAATTACAAATATTTTAATTTGTATGTATTGCTGAATAGTAAGTGTTCTGTTGCTTAATGGTAGTTCAAATATGATATATGTGTATTGATGTTTGACTTAACTCAAACTTTAATTGTGCGATGCTATTATTAGACATCTTTGTAAGACAAATGACCTGCCATATTTTAATTACTAATATTAAATAAGTGAGAAATAAATATTTATATTGTTGTCCACTGAATTCAAAGCTTTAATGAAATAAGTCCAATTATACATTTGGTATCATAGTATCTAAGCCATCCGATTCACAGCTGAATTGTGCTGTGGAGAAAAGTGGAACATTTTATAGCATAGAGATGAGATTTTTTAAGTTTCCTTTTGACTCTTGTATAGTTTTCTAGTAAGCATACATAACTTCGGTGGTAGTATTTTTTTATTTAACTGTTTTCTATAATAGTATGTATCTGAGAATTCTATATATGGTATACTCAGACATCCAGCAAAATGCGGGTTATCCATCACTTTATTCTTGAATGTTTAAATGTATGTATGCATATATATATATATATATATATATATATATATAATATCCATGTATGTATCTTTCATCGGCAAGGAAAGGAGAATTTTTCCTATACTATATCTTGACTGAAGTATTTAGTATTTTTGTTACAAGTTTAGTTCTGCTTCTGTTTGAGTTACCATTTCATGATATTGATCAAAAGAAATAGCCTACTGTATTTTCTCAAGTACTTGGCAGACCTTTTTTCACAAAGGTTTCCATCTGAAAAAGTGACAGTCTTGTATGAATTTTTCAACCTCTGTGTGTTGCACTCTTGGCTGTGTATATACAGTATTCGCATGTAGCAAGTAACTTTGTTTGCAAGTTGCAAGAAGCTCATAAATATATCGAAGAAATCAAGTATCTTGATCTACAGCCTGTTGCGGCTTTACCAATCCCAAGTCGTACAGTACACCCACCTTGTCACCCAACTCGAACAGTGATATGTGGCTAGTTCTCACCTAAGAAGAGAACATAGAAAGTACATGCAGTGCAGAATTGTATTATCTAACCAATTTTATTAATTTACCATAATTTTTTACCACCAAGAATTAATGTCACAAAAGAAAAAAAGTTTGCATTTGGTCTACATATCTATGTATATAAAAATCAATGTTACGTGATAGTTTGTATGTATGTCCCTTATGCGTTCATATACCATTCATCTGATTGCGATGAAATTTGTGTGAGTTGTTGTGTGCCCTCCAGAGAAGGTTTCTAGCTACAAATTATTTATGTAACACAAAAGGGTGAGGGACATAACAGGAATCCTTAAATCCCACAGAAACCCAATTGCACAATCTGTATACTTATCAGGCTAGGGCAAGGCTTTTAATGATATGAAAATGCAAAATAAGAAATGCATTCATGATTATGGTTAAAAAATGACACAAAATTTAAAAAAAAAATACCAATAAATTATTTGTAAATAATTTATTAATCTTTTAAAAAACAATTAGCTGATTTGAGAGAGAATTTTAATGGATGACAATTCATTACGTTTAAATTATTTTTGTTACTAACAAAGTAAATACCACTTTGCCAAAAATGAAATATTTTAGAAATGGCATATTCTTCAAATACTCTCCTAATTAACAAAGAATATTTAAGAAAACAAACTTCAGTGGCTGTTTACAATGAATTCCAACTGAAATGCACAATGAAAACGATTGCCTGTTGTCTGCAAGTAATGATTTGTACATGGGGAAGCTTCTCTCTACGTCAACTGAAGCAATTGGTGCATACTGAAAACAAGAAATATCTCCCGGATTCAATTCACAGTCGGTAAGAGAAAAATTTTCACCCGACAGTGCTTTGCCATAAGAACACAAAGTCGTATACCCACTGTGATTTTGCAACACCTTATTCAATTTCATGGATACAACTTCACCCACTTTACCACACACACAGTTCAGATCATTCACAACTTCATACACAATTTGCAGCTGCTCCCACTTGTGGCACTTCGGATTTTTCTAGAGCACGTATTGTATTAGGAAGGGATCCGAAATTCATTTTTATGTAGGAAAGTTTACCTGCAATTTGTTTGTCAGCCAAGAGTTCCTGTGCTGTTTTTATTGATCCAGCCTCAGTTTTGTCGAAGGAATCGACCACTTTCTTTACAACTTCAAAGTTCTCGCAGTAATAACAACAAGCCTCAATCCACGTTCCCCATCTAGTCAAAACAAGTGAAAAAGGCAAGGGAATTTCTGGATCTTCTGTTTTGAATGCTAGAACTCCAAATGGAGCTTTTAAAAACACTTTCTTGCACCCAATTAACTTGTCAACTTCAGCAAAATTATGTCGTACCTCCTCCGCGATCAGATGTAACGCATGGGCTAGGCATGTGACATGCACCATTTTCCAGAAGAGCGCACGTAACGAATTTGTAGCCTTCACCCTGTAGGGTGCTACATCTGTTATTAAAAGCAGCACATTGTCATTCCGAATGCCATCGGGCCACAATAGCCTCAAAGACTGGTCAAACAGTTTGCTAATTGTTGACCAGTTAGCTTTGTCCAATTGCTCACAATGTAGTAGAAATGGTTCTCCAGTATTCCCTGCTTCCATGACTCATACAATAACGTTGGCTATGCTCTATATCTTCCCATACTGTCTGTTGTTTCATCTATGCATACCCATATGTTATCAGTTAATATGATAAAATTGGTCCGGTCAACTCAAACATAAAATGCCAGCGTTTCGCCCCAGTGTGCCGTTGGGCTCGTCAGTTGGTACAGACACACCTCACCAATACGTGTAGCTAACACATAATGAGAAGTCCATCGCAAGACACAAAATACAAGTAGTATTGACATCACGAGCGATGCCAATGTGCTACGGAAGTCGAGCTCCCTTTCATAAAACAAAAACCTTACCTTGGCAATCCAAATAGGTTGTGAATATTCCCGAATGGGAATATGACGTTTGAGTTGACCGGACCAATTTTATCATATTAACTGATAATTTATCTGCTCAAACGGAAATAACATCATATTCCCAATCGGGAATATTCATTACCCATATGTTTCCGTCTCCTACCCTTATCCTTCTTTCTCGTTGTCATAGCACCTTCCAATGTAGGTTCTTCTTAACGTTCTGGGATCTGGTATAGATTTTCCAGTCTATTCTTCTAAGAATATACGCAGCTTTGGATGGTTCAATTTGTTCAGTGGAATAACGGCGCATAAAAATGCTGTACACAGTTTCTCACAAAACTGAGAAAATGTTGACGATTCACCCTGTAGTGTCTGGTGTGAGCCACGGTTTCCTTTATCTTTCAAGTCGCTGCACACCACGTTTATGTCTTTCTTTTCCGCTGAAACTCTCAATGCCAAAATAACATTTTCCAATCAGTGGAAAAAATATTTTCTCCATGTTGTGTAACAAATTTTAATTTAACAATTGCACTTCCTTTAACTTTGGGCATCTTATAGTACTTGTAAACAAAGAACTCACTCGATTCTCAGCGCTCGGCTGACTGACTTCTTATCTAGCTGAAGATTCGAATTTTATAAGCCACGTGCCAAGAGCGGCTCGGTTCTACCTTCATTTCAGTATTGTAAAAGAATTGCCAAACTTTTACAAAATTCACATCTCAAAAGGTTCCATACGCAGAACGCATTTGCCTTTATGAGATTAATACAGAAGGAGCAATGCCCAGCTTAGGCGAGTCTATTATGCGTCTTACATATAGGGGAAGCAGGTACTGCTTATAGTGTGTTTTCTTGGAAGTGTAATCGAGTTAAAAATACTCCTTCCTTGAAAACTAGTGGCAGCAGGTTATGTTCCAAGTCTTTCGTTCTTGAGCAAGTTATTTGCCTAAGTTAAACGTAATAGACAAGTATTGTAAACATAAATAATATTAATTAAATATCCAAATATAACAAAATATAATACTTACCAGAAAAAAATTAAAAATGCCAAAAATGACCTAAAATTGCTCCAAAAATGACCTATCTCTTGTAAATGGCAAAAATGCAAAAAGATGCCCTAACAAATTGCCCTTATTTAATCAGTCAATTCATGAAACATATGTATATATACTCGAGCTATCTTTCGGCCTTCATACAAAAAAGATGCAAAATCATAAAATGCCTACTTATCACACAGCAGGTGTGGGAATGGCTTGCTGATTCATCGTAGGGTGACATGAGGAGACTGTCACCAGCCCGCCGTGTTATCTGGTATTGCTGTCTATTCCAATACAGTTCACGACACGGTTTTTGGCCGGGGGTTCTTTAAACTGAACTCAAGCTTGGAAAACCAATAACATTATTATTATCCTCCTTTCTTTCTATCTGTCTTTGATTAGCATTGCAACGCATGCCGGGTATAGCTAGTGGCCTATAGAAAGAACATAAATGTTTCTATTTGCCCATATCTCGAAAGGCAATCATAAAATAAACCCTTATTGGCAGATGATCTCGGTGTTCTGCTCTTTAAAAAAACAATTGCCACCACCACTAGAATAAACTTTTTTTTAAATGCTAAGCCTCAAAGTGAAGGTTGAATTCCAGTCCTTGACTCGTGCCCTAGTACATGTTCAAATATGGAGAAATTGCATGAATCCTATGATAATTTTAATGGCCTATTACCTATTACCGTATATACCCGAATGGAAGACTGCCCCGAATATAAAACGAGGCCTAGTTATCAACTGCCCCTTACAGATTTTTTCAAAAAAAAAAAATACTCGTGAACTCATAACTTTCAAGTTTGTTGTATCTTAGAAGTCACTCAACACCTAATTGAAGCTATTTTAAATCAATGTGCCTTTTTCCTTATATCCAGTGATTTAAAAACATAATTTTTATTATTATTATTCAGGGTGCGGCATAAGTCAGTTAACCGAAAATGCACGACAGTGTATTGTAGCTTTATTGATATATGCAACACAATTATCATAATGAAATCGTGCAGAAATAGTTGAAAGTGACCTCCGTTGTTATCTATACATTTAACACATCGTTTGAATACTGATTTATATATCTTGTCACACAACTCCCTATTTGTACCAAAAGTATTTTCAAATTATCAAATCCCTTAAATGCGTTAGGCCCTCGATCTCGCATTAATCACTATCACTTTCAATATCACTGTTACCATCGTGTTCCATCTTCATCCCGACCACCACACTATGCTTGCCACAATAGTTCATCTTCCGAACCATCCATTGCATTAAAAATGCAGCATTTTTTAAAACCAGCAAAAATAGTCACTCAAAATCCTTCCCCAGTCAGTAGTGATCCATTCTCCCAGCATGCCAATGCTTGCTTTCTTCAACTTGCCAGTTGCCCTCTAAGAGCCACTCGGTGTACAGCTGACGGAGATGATCCTTGAATGGTTTATTTACCAATACCTCCATCACCTGGAGTTGTGACGTCATGCCACCAGGTATAACCACCAAATCTGTGTTTTCCGTTCCAATCCGTGACAACCTCGTCAGTGAGATGGCCTTTAAATGCATCTAGAACAAGAAATCCATGCTGCTTGAGAAGGACACCTGTCTGCGGTGCCAAACTGATTTGACCCAATCGACCATCAGGTAGTGGGTCACCCAACCTTTCTCGTGGCATCGGAAGATGATGCCTGCTGGCAACATTTCCTTAGGCATGGTATTTCGCCTAATAATGACAAAAGGAGGCATTTTACGCCCATCGGCAAGTGCACATAACATCAGTCACCATGGTTTTTTCATTAACTGTGCTTCCCTTCTTACCCACTGTCTTGTTCCATGGGATGTCATAACCTATTACCGATTTGACTCAAAAATATTTACTGTCCCTTCGTAATTGAATGATGTGCCTCTGGCTGCTTCTGCACCAGTGTAGTCCGCCACCGTAGAGCGAGTCCACCACCCTTGACACTCCTTGAAACCCGTAACACACATTCGTCGAGAAATTTCCAAAGCTTTCATTTTTATAACTTTTCGTGTTATCGGAAATCACTCTGCCCGCTTTTCCAAGACATACTCTAAAATTTCTATCTCCAAGTCAGGGAGGCATCCTATCTTACGTCCACAAACAGATTTTCTTGTCATATGCACACTTTTAAGTTTGTCCTTAGTTTTCCGCCATCTATGCACATTGCACTCGCTCACTCCGTACTTCTGTCCTGCTTTAACATTTGATGTTGTTTCAGCATAACGAATCACTATCAACTTGAAGTTTGCATCGTAGCTTTTCCTTTCACCCGTCGGAAATTGACATTTCTTCATTCTACGAATTTCTGCCATCACAATGAATAATCTACCAGTAGACGCAAAGTCAACCTGAAAGCCAGCACACACCGAGCACAAGTGAATACCACATGATAACAGTGCGTCAAGCCAAACAAAAACATGCGAACAGCAACAACGTGGCAAGCAGTCGTGAATGCCAACCCACTGTAACAAAGTGCAGTGATTTTCTGTGTACCAACTGCTGAAAGAAGAATTCAAAACTCTATTCAAGATGACGAACAATTGTAATTTTCTATTAATGAACTTCCCATAACCTGTATCTTTGATCTACACTTTCACGACACAGAAAACTAGAATTCATTACGTTTTTGGTGTCCCGTAACATTTCTCACAAGACGTATGATATGTGCGTACTGGCATCAGCAAAAAGGAGTGTGTTTAGTATTTAAATTACGACGACACGACCATCAGATATTTGGGATAAACTTAGAAAGAGGCCTGACATTAAATTAAGATACGGTGATGACTCAATTACTGCTGGTAAAACTTTCTGGCGGCTTTTGTCCTTGTAAAGATTATTTAAAAACATATTTCCGTATGATTTCAAAAATGTTATTTATCTGATGATTCAAATGATGTGCATGCATAAATCCTAACCTCAAAATCTATTCTATTCATAAATGCATGGTAATTAAACATAACCAACCCTATTTTAATCCCAATACAAACAACTGAAATATATATTTATATAAATCTTCTAAAAGCATTTGCAAGATGAAAATCTAATTTTAAGAAAAATACATGAACCTAATAATCATGGACGGAGGGAAGTGAACTGCAAGGAAACTATCTGGTGTACGAAATCTACATTATCGTATTGATTCGTTGCAGCCACATACTACTTTGCGTTGAATATTTATAATACCTTTTAAAAACCTAGATCACATATTTTTTATACCCTGAATATAAGATGACCCCAATTTTTATAACACAAAAGATGGGGAAAAACCATCTCTTACATTCGGGTATATAGGCCTCTTGATACCAAATTTTACTTCCTACTCGTTAACTTAGATTAGTTATGCTACCCACTTCTCGAGGAGGTCATAATATGGAATCATGTTTGCCACAAGCATAATTCCAATTACAATATGTGGAAAGTCACCTGCACAGTACTAAGGGCATGAAGCTCTGCCACAATGGCATAAATAACCCAACCTAAACTGTCAGACAAAACCTCGCACAACCAGAATAGTACTGTATGAGAAGATACAAGTGGCTGACTGTGCAAGGACCTGCTATTTTAATTTCATAATTTTTGCATGTGCCTGTCTTATCAGACTATGAGCTAGGATTGTGGTAAGGGTGCTTTAACGGGAACATCATGCGATGTGAGAGAAATCTTTTGCGACCTAAACTAAGTCCATTATGGTTCCTTTTTTTTTTTTTTCGTAGAAACCCTTGAAAAAGGCATTTGCATGTACTAAGTCTTTGTTATTGTATGTTTGCTGGTGCTATAGTATTCTTCTGTTTCACTGTTTTTAGTGATAAATCATGGCTATATGTGCTCATATTCATTTATTCCAACTGGCATTACTGGCAGTATTAATGCTGTAGTTAAAAATAGGAAAAGAAAATCAGCATTAGCCAGGAATCAATACATGCTCAAATAATCGTGAGTGGTATTTTCCAAGATTCTTTTTAAATCCATGTAATTACTGGATGAACGAGGGTGCTGGTTAAGAAGCTCTTAGAATCACGCCCTTTGCTTGGACAAATAGTAATTCATATTGAGGACTGCAAACTCTCAAAGATTGTTTGGATCAGGGACTGAATGTCTTAAATTACTCATTTCAGGGTGAGGTGTCTTGCCACCCGGTATGCCCTGATCTGAGCAAGCCTCGCATAAACCAAGCAGACGCACGCTAGACTGACCAGACCTCACTGATCTGAAACGCTACCATAACCCAAGTGGTTCAAGGTGTCATAACATACAAGTGTCTGTGCTGCTTGTATAGTTCATTTGCTAGCAGAACTAAATCTGGTCCAACCAGATCCACCGATGCAGACCTCTTGTGTAGCATACTGGGGTTATATGTTGAGGATTTGGATAACATTTCGCATTAAGTGGCTAAGCATTAATTTTTCAAACATTACCATTTTGTAATTTTAATTTGCACCTCTAGACTGCAGTGGTGGTGAATGGTTGTGTTGTCGCTGCTGCTGCTACGAAAATGAAAATCCACAGCCTGCTTCCAGGCTCCGACCGGGACAGGAATAGAATGAATGAAGCCCCCATCTAGCGGCGAGGATATGAACTGTGCCGGCTGCCCAGGCCTGACGCACTCCTCTGGGGCAATGATTAAATGAATGACAAATGATATGATAGTGGAGAGTGTTGCTGGAATGAAATTTTGACAGGGAAAACCGGAGTACCCGGAGAAAAACCTGGCTGCCTCCGTTTTGTCCAGCACAGATCTCACATGGAGTGACCGGGATTTGAACCACGGACCCAGCGGTGAGAGGCCGGCGTGCTGCTGCCTAAGCCACGGAGACTTATGCTGCTGCTGCTACGACTACTACTAGTAGTAATTTTAATATCTACTGTCGACCAAAATATTATGTGCACTCGAGTTTGAAGGTTGTTTGTGAAGTAAACAATAGGCCTACATAAAATCCAATAACATCATCATTTTCGTCGCTCTATTTTACGTTAGTTCATGTAGGTTTGGAATTTTTAATTTATATTTTAATATTTTTATCGCATTTGGAACACAAAAAGTGCCAGTTTTTAAGCGTGCTTCAACCATGCGTCACATTTAAGAATTATCTCAAAAACCAGTCATCAGATTGAACCCAAAGTTTAACACAATATACATTGGAATGTTGTATACCTGGTTTATTAATTTCAAAATTTTGTGTGTCCAAGAAACAAAGTTATCATTTTTGTAAGGGAACTTTTTCTCGGCACAGGCTGGTTGGAAAATTTAGTTCTTGGTCGCGTTGTAATCCTCATCAAAGGTTATGCTGTATGACTGTGAAATACGTAAATTAATTCACTTATTTTATATTGGTTTGTATTACTACAGGAAAATAAGACATCTTTTAGCAGCTAGTCGTTACAGAGAAAGCTGTACAGCGTTACCGAGTTGGAGCCCATCACGCGCCTCGCTCGGAAGGGATGGGCACAACTCGGCAACGCTGTACAGCGTTCTCTGTATCGGCTAGCTGCTAAACGATGTCTTATTTTCCCATACAAATACAAACCGATATAAAATGTGAATTAATTTACGGATTTCACCGTCATACAGCATAACCTTTTGATGTATGAGGATTACAACGCGACCAAGAACTACATTTTCCAACCAGTCCGAGCCGAGAAAAAGTTACCTTACAAAAATGATAACAACTTGGCCACACAAAAGTTTGAAATTAATAAACCAGTTATACAACATTCCGATGTATATTGAGTTAAAATTTCGATTCGATCTGATGACGGGTTTTTGAGCTGATAATCCTTAAATGTGACGCATGGTTGAAACACGCTTAAAAACGGGCACGTTTTGTGTTCCAACTGCGATAAAAAAAAATTAAAATATAAATTAAAAATTCCAAACCTACATGAACTAACGTAAAATAGAACAACAAAAATGTTGATGTTATTGGATTTTATGTAGGTCTTTTGATTACTTCACAAACAACCTTCAAACTCGAGTGCACATAATATTTTGGTCGACAGTAGCTGCGTTGTGCAGTGGTAACATTCTCTCCTGTTGTGCCCAAGGTTGCAGGACCGAATCCTGGCACAGTCAGTTTGCATTTGAGGGTGCGTAAATGTGAGGGAGCCGTTTTAGTAGATTTACTGGCGTGTTAAAGATTCCCTTCGGAGCAAAATTCCGGCACCCCAGCTTCTCTTTAAGCGTTGGTAGTTAAAAGGGACATAAAACCAATAACACTATTAAAGGTTACTTTAAGGTTAACTGCCCGACTTTGCTGTTTGTTATGCAAGCTGGATGCAACACACTTCTGCCGGGGTATCGTCTTGTTTATTTGTTTAAACGCACTTATTAACAAATGATTCCATTGACTTTTCACAAAATGCAAGCTTTTTTCTGTGCTATTGAGACGATTTGGAAGATTTTGGTACATAGCACACCTAACTCCCTCTGGTTTAAGAGCTTGAGTTTTGTGTAACATATACCACAGAGTTTTATATAATGTTTCCAAGGTCTTGGATTTCCTTTGTCAGTTCTGTATTTTATAACACAACAAAACATGAGAAATTGTAATATGGTATACATGTATATACCATAAAATTGTTTTCAAACTTCGGCGAAGCATATGATTCTTAGTTCTGCAATATTATCATCTGACCTATCAACAATAATGTGTTAGTAAAAGGCCTTGTTAACTTGTCTGTACATGATGTGGTTTAAGTTAAGTATCGTGAGGCTAAGCAAAGAATCTTATACTTGGAGACGTTTACAATTTAAACTTGAAAATTGGTTAAAGCACACACAATTTGAATTTTTATTGCAATTAAACAGATAATAACAATGTGGTTTCAATTTAAATGTTCCGACCACATTTCCCGCAATATGATTATTTGTCATTTAGCCTTGTGATGCTTCCCACTGTATATTTGTTTTTTTCTTTTTTAGGTTTGCAGGCATGAAGACAGCCTCAGAAAATTCAGTAATATTTCTGAGGCTTCACGCACCATAAAAGCTGAACAATCGTTAGGCTGAATGCTTTAAACTGCACAGAGTAACTTCCAAAAATCATGCTGTGGCTAACTTCATTAAATGTTTCTTTTGTTTTAGACTAAATTACCATTAACTTTTTGGATAATGCGACTACCATATTAGTGGACACTTCAAATTATGTTATTCAGTTAAGAAGTCTGAAAAGCATTAATTTTTCTGGATTTATATTTATTTACTCAATCCAAGGAAAAGAATAATTGTTTCCTTAAAATACAAATTGGATTTTTACTAGAAACTCCCAGACAGGCAATTTGTTTTTTAAGTGGAGATTGGAGCGAATTGTTGGCAACCAGATAGAGAAGTCGGAAAGTATTAATTCTTCCGAATTAATATTAAGTGCCTCAATCAGTGTGTAATAATTCTGATTTGTCACTCAGTTAAGACACCCTTGTTGTCATAAAATGTTCTTTTTTTTTACCCCCACGCAAAAATTCAGTGCATATCTTGTATATTTGTGCTGAATACTCGAGAAAATATGGTACACTTTGTAATATGTTATTTAATATTGGTGTAACACTCATCTGTTCATTCTTATCTGAAGCTTTTATTGTTGTTCTGTAAATGTAATATAAAATTGTTGTGTTTGAAATTTTTAAAAATGTTACCATGTCAAAATATTGAAACAATCGTGATCATTAGAGGTATTATGATATTGTTAGGCTGAAATGTAGCTTTATATGTAATTGATGAAATGTAAATGAAGGATTGATTTTTTATAGCTTGTGATGTTGAATGATATTCTCACTTGTGTGATCCTACTTTCCTCGCATCTCCTCCCCCCTCCCCTTCTTTATTGGAACCTTCCTTTCTTTCCTGTTAACCTCATTTTCCAAGGGGTCAAAACTCTTCCCCCATTTCAGAGTATTTTCTGCCTATTTTAAGAGGTAACTGAAAGGGTAGGTGTTTGTAGCTTTCCATCCATTGTACACACTTGCTAACTCTCAGTGGTCTACATCCTTGGGGCTTAGAATTGACGACCTTGTGGGATTCCACAGCTGGGTCCATTTTCCCTCCTCCATTGATTTTGAGGCAGACCTTCTCATCTCTATCCCTTTCCTTACTGCCTTTTATGACCCTACTATTGAGACGATCCCTTGTTCTTTGAGGACAGAAGTTATTTATTTTATGTCTCGTCGATCCCCTTTATTCTTTACTAGCTGTTTTACCCATTAATGATAGGTTATCCCTTGTATATATTCAAGGAATGAACTGATTACTACTTCAGCGTAGTGCTTCCTTGTGTACAACATTGATATCTTTCTCTTTGTCTAGAGCAGTGGTTTCCATTTCGTATCCCGCGAGGAGAATGTTGGGGCCCGGGAATGCTTTTGGAAGAAAAAGCTTTTAAAAAAGTCATGAAAGACTATATTTCATTGCTCGTTTTAAAGTACTATGTATTTATATTCAGTAAAAATGAACTAAGTAATTTGATAAGAACTGATGGCGAACCGTTTTACAACTCTCCGCATCACACAGCAGGTCACTGACCTCCCTCCCCTTTACTCAAGGAATAATGAACCCATTTTTAATATTGATTCAAAAAAAACTTATTACTACCAAATTGTCCTTTTGTAAGTATTGTTTTAATAACATTCTTAATTTCAGTGTGTCTTCAGTTTTTTGGTTCCGTTTGCCATTTTTATTTTAATTCACGTAAAACTTATATTGTTGAGTGTTCATCAAAACTAAATTTGATTGCTGGGGTAGGACTTTCAGTTGAAAAATTCTGTGGTATCAGGAAGGGCATCCAGCCTTATGTTCCATGAAAATTAGCCTATTGTTAAAGTGCGGCCCGCAACCATATCCGAAGTTCACATTTTGGTCCTCGAGCCCTTACAAGTTGGGAACCACTGGTCTAGAGCAAACCAGTGGAATTGGCATGACAACAATAAACATAAAACAGTTCTTGCTGGCAACGATTCACCTGTGGTGTAGGTGTGGACATTAAGACATACACCACAACAGCAAGGGTAAGCTGGAAGTCTGGAGATCAAAGGTTCAACACCAGCCATCCTGAGTGTTTTTTCTTTTTGTCAAATGCTGGGATGATGCCATATTTCAAGTCTTGGAGCATCCACCCTAATCTACAGCCTAATATAATTACTGTTACACACACACCATTGCATTCACCACAGAAACATAGGTCAGACAAATTCAACAAATCCCCCAGCACACAGGACTGATGACCAACATGTTCCAACCCCTTATACAAAATGACAGGGAAACTTGGTGAAATAGCCGTGAATGGTACTCAAAGACTGGGTTAAACTGCACACAAGAAGGAGCACTATCGCCAATGATGTACATAAAGGCATTTCTCACATCCATATACACTGGGTGTACAGAACAGAATATTGGGAGTTTTAATTAGTGGCCTGCAAGGAGCTGTAGCCTTTCTCAGTGTGATATCCCTCTGTGGGGTTATTTTAAGAATGACACTTTTGTACCGCCGCTACCTGCCAACCTTCTGAACTGAGATGTCGAGTTGCTGCAGCTGTCTCGTCCATTAGTTACTCCATACATGCTGACCAACGTGTGGGAAGAGCTGGACTATCAGACGGACATGTTTCGTGCGACTAAAGGTTCTTCTTACATTGAGCTGTGAAAACTTGTACAGTTATTCTTTCAGCTCGTGTATGAATTATTATTGTATACAATACATAGGAAAAATTTATACACCTTTAAAACCATGATATGCATTTGTATATACCCTGTATTTCCTCATTGACATGTGATGTGATTCGTAGTGATGGACTGAGATGATTGGTGCATAGACATTTTTGTTCTGAAATTAAATTAAACACAGCACATGCATCCACTCTTGTAGCCGGAATCAAACCGGCAGTTGAACGTTAGCTCAGTTATCTTAATCCCTGTGAAAGACCACGTGTTTCATAAATCTAAATATTAATGGTTTTACATCTCTTAACTACTGCGGCTTTTAGAGATGTTGAGGTTCCAGAATTTTGTCCAGAAGGGGATCTATTGGCAGCTTCTTCGCATTTGAGCACCCTCAAATGGCAACCAATTGCACCAGGATTTGATCCTGCAACCTTGGGAACAGCACGACAAAGTTATCGCTGTGCCACACAGCCAGTCCACATAAATCTTTTAATTCCTTAACAGTGTGTTCAGCGAGATCAATTTGCCACTGTTGGACAGACTACATGAATCATGATTTGTATAACTTTTAGGTAGATTAGACAAGAAAGCTACCTATTGCAATGGGTACCATGTTTCGACTTCCGGAAAATTTTTACATATCTTCTCGTTTCACATCCCCTAGACCCCAAAACCACCGTCAGTTCATAAGTTTACATATACCCGGTGAATCAGCTACCCCCTAATAATATTGTTTTATGCATCCCAATGAACTTGTGTTATCAGGAAGGTCTATATTTCTCTGCTGCATCCCGTATGGTACTAATCCGCTGCAAACATATCCTGCAAGCGATACTGAACACTATTATGTTTCCCGCATAATAGTCTGTACTCTGTAGTCACATTGAGGGAAAACTAATAGTGCTCAGTATCGTTTAAAGGATATGCTTGCAGCGCATTAATACCATACAGGATGCAGCAGAGTAATATCGACCTTCTTGATAACAACGCTAGTTGCGCTGTATAAAACAATATTAGGGGCAGCTGCTTCACCTGGTGTATCACTTTTTTTGTGGACACTATAACTACTGCCATTTTAAACCAATCACTTTCAAATTTATACATAAAATATTACCGGTACCTTCCAAAATCTCAGTCGGGTTTGTTAATGGGCAAAATCGAACCAACGGGGTGGAAATGGGGTCATGATATGTATGACTATTAGGTAGATTTCACAAGAAACCAATTTACAAAAGTAAATAGCAGTAGACTATAATTTATTATACATTACTTAAGACTTTTGTCTGAAAGATATTTTGATATGATCCACCCTTAACGCCAAGGGTTGCCAAGTTGACGAGGAAAGAGCTAACTTGTAAGCCGAAGATAAGTATCACAAATTATTGCCGACTGTACTACAGATATCACGAAAGCAATATTGATGTTTTGACAGTCTTGTCGTTCTACAGATGAGCCAAAGATAGCATAGTCTCCAACTCTGTCTGGTTGGTCGACAGTTTTGCTGGAGCAAGGTAAATAGCAGTAGACTATATTTGAATTATAAGAAGATGAGGCTTCTCATATGCTAAACTTGTAGAACGTTTGTAGGAATACAACAATTGGCAAATTTAGTTAATTCAAAATATTTTTCTTTGCCCCGTGAAATCTACTCTCACCGGCAAAAAACCGCAAGACTTGATTTTTAAAATTAAAACTTGGGTGTTAGCTGCATTCTGTCTCAATTATGTCACTATATGCTATTATCAGACCTTTCTCTGTTCAGAGTGTTCGTTTACCATCCATTTCCTTTAAATTATCGATATAAAGTTTGATTTATGACATCCCAGTTCGCTATCTACCCCAGGCAGACGGTATGCCTCATTTTCCATTAGTTCATTTCCTGCAATAAACTTACAAGTGCTTGGGTGATAAGTCTCATCCCAAACCAAATTTGCTTCGTTTGATAAAATGTATTTTTCAAATGATTTCTCATCAGTTTTTAAGTTCTTCCTGCAAAGGAAACATGGTTCTTACACGCGAAGAAGCTGCAAGAACTGTACCCTTGATTGAAGATGGAAGAAGCATGCGATATGTTGCAAGACAGTTAAATGGCAATGTTTCGACCATCCAAAGGACATACCAACGGTATAGGGAACTTGGAACATACTCCAGAAGGTGTGGATCAGGCCGCAGAAGTGCAACTTCAGACAGAGATGACCTGTATCTGCGACTCCAAGTTCTGAGGGACCGACACACCACAGCTGTAGAAGTAAGAAATCGGCTTCAGCAGGCGACAGGTGTGAATGTCAGTGAGAGGACGGTAAGGAGAAAATTAAGAGGTGTAGAAATCTTCTCCAGAAGACCGCTACCGGCCCCAGATTGGAACCTCAACATCGCAGGGCACATCTTCACTTTGCTCGCCTACAACAGCAATGGCAAGCCATTCTCTTCACAGACGAGAAGAGATTCTTTCTCAGATCGCCTGACGGAAGAGAGAGTGTGGAGGAGGGTCGGAGAAAGGTTTTCTCCAGGACTGCATTCGACGGTGTTCTGGCATGGCCTGGGCCGGGGTCAGTATGAATGCCAGGACTGAACTTTACGTAATTGAGAATGGGACTCTCACAGCTGACCGGTACATCATGGAAGTCCTTGAAAACCATGTTGTACCATTTGCTCCACTTGACGGGGATGAATTTCGCCTGACACACGACAACGCACGAGCACACACTGCCCGATGTGTCCAGCAGTACCTGCATGTGGTTGGAATCTATTCACTGGACTTGCCAGCTAGGAGCCCTGACCTCAATCCAATTGAACATGTTTGGGATACGTTGGCCAGAAATGTTCGGCAACGTGCTCCTGAGACTCTCCAGCAACTTCGGGTGATTCTGCATGAGGAGTGGGAACGCATCCCACAGGAAAGCATTTCACAAATCATCACAAGTTTGGCAGAGGTTACGCGAGGTGATTCGTGCTAGGGGTGGAAATACCAGTTTTTAAGTGTTCAGTTTTTGTGTCAGTACCCAAAGAAATGAATTAATTCTGTAATGATAAATTTTGGAACTCAGATTAACATTTTTAAACGACTTTGTAATTTACTCAAAATTTAAGACATTTTCACTTTTCCTTATTCTAGAAAATGGAACAGATTTTTTATTTGAATCATTTTTTTTGTATGTGAAGTGGTTTTCAAATGTTTAGAAAACAATTATGAATAATTTTAATGCATTAAATTATGAGAATAATTAAAAAATACATGTGTTGCATTTTTTTGCCGGTGAGTGTACCTCCGCCTTTCGGCGTACCGAGAGTTTTTTAAAATCCAATTTATTCATACATGAAGCGTAGATAAATATTGAAATATACTTTTTCTGTAGTATTTTTTACCCAAAACCAAACCTAATGGCACAACATCCCATGAAGGGTCTTGGCCTTGCGGGGCCAGTGCATCGGGTCCCATTAGCCATTAATCTTGTCTCGCTGTCAAACAGCTACGCAGTTGCCCTCATAAAGCTGAGTGTTCCACGTTCCAGACCTCGCATCAGTTTGTAAAAACCCGGGTGGAGTCGGAATTCTAGCCCAGAGCCTCCGGGTGTGAGGCAGGTGCATTACCCAAACACCACGGAGCCAGTAGAATTCATTAGGGTACACCTAAAATGTATATATGAGTATGTTAATTGTTGATTGTAATTTTTCAACATAAATTTAAAACGGTATGGAGATATTATTAGGGATAATAATAATTATATGGAAGCCTCGTGGCTTAGGCGGCAGCACGCCGGCCTCTCACCGCGGGGTCCGTGGCTCAAATTCCGGTCACTCCATGTGAGATTTGTGCTGGACAAAGCGGAGGCAGTGAGGGTTTTCTCCGGGTACTCCGGTTTTTCCTGTCACAATTTCATTCCAGCAACACACTCCACTATCATTTCATTGCCCCAGGGGAGTGCGACAGGCTTCGGCAGCCGGCACAGTTCACATCCTTGCCGCTAGATGGGGGTTCCATTCATTCCATTCCCTGACCCGGTCGGACGACTGGAAGCAGGCTGTGGATTTTCATTTTTTCCATAATTGTATGGCCCAAATGATCTGGTGTAGATCTAGCAAGGTGAAGTTATGTACTCTCCAGTTTTGACATTGTACTTGCACTGCCACCAAGCAATGAAACCAGAGTTTTATTGGGCAATCAGTGGCTGAGATTTAATTAATTTTGTCTTCTAATCCCCCCAAATGTGATACAAGATGTCTTGTATGACACATCGTAATGACTCTTGAGCACTGTGGAATGTGGATTTTTCCGGTCCTTCAATAATCTAACTTCCTATCTGGAAATCTAACCCGCAGCCTTCCTTTCAGTATGGGGACACTGCCGCTGATCCACAAAAGAAGCTTTTATGGGAGATGCCTTGACATATATATATATAAAACATTCACCCTAATGAACACGAGTCAGACTTGTGCAACCCATTGTTGAATCTGCTTTTATGCTCAGAATTTGCAAGATTTTTTATGTGCAGATGACCTTGCAGTTTCACCACTTAAAACAAAAATCATCATACTTCATTTCTGTTTACAGGACCATTTTGAGAGAAGTCTTAAATCACCAGAATATCGGGAAATGTAACTACCATAATTATTTTCATATGAGTCGTCTCCTGTGGTTTCAGGGTATGTATTGAGGTCCTGAGTTCAATTTTTGGCTCTGCTAAGAAATGTTACTGAAATTTTGTCTATCAGACAAAGTGAAACCCAACCCCGTGAAACTACAGCCCACAAAGGGCCTAGGCCTACTAAGTGACCGCTGCCCAGCCATTTGGCCTGCAGATATTGGGGTGACGCGAGGACAGCGCATCGCCCTCAACCGTTAATCTTGACCTAGTTGCTGCGTCACTTTCAGACAGCCACCCAATTGTCCTCACGAGGTTGAGTGCACCCCGTTCCAGTCTTCTCGTCAGTTTCTAAAATCCCCGATGGATCCGGGAATCGAACCCGTGAGAGGCATGCGCGCTACCCCAACACCACGGGGCTGACCAGAGAAAGTGAATGCTGCAGGGTTTTATTTCGGGTTTCCAACTGTGTTATAATATTAGGCAATTTGGAGAAACGGTTATGGATGTAGGCCTACCTATTTGATCTTTTCTTAGATGCCGTTTTTTTTTTTTTTTTAATCTAGGTCGTGTCAATGCTGGCAGCATGTTCTGCATTTAAGGAACACAAAATTGTTTTCACTTCACTGAAATGTTACACGTAGTGTGACACAGCCTCTAACCACGAACCCCATAAAGTTAAAACTAGTTAAGGAGGTGAAGAAGTTGTTGGAAGCAGTCAACATAAATTTTCAATTCTTATCGGTGACTTCAGTTTAACCCAAATGTTACTAATTACGTCTTGAAAGCACTCTGGCACATAGTTTTTACGCAATGTATATTCGTCAGGCACTCTTTCGTTTCTTTTTCTAAAAATAGCCGAAGATGCATATTATTCAATTTCCACGATGGATGTTAGTTCGATTAACTAAAGCGGGAAACCAATGGTCGAGAGTGGCAAGGGACAGATAAGTTAATAATGCTATTGGTTTTACGTCCCTTTTTACAACAGCGGCTTTTAGAGACCGGAATTTTACCCCGATGGGGATCTTTAACGTGCCAGTAAATTTACTGACACGGCTCCCTCTCAATTGTGCACCCTCAAAAGCCAACTCGCTGTGCCAGAATTCGATCCTGCAACCTTCGAAACATCAAGCGAGAACGATACCGCTGAGCCGCACAGTCAGCCTGATAGAATAAATTCATGGATGCACCTGCAGCCAAACAGGACAGAAAAACAATGACAGTGAGTGCAACATGCGAACAGTACAGTGCGGAAGTGTCAGGAGACTGGTAAAGCGGAAGTGATAAAAGTGTAAAAATAAGTAGGGATAGAGACACGATGAAGCGTCAATAATAACGAGCCAAAAGCTCCCAAGGAGTGCTCACCTTCGGAGTCGAATCATGAGCACGTACCTGTGCAAACAGAAGGCCTTTGCCCTTACGGGATGTCTATAGGCTAATTTTGTATTATAATATACTAGCAACACGACCCGGCTTCGCCCGGGAACAGTTATGAATGCATTACGTGATAAGCGCTCTTTCTTCCAATGTCAATGAACAACGACCAATATCAGTTTTACGTCTCGGCATGATGGGTTTAAAATCACTGACTGGACTATTAATTATATTATCATGGAGATGAATGTGCAACAAATTCTTGTCGGATGTAATTTAAGAACGGCGAGGTGCATGAAACACAAATCCCCCTTCCGTCCAATCATAACTTGACTGTGAATTTTGCAGAACGAAAAGTTCACAGGCGAAATGAAGAAAAGCCGAGTTGCACTTCCAGGGAAACTCCAAACACAACCACTCTTCTCTTAAGTTTTTAACTCGACACGACTCGACAGTTTGCTGCTGGCGGTATCTGGGGCAATAAGCTCGACCGCTAGCTAAGCTGTAACTGGGGTTATACACTCGCCCCTAGCTAGCTCATAAACTGTCGCCTCAGTAACTGAATGGAGATTGTTGGAAGAAATGAAAACGTAAAAACTCTTATAGTAGGCGATGTATTGAAGATAGAGATATGCTCTCCCGGGCTTTCTTTGTAGCACTTTTCGTGCTGGACAATTCTTACACTCATTGTATATAGATATTTTTAACGGTTTGCCCAGAGTAAGCTTAAAAAGCGCACGGATGCCAGTTTTTATTTTCGACCTTTTCACTGAAATCGTTAGTGCTTGACTTCATTTGGTGATAAATAAATTATTTTCTACAGAAACCTTTCTCGAGATATCCTTTACAGAATGGTGAAAACCGCATCAAAATCAGTGGTTCTCAAGATTACCCGTGACATACAAGAATCGGGGACTTTGTTTTATACCAAGTAGAGATTATACGCCAACCAGTATAATTTAATATAACATAATCCCCCTTCCGTCCAATCTTAAATTGACTGTGTATCACAGGCGAAATGAAGAAAACCCGAGTTGCACTTCCAGGGAAACTCCAAACATAACCACCCTTCTCAGAAGTCTTAACTCGACACGACTCAACGGTTTGCTGCTGGCTGTATCTGGGGCAATAGGTTCGCCCGCTAGCTAGGCTGTACCCGGGATGATAGACTCGCCCTTAGCTAGCTCGTAAACTGTCACATCAGTAGTTGAATGGACATGGTTGGAAGAAATTAAAACGTAAAAACACTTATAGTGGGCGATGTATTGAAGATAGACATATGCTCTCGTGGACTTTTTTGTAGAACTTTTCATGCTGAACAATTCTTACACTTGTAGTATTTAGACATTTTTAACGGTTTGCCCAGCGTACGCTTACAAAGCGCTCGGACGCCAGGTTTTTTTTTCGACTTTTCCACTGAAATCGTTACTGCTCGGCTTCCTATGATCATAAATAAATTATTTTCTACAAAAATCATCCTCGAGATATTCTTTACAGAATGGTGAAAACCGCATCAAAATCCATCCAGTAGTTCTTGAGTTTACCCGTAACATCCAAGATTCGGGGACTTTGTTTTATACTAAGTAGAGATTAGTAATATTTTTGGAGGAACGGCTTTCGGCAATGAAAGTTAGTTTCTGCGAAATAATACAGTTCTTGTACCGAGTGAGCAGTCACCTACTGTAGAAATGACAGAATTAAACAAATTGATTTACGGTTGGCACACACTGCATTATAAAGATGTCCAGAATCAGGGAGGCTCAAAAAAAAAAAAAGTAATTAAAACGGTGGTTAAACCAATAAGGCACCGAGCGTGAGGGAGGCTACCTTCACACTCAGGGAACAAGTGGGTTCGTATCCCACAGTCGGTAATCCTTGAAAAGGTTTTCTGGGTTTTCCCTTTTTCAATTCGAGACCGCTTCCTTCCAACTCCTTAACGAATTCAATTCATTTATGTTCATTAGGGCAGTTAACCTCGATGCTTCACCCCTCAAAGCAATAATCACCCTACATTTGCGTTTATTAAACTACAGGTGGCCATCTACCATTAACTCCTAGCATGAAGTTGGCGTCAGGAAGAACATCCGACCTTAAAAATCACCCACCACATAGAAAATCATCACATCTGTTCCCCGACCCCGTTGAAACGGGAATAATAAGATGCTTAGAGATAGAAATTTATACAAGAGTGGAAAATGACCACCTCGTGGTGTAGCGGAGGTCCGGATTCGATTCCCGACTCTATCAAGAAATTTAATGGTGGTCTGAGGACTGAAGCTGGATACACTCAACCTCGTGAGGCAATGCTGGGAGGAATTGGGTTCAATTCACACCTCAGCCATCCTGGAAATGGATTTACGTGGGTTTCCGATTTCTACCTCAAGCAAATGCCGGTATGGTTTCCAACTTAAGGCCACGGTCGCCTCCTTCCCAATCCCTCACCTGAATTACAAATACATACACTAATATAGCCATTACAATAACACAAGTTATCAGACAATTCCACACACACCAAAATACACGGGGCTAGATATCCAAGCCTCTTACTAGAAACAGCAGCGAAATGAATAACTGACACCCTGAAACAATGGTCCCACATGAATGCAGTTTTATTCAAAAATTATACAGGACAAACACACATAGCCTACAACTTGTGTTATTCTGGTGACTGAAAAAGCTGAAGCTTGTAGTTATACGTAACCATTAATCTCGCAATCATGAGCCACGGGACCTTTTACGTTGAATCTGAACTACAGGACATGACATTTCACTTCGAAAATATCACATGCATTGACCGGGAATCGAAATCGGTCCACCTTGGTGAGAGGCAAGCAGCTTGACCGCTGCGCCACCACGCCCCCTGTCTGGTGACTGAAGCAGTGTAATTGTAATTAGGCCCTACTTGGGAATTAGAATTGGAGTAGGTACCCCAGGACTTGAAATAGGGTGCATTTGCCTGAAAAGAGTGCGGGAAAAACCAACGGAAACCACGCACAGGATGGCCGCTGTGAGGTTCGAATCTTTCTGCAGCGCCCCATCGGTGTCCTGGAGTGTGAAGTGAAGGGCACAGCTACGCAGTGGGGTTCTAAGACACATTAGTTATAAGAATCTGTAATAGTTGTATCTGCAAGTTCTCAAGCGAATAGTTTTCGTAATTATTCAGTGCCCATTCAAAAGTAGAACAAATTGTGGAGAGTACGTTGCAGATAATTTTTAATAGAGTACCGGTACCGTATACAGTTGCATTAAACTTTCTTGTTCTCTATGTTATTACTGAACCTATTATAGAACCACACTGTACCTACAGTATTGACCAGCCCTCCATCTATAAGATCTTTCTGTTACTAGAAGTGGAAGGCCGGGAAACAAGGGATTTTGGAAGGAAGTCGGCCGTGGACCTGTTGAAAGGAACCGTCCCGGCATTTGCCTCTTGGTGAAAATAAGAAACCACGAAAACCATCTTCAGGACGACATATGTGGGATTCGAAACCACGCTCTTCCGATGCCAGCATGTTAGTGCTCTCGGCCACCGTGGCCAGTTTGGTTCTATCTGAAAACTAGAAACTTGAAGTATCATAGTTTATTTCTTAGTCGTCTTGCCATCCAGGGTTGGCTTGTCCCTCGGATCCAGCGAGGGATCCCACCTTTACCGCCTCCAGGGCAGTGTCCTGGAGCTTGAAACTTCAGGTCGTCTGATACAACTGGGGAGGTGGGACAAGCACATCGCCCATGTACGGTATCCTCACCTGCAAAGCGAACAGGGGCCTTATCAGGGATGGGAAGGTAGGGGAAGATTGGGAGGGATAGGCAAGGAAGAGGGAAGAAGGCGGTCGTGGCCTTACATTAGGTACTGGCCCTATATTTTGAATTTTATAAGAAAAATTTCATAATTTCAGTCCCAATGAAAAGTGGTTAGCATTGAAATATGAATCCTGGAAATGTTACACAAACTTGTTTTGACAATGAAGCCAGGCCAGATCACGTGACAACTTTGCGTGAAGGGAGTCAGTAGAGGTTACCTTGGAGCATGGACACTCGGTTACCGCGAATTCATAGTGTAATGCAATAGGTATTATGGGTGTACCGTATATATGATATGTGTAAATTATAAATGTTGGTACTGCATCTTATGTTATGTGGTGTTGGCACGTCTTAGAAATAAATCAGTTGAGTTACAAATGGACAAGAATGAAGGAGTCATTACACTGGCGACAAGTGGAAAATGGATTTAGTAAAAGGAACCTTCAGAGTGTAGTGGTTAAAAACGTAAGTTAAGTGAAAAGGCACAAGTAAATAGTGATTATGTGAAAAGTACAGTTAAATGGAGTCAATTAAATACGATGGACCTTGGTTTCGAAGGATTTGAATCGGATGAGTGCATTGTTGAAAGCCGCGGCCAGCTCACGGGAGCACCAGCACTTCATAATATAATAAAGGAACTTGAGGACATTCAAAATATGGCCCAACCACCCGCGCCTTATTGAAAACTTGGACGTTTTCAATCCAAAGGATGAGAAAATTGAAGACTTTTACAGCAGATTCGAGGACTACTGTTTAATGAATAACCATGCGTTGGGTCCGGACGCACCGGCAACTGAAAGAAAAGATTCTCCCGTGGATGGATCAAATGCTGTGAGAAAAAAATTGCTTTTTCTTAATCATTTAAATCGCGAAATACGGGCAACTCTAAATCGTTTGTGCAGACCTGTGGAACCCAGAAATAATACCCTTGTGGACCTTCAGAAAAGATTAAAAGAACATTTTAATCCTGCCGGATTGGCGCTCGCCGAGACAGTGCGGTTTCAACGTATGACACAACTGCCATCTCAGACAGGTGCGGAATCTGTACTTAAACTTAATGACGCAGCTCAGACGTGTGATTTCGGAAACAATTTGGACTCCCGTCTACGAGATCAGTTCATGTTTGGTCTCACATCAGACAAAATTAGAGATTGATTATACCAAGAGCCAAATCTTACTTATGATAGAGTGGTGGAGGTGGCTAACAAATGGAGAAGTGGCAAACACAGTCACAACAGATGGCCACAGAACGGGAAGGATATCGGGTCAATAAAATTCAGCATGGGCCTGTATACAGTCAAAATCGTGGAGGTAGCCGTGTCACCAATAATAGCGGGGCTCGAGGACGAGGCACTATCCCAGGACATGGAGCTTTTGGTCAACAGTTTCAATCTCCAGCGCCAAACAGAGGAAAGGAAATGCACGGAACTTCCGGACAAGCACACGCAGTGCCTAGAGGTCAACACTTAGGGCGGAGACAACCTAACAATGTGTCACAATGATGCTGGAGATGTGGATCGTCAAAGTATGACCCTGATAATTGCTGGTCCAAAAGTGTAAATTGTTTTGCGTGTGGAAAAATGGGCCATATGGCTCGTTATCATAGAGAGCAAATTTAAGCAGTTGTCAGTGACGAAGGGCAACAAGAGGAGTGTAGTGAACAATGGCGATATGCCCCGTGTTATAGGGAATCAGCGGAAGCTATTGTTAGTGGCGACGGTATCGGAACAGGAGCAATATGAGGAAAATATTCTGGACTATGACGTGAGTAGTGGTTATGATCAATTAGTTATAAACAGAGTAAATAATGGGGATGTAATAGAAGAGTCATGTGAGTGGGAACTATCATTTAATGAGGAGAAAGAAGCAAGGGAAATGTGTAAGCTAGTAGATTGAGGACATGTGTGTAGTAGAAGAAGAAATAGGATTTAAACAAAACAACACTGAGGATAGTAACAAAAACAGAATTAATGAGGTAATTAGAGATACTGGGAACTATGAGAATGGAGTGGGGGTAAACCTTGTTACACATAATAATGAACCATTGTTCGTGAAAGCCAATATTGAGTGTGTAAAGGTATTAATGGAAATTGATATGGGCTCAGGATACAGTTTAATTCATGTAAAGCAGTTGCAAGAATTGTTTCCACATTTAAGTATTAGCGGATGTGATGCTAAACTTGTGGAAGTGGAAGGAACAGTAGCAGTTAAGGTTAGTGACAATGTAGGAGATGAACATGAGCTGAAGTTGATAGTATGTGACACACCTCAGTTGTTTTTGCCTTTGATTGGTAGGGATTGGTTGGAAGAAATAGTAAATTGGAGGGATGTAGGAGAAAGACTGGGAGAAGTCAAAAAGAAAATAAATGGGAGAGTTTAGGTGATCAAGGAATCAGAATATTGTCCTGAAATTAAAGCACTAATTGCAAAGTATCCAGAAGTATTTTCAAGTGATCGTACTAAGGTAATAAAAGGGTTTAAAGCTAAATTAATGCTCAAAGACTATGCTGTCCCAGTACGTTGTAAAGCCTATGATATACCTTATTATACAAGACAAAAAGTGACAAATCAGTTGAGACAGATGATTGATGATGGTAGAATGGTGCCTGTCAAATTTTCAGAATGGGCATCACCATTATTTCCTGTGCTGAAGCCGGATGGTAGTTACCGACTATGCATAGACTATAAGAGAACTGTCAATGTAAATATCAAAATTGATCATTATCCATTGCCAAACGCAGATAATGTATTTGCTAGTTTAGCAGGAAATAATATGTATTGTGTGTTAGATCTTAGAGAAGCATATTTGCTGCTAGGATTAGCCGTCGAGTCACAGGAATGTCTTACCGTAAACACGCATTTAGGATTCTTGACATCAACGCGCTTCATGTATGGTGTGGCTCCCGCACCTGCCGCCTTTCAGGAATTCATGGATGTGTTATTGTGTGACATGCTATATTGATGTTCTCATTGGGGCAGGGGATTTTAAGTCTTTACTCTGTAGACTGGAGGAAGTGTTAAGATGCTTCCAAGAACACAATGTTGGGCTAAACTTAAAGAAATGTTTGTTCATGAAAGAAAGAGTAGAATATTTAGGACATGTTATTACGAGTCAAGGAATTGAAACTACTCCCAAGAGAGTAAAGCCAATCGTAGAAGCTAGAATTCCCTGAAATGTACAAGAGCTGAGGTCATGGTTAGGCATGATAAATTTTTATATAACATTTTTGCCAAATCTTAGCACCTTGCTGCAGCCCTTAAATGAATTACTAAAAAAGACAGTCAAATGGTCTTGGTCTGATGAGTGTAATACTAGTTTTGAAAATAGCTGCTGATAGGGAGTAATGCTCTCATGCATTTTGATCCTTGTAAACAATTGGTACTCTGTTGTGATGCGTCACAATATGGACTAGGCTGTGTCCTAGCTCATAGAGTAGATGGATTTGAGCATCCTATTTATTTGGCTTCGTCAACACTCTCCGAAACACAAAAACAATATTCACAAATTGAAAAAGAAGCATTGGCTATAATGTGATTCTATAAGTATTTAGCAGGGAGAGAGTTTATATTAGTTACAGATAACTTGCCCTTAAATCCATATTGTCACCTGAAAGACCCTTGCCAGTAGTAGCAGCTGTCAAGTTACAACGTTGTGCTACTACTTTAGCAGCATTCAAATACAAAGCAGAGTATAGGAAAAGTGAAAATATAGGACCCGCAGACATGTTGTCTAGACTTCCCAGTCAAGATGAAATTATTGTAGAAAGTGTAAAAAGCGTAATAACTGAACTGTCAGGGTTACCCATAAATGCTGAAATTGTAGCAGATGTTACTCTTAAGGATCCTGTATTGACAAAGACTATTGAGTTATCACAGTCGCGTCACAACAAGTGACAATGCCAGCAAAAGCCCTAAATGAATTAATATCAAAAACACAATGATTCTACAAAAAGAGTTTCTTTTAAAATGTAGTTATAGTAGGTGCAAGCACACACATATCAGCAAATTCAAGTTCTCATTTTCAAGCATTACACATTTATTAAGTTAACTGTTTCAACATACAAACTTGCATGTGTTGTAGGAATTTGTGGTTCATCGGTGTCAGCCATGGCATCAAGGAGGTAATAGGTCCATTATCATGTGCTGTAGCCTACGGTTATACCTTGGCAAGAAAGAAGAACATGCCTCAACACATACTTTTAAAAGGGCCAGATTTGATTACTGTATTTTTGCTAAGTTTGATTTTGGCTCTCCCTGTTATTTTTTCTTCGTTGACAACTTTTTAAATAAAATATGATGATTTCTAGCAGTATTGAGTGTGTTTCTTGTTTTTCATTGAAAGTCCTATTTCTCCTTTCCCCTTCACAGCATGTCATAGAATTTACTGTATTAGTGTGCCATGATATTCTTTGATGTACTTACTGTATTTCACCCTTCAAAATTGGTGAACTGGATGTATTTTAAAGGGAATATGAAATGCACTACTGTATATAAATTTTGTGATATCTAATTATTTTTCTGAAATTAATGAATTTGGCACTAATTACACTAACACTTTTAGTGTGATGAGGATCCGGTTACACCACCTAAGTTATTTCCTTAGCATTCTCTCTTAAAATTTTACTGTTATTGCTAACAGCATCAAGCATTTTAAGATATGAATATGCTCCCTTCCCAGTACTTTTTCTTTCTAGTTTATTCTCGGAACTAATTGGTTATAATTGGGCCTACTGTGGTTAATTGGAAGGTACCATCTGAGTAATAATATGCTGCAGGCCTTGTAGTAGCCTAATTCTTGTCAACAATGCAGTATGCTCCAATTGCAACTGAAAGATTTTTTTTTTTACGAGCACACATTTTTATTCACTGACAGAAAACATGTACATATACAGATGTTGTATCAAAATACAGGGTTAATCCCACATAAGATAAACTTGTGCGTGCGTGCGTGCCGTGGGCTTCATGAACACAATTTCTTAATTTATTTGCAACATGGTATTTGACTGATAATAGTAAGAAAAGTTTATAGTAAAGGCATTAATTAAAAGGATACTAAAATAAAAGAATAAGATGATTTCTAGCATTTATGGTGGAGAAGGTAACTTTCGGTACAGCATAATTGGCGGAAGGGGCAACCCAGTGCTCGGGTTAATGAGTAAAAGGTATATGGAGGCCATATATCAGTCTTAGGGGTATGACGATTCCACATGTTAGTGGCGATACTCCGACAGCGTCTGTTCCACATGTTAGTGGCGGCTGATTAATAACACTCAGAAGTGGAACTCTGAGCTTAACCCGGCTAGAACCTCAATTCTAGTCAAATCCCTAATCCAAGTTAATCAACATGGATGTAGAGCGTTCAAAAACAACTTACCCCAGTGGGTCAAATCCCACGGTTGAAAAACCGCAAGTGGTCTATTCGGATTCTGGGGAGACCACAGACGTGTACGATGAGGTAAGTCGGAGTGCCTCGACACCCCGTAAGAAAATTAAACCTAAATCAAAGAATTGGCTAATGACGTTTAACGTAAATTCTCTCTTGAAGATGGGGAAACTCAAATCCATTTTAGACAAATCACGAGAACGTAAAATCAAGATTACTGCTTTTCAAGAATCTAGATTTACAGTTGAATATCCTTTCAATTCTGAAGGTTACAGGATTTACAAAGGGAAACCAGGAGAACGAGCTATGAAAAATTGCCCACAATTTGGTACTGGATTTATAGTCCATCATTCCTTACTTGATTCAGTTACAACCTTCCACTCTCCCTCCGGTCGTCTCTCCACTATGACAATAAAATCAGCAAACAAAATTTACACTCTCATTAATGGACATGCCCCAACTAATATAACCAACAGAAAGGCTGTAGGAAAAGTCGAAGAATTTTGGAACCAATCAGATGATATACTTCAAAGAATCCCGAGGAATCATGTTAAAATACTTATGGGTGATTTTAATGCCCAAATTGGCAAAGAAAAAAAATATAGATATTGGGTAGGTAAATGGTCAGGACATAATCAGACCAATCGGAATGGTATGCGTCTTCTTGAAATCTGCAAGAACCATGACTTATTCTTCAAATCAACATTTTTCAAAAAGAAAACCTCTCAGTCCAAGACGTGGGTGTCACCTAACCCACTGTTAGGAGAATATCAACTGGACCATGTGCTGATTTCCAGAGTAAATACTCTCGAAATAATGAAACTTAAAGTCCTTAAGGGGTTAGCTCTGGATTCTGACCATTACCCTACAAAATTTTCATAAATATTGTTTCAGAGAAAAGGCGATTCTCTCAGAAAATCCCACCCCGTAAATATGATGTTCAAAATATTCAAGGTAATGATAAATTTAAAAACGAGACTCAACAATTGAATCCACAAAACTGGCAACAGCTCCAAGCAGGATTAATAAAAACAGCCGAGAAAATAGCTCCACACATGAGAACACGCAAACATCCGTGGTGGACAGCCGAATGTGATGACCTTGTAAGGCTCAGGCAACAGGCATGGCACAATTGGTCTTGCAACAAAAATCCTAAGACTCTGCAAGATCTCAAGGATGTCAGAAGAACAGTCACGAAATCAATACGAAGAATTCGCAAGCAGAATGACAACAAAATATTACAAGAAATAGAAGCTGACTTCAAACAACATAATTCTAGAAACTACTATAGAACTTTTCGCCAGAAGCTCACTAAATATTCCCCTCCATCACTTCAATTCAAAAATGAACATGGGGATATTGCTCATAGTAACACAGGAAACTGTGAAATCCTTGCAAACTACTTTTCGGTATTGCTCAATTGTGAGAAACCTCAAGAAACATTCACATTTAGCCACACGCAACAAAACCAAGATTCGCATCCACCCAACGTTCAGGAAATAAGAGAGATAATTAAATCATTGAAAAACAACAAAGCGTCGGGGGAAGACCAAATTGTTGCAGAGTTGTGGAAAAATGCAGGAGAAAATCTCATTGTAAAACTCCAAGAAATTTTAGAAGAAGTTTGGCGAAATGAAAAAATCCCCGCTGACTGGAAGATGGCACTCATACATCCCTTGCACAAAAAAGGAAATCGGACGGATCCCAACAATTATCGTGGAATTTCATTACTATCCATAACATACAAAGTTTTGTCTAAAGCTCTCCTGAGGGCCGGTTTTACAATGTCCAAATATCTCTTAGATAACTCTCAGTCACGGATAAATCATGCTATCTGCCACTTCGTGCGTTCTACAATGTTGCTGATACGCCATTCCTATGGATATGTCTAGGGATAAACTATCCCGTGCTGTTAGGTGGGTATAACTCTATATCTAGCAGATAAATACGGCATATGGTGAAATGTATTTAATGACGCGAACACTTCTGTCCATATCTAATTAATTTCTTTCTTTATTATAAGTAATTGCGGACCATTTCAGAATCTTTATTCGTTAGTACCGGTTCAATTCATTGCATTCTGCTTTTTAGGTAGTTTATCGCTCTACTTCAGACGAGGTGTATATTACGTGGTCATGAATCCATAACCTATAGGCCTACTTGATCTGATACTGCAAGGTAAGAAATGTTTACTGCTGGATCTCGTAAGTTAATGTTTGTATATATTTACGTGATGTGAAACTAATCTATCAATGGATTTATTTTGTCGCAGTATAGCGGTACGTCGTCTTTAGTGTTTTACAACATGTATGAAGTGGATATTTTCGAGTCGTCGGATGATGAAAATTTGCCAATAGTTAGACAGAGGAGAAATATTAGAGGACGTCCGGATTATATGAATACACTCGACGAGGAAGATTTCTTCACACGTTTCAGGATGAAAAATATACGGTAACTGTACAGCAATTATTGTACTATGAAATTGGGCATAGCCTACTCAGGAATCCCAAACAAGGAGGTATGTGGTGAATATAAGATTAGATTGATATCCTCTTATCATTAGGTATGTTCATCAAAATCTTAATAGGCCTAGGCCTATACCGCACATGCCGATCCGTCTGACAGATTTTAAGATTAAAGCCTTAAATCTATACTATACGAAGTGTGTTAAAAAAAAACAATTACAGTACATTGATGTAGCCTACAAGTGGAATTGAGTTTTGCATAACCTAATCCGAGGAGGCTTGATTGCACCCTTTACTGTCTGATAGCCAATATTTTCTTTAATTTTAACTAGCCTAAACAATTTAATGATTATGCACTTTAATAGAAAACTTCATTTTCTTTTGTGTACCCATGTTAGATTCTATGTAAAAATGTTCTTCAGTCGGTCAACATGTATAAGGATGCCTCATTGTCTTGGGCGGTTAAACTTAATATGATCTACACAAATAGGCCAACCTGAAATAAAATACACACTTCCAAAGTAACTTATACAGTTATTAGCCTAAAGTTGTAAAGTGTATATTTTGTACTGTATTTATTTCAGGTATTTGTGTAGAATACATTAACATTAACCGACCAAGATAATCACGCTTCTGTATGCCATAGCCTACATGTTGATCGACTGGAGAACATCTTTAAATGGTACGATATGTAGCCTATAGTGAGGGGAATAAAGGTTAGATTCTAAAGAATTCCATAGTTCTAAGTCTTATTGGTAACAGTGAAGGAGACGAGAACCTATGAAGAAAAAATTCCAAACTACTGAAATTAGCTATAAATACCTTCTGTAATGATTCAAAAATGGATAACAGTGAAGAAGACAAGAACCCACGATAAAATTTCCTATACTGAAATTAGCCATAAACCATCTGTAATGAATCAAAATAGATCTGGAAATGATGTAGTTTAATCATCCGCTGTCTAAAACACACCCGCCTTTCCTGTTTAGATCACAACTTGTATAATAAAATTCCAGCCGTGTCAACTATTATCTGCGTGAATTATGCACAAGTACAGTATATTGCCAACTCCATGCATACGGTACTTATTGTTTTGGTGGTTTCTTATTATGTAGCATGGCCCATGCCATATTTTCACCCCTGGTTTTTATCACACAATCTTTCTCTAAGAGCATTGGATTTTACCTAGATCACAGAGCCGCATTAACCATATATGCACTACTGGTTTTTGCACGCATATGACCGACCTCATGTGGTTGTATTTTATATCTTACATGTTGGCAACAACACTAACGTGTCATCGATGTGTTCTCCTACGTAACGGATGAAGAGACCTCATGTGCTTGAGGAACATGGCTGCCATCGTTCAATTAGCAGGAAACAAAAACACATATTTAGGCTATGTAATTTAGCCCATATTTCCAGTGAACTAGTGATAATGGGTGGCAATCTCAATTGGTTTTGTCCCCTACATTTATTATGCACTAGTAGCGTACAGCATTGCCGACCCCGTATCTACTTACTTTGTATATGCACGGTACCGTGAAACAAAACAGCATTGAGTTCACTTGACAGTGCGCTGAGTTTGAACCAGTTCGCAATGAATTGTGCAAGCTGTCTCATTACTATTTTCTCCACAACCAATGTGTGTTTTTTTGTTATTGTTTTTTCCCACTTTAATACTGTAGTGTTCTTTCAATAATAATATTCATCCAAACCAATACAAAACAAATCTAACCTGGGGCTTACGCCTCAGACCCCCTTGCTTGTAGTGCAGTCAGTAGTTTTTGTCCAGATAGTCTAACCAAGTGGCGACCAATGCTTTAGTCCAGACACCTATTTTAGTTGATCAGTATTTTTCGTCCTCGCTAGAGGGAATTGCGGTAAAGTGACAAGCATTATTTACAAATACAAATAGTACACACAAGCCCAATTATTTCTTTTCTCACATAATTACACGTCAATGTGAGCGCTCGCTGCGGCAGTTTCACATACTAAATAAGCTGACGATCATTGCTCCGGTTGTTAAATAAACACACATATTTACGTGATTTAGCACATATATCCGGTGCAGAAGTGATCAAGGTTAGGAGTTACTATATATTGATAAATGTCCCCCCCCTAAGATGAAATAAGGTACGAAAATGATATATTGTCAAAATGAAAGCGAAAAGGAAAAGAGTGATACGTCGTGCACAATTAAGCAATCACCTTCCTGTAGTTGCCAAACCACATGGGAATTGCGGGGAACGAGCTAGAGGATCAAGCTGCAAAAGAGGCGGTATCACTACCACCTCAACCAATGGACTATCAGCTCAAGATATTTGCTCTTATTAATGCAACCAAGTACTGACATTTTGGGATACTCGGTGGCTAGCTGATCTGAAACGCAGTGAGCTGAGAGCGTTAAAGTGCGTCTTGCCATTTTATGCAAGATCCACCCCTTCACACTTGATGAGCCACATTCACCATAGGCCATGTTTTAACCAAGTGTGTGGATCTTGCTGATCTACATGGAAACCATGGTCTGCAGAATCACTCGATCTTATATTAGCAAATGATGTGGTGGCTGTTGATCGTGCCCTGCTTTATAGGACAGAGTGGGTTAGGGCCAGAAAATTTCAATTTACAAATAGGTCTGTTGGGTGACTCAAAGATTACTTATTTCTTGTGATTTAGAACTAATGACACTTCATGCTATACGTTCCTATACCAATGTTAAAAAACTCACTTCTGGTGGTGGTGGTTGTTTAAGGAGACCCTGATCAGTGTTTCTAACAAACACTCAAATATCAACGGCATGTTTCTCAGAAGTTAATTGTTAATGATTAGTAATATTAAAATAATACTCCCGCATACCAATTACTGTTCGAGTCTAAGCTGCGTGAACCTGAGAGGAATGTGCATCTTGGACTATGAGTAGTGGTGTTGACGAGTGATGAGGTTTCTCGGTCCATGCATAGTACAGAACCAAATACATTGGTCAGTGACTCACTCAGTCATTCCTAACACCACAGTGGTTTGAGCAACGGCTGAATGTTGGCAGTATTGGAATAGAAAGGAATACCATATATCACGGTGGGCTGTTGACAGATCCTTCTCTTCACGCCCGACCCTCCCCTGCTCTTTCTCCTCACCCCGCAAGTTCATAGAGCTTGGACTCGAGCAGTACCTGCTGTTGGCAACATCTCTTTTTTTCACTGATGGTGGACCCTAATTCTTTTTCCTCTCTACCCTTCATATATTTTTATATATAACCAAAATTTGTTTTAAACTGTATGAGGGGCCAATGACCTTGCTGTTCTGCTCCTTTAAACAATAATCATCAATACCCTGATAATCGTGTGGAATACTTGGTGTAAATAGTAAATGAATTGCTCGAAATACATGATGTTCATGCCCGAAGCATGACATCTGTGCGAAAGTTCCAAAAATTGTCCATTGATGCCCAAACTACTATAGATGTCTCATATATGTTATCTCCGTACGATTTCAGATTATGAGCCAAGAAATTGACTGTTCTGGCTCACTTTCATTTTCTCTGGGGAATTTGAGACGTCCTCTGCATGTAGCACTACGTAGCCCGACTGAGATTTCACTCGGTGCTTCGAGTGTCACCCAATCGCAGACCCAGTCTGTCATCGAAGAAGTACCTGCCCATCCCGGTTCTTCTCCTGAAAATATGCCAGGTACAGTATTTACATCTGTTCAATTACATGCTCTGTATCATTGCTTGTACCCACGTTTTGAAATGGAAGAACTCTTGGTAACGCTGAACAACGTATCACTCCTTCATAACTTTTCTAAAGTACAAAAATTTCCCAAAATACTTGTAGTAATGGCCAGGAAAAAATCTGGAGATTATGTAGTAATAGATGTTTACTCCTCCACCGTCTATAAACCACGCGCCATCCCAAATAGGATCACGACTTATATAGATGCAATTCCAGCTGAATCCCCCATTTTCACATTAATTATGGACAAGTACAGTATTGCCAACCCTGCACTCACAGTACTACGTTGTAAGTTATATGTAATATTGGTTGGCGCTGGTTTTGCCGCTTAGTTCGAAACTGGAATCCTTGTGATCAGCGTTCATAACAGTGGTGAATACTGTTCTGCATACAAAACAAACCTAACCTGGGGCAACAGACTCCCTTGCTTGTAGTGCAATCAGTAATTTTCGTCCAGACAGTCATCTAACCAAGTAGCAACCAATGATTTCGTCCAGACACCCATTTTACTTCATCTGTATTTTTTGTCCAGACAGTCGCCAAACCTTGCTACAGGTGATAACCAAAATATGTGTTGTAACTGTAGTGAAGTGAAGTTGGCACCAATGTGTGTGCCTTGGTCCAATTTTGAACTACAGTGTTCAAGTGCGATAGACCACACGAAGCAGGTATTGCCACAAGCAGCATAGCCACCCCTTGTGTGATTACCAGTCTAGTGCCTGTTGAATTCTTTCGTGATCAATTCCATTATGATAGCATATTTGGATACAGAGTGTGCCGAGATTGAATTTTAGCCCCATAACAATGTGCAATGCTTGACGAGTGTTCCCGTATGTAGTATGTCTAGTGCTTTTGATTATGCATCGACTGTGCTAAAAATTAACATTAAATAACATTACATTGTCTTTGATATGAAACCACACAACAACACTATTTCTTCAAGCTGTGGCTTAGAGGTTTTTCTGCAGTGAATTTCCCAGCTTGTATCAGACACAAGTGTGGCAATAGCCTGACAAAACATATCGGACCCAGACATTCAACGTTATGATTCCACTATCTGGAGCGTGGCGCGCTCTGGAAGTGAATCTTGGTCTGTTGGGGCAGCAGAAAAGAGGAGAATTGAAGCAAACACCCTGTGTACATTAATAGACTTTTGGTCGATATGATCATCTTATTTCCTTAATAGGCCTACTAAGGAAGTAAATCCTGTCATTGTGTTTATCCTTTATTCGGGGCTCTATTCTCATTTTTGTGTGCAATGATGGAGTATAAATTATTATTCTGTAATGCCTCTTAGTAATTTTATTCACACTATGTTAAATATATTCCTCGCCTTCCGAAAGGTATTAGAACTGAGTATTTAATTATTAGTTATTGTTGCTGAACAGTGAGGTCATCTGCCCCTAATTTAATTATTGTCATGTTCTGTGAAAGTAACGTACTGTGCTTCTGATTATGCATCGACTGTGGTAAAAATTAACATTAAATAACATTACAGTGATATCAAACCACATAACAGACTTTTAAGCAAAGTATTGTGTATTAACCTTTTTTTTCTTTCTTTTTTACAGTTCCAATTGTAACACCTAGGCGATTGAAGAGGCAACGCCACCCAACCCAGGACAACAACAACAAAGAAGTTCGGCAGTTATTAGAGGCCAAAACAAAGTTAGTGGAACTTCAAATTAAAGTTACCCAGCAAGAGTGGGAAGGAAAAAGAAAGAGGAATGCAGAAGAAACTGAAAAAAATAAGAGAGACCGGGAATGGAAGAGAAAGATGGCGGAAGAAGAGTGGGAAGACAGAATGAGGAAAAGGGCAAGAAACACAGAGATTTTGGAGCTGTAATAAGCCAGTTTGAATGCTCAATTGAAAAATTAAGTTATGCTTATGAAATGAATAAATAAATTATTAATTAAACTGTTATAAATATCTCTTTTACACAGGGTTATTAAAAAAATAGTTAAACATTGAAGAGCGTGCTCGGCTGTTGCAGTCACAGAGGATAATACATTGCTGTAGTTTGAAGTTGTTGATATCCTCATAGTCATATCGCGCTTTTTTTTTACTGTTTCGACCTGCATTAAGAATGAAAGTGAAAACAAGATGCATTATTAGAGCTTCATGCACTATTTCATATTTGGGCTATGATGTCAACAAAAACTCGTGACATAAACTTTTCATGCTAAGTTTCAATTTTTTGAGATACTACCAAAACCGTGACAAGCGTATCAATGCAACAACTTAGCGCAGAAAGCAATGTACTCCTACCTGTTTCTGTTCACCAAGCACACCTTTCAGATTGTCAGTTAAATATGTGAAATCCTGTATGTTACCCTGTACGGTATTCCTGAAACTAGACCTATCAGCTCAGCAACCATATTGTGGTGTAGTGGTCAGCATTCTTTGCAGTTTGATTCCTGACTTTCATATATTTAATTCTGGAACAGGGTTTACTCAGCTTCACAAGACAGAACTGAGAAGAGGCTAGCTCAATTCCCACCTTAGCCATTCTGCAGTTTCCCACTTCTATGCCAGGATGATTCCAAACTTACAGCCATGGCTGCCTCCTTCCCAATCCTAGTTGCACAACTCTCATTAAATATGTTTTATGCACGCAAATTTTTAAATTTGTTTTTAGAACTGTAAGATAGTCAAATCTATTTGGTGTTTTGCCTAAATAAACAGAATTTTCAAAAATAATTTGTCGGAATGAATCGGATATCAAATGCTTAATTTCATTTTCTGTGACATGGCAACTTCTGAGATATGACATTATGTTTGAGTGAAATACATGCACTACTATAGATGCCATAACACAGGTTAACAGACAATATACAGGGTTAAATGACCACGTAGCTAGCCACGGTGGGCGAGTGGTTAACGTGCCGGATTATTAACTGCAAGCTTGCAGGTTCTCCCATGGCCATGGTAAGTGATTTTTGAAAGGTGGCAAAAATATGATACGCATGTCATATGATGTTGGCATGTTAAAGAACCCATTTGAATTCAGTAGGCCATGCTCATAATGGCAAAATTAATCTCGGAAGTTTCCGCCAACACAAAGTTCCTCATTTCTCTACTAGAAAGCGCTGTAGTGTTGAAGGAGCTTAGATATCTAACCTCCTTGACTTTCATAGTGCTTCAAGGAACAACGAAATTCGACGTGCAAGCTACCCTCTGGGTGTCAAATAACAAAGCTTGCACCCAGCAGCCGAGGCCATACGATATTATATTATTATTATTATTATGATCACGTGTAACAACCTAAAATGAAACAATATCCTGTCCAGGGCGTATCATTGAACCTGAACTAAGGCTATACAATACATTTACTTTGATATGGACATGGCTGTCCATCAAGTTCTGATAAGAGAAATCTATCTCTGGGTGTACATTCAATACTTGAATTTTTGTTCAGGTAACTGGTTAAAGCCAACAGGTATGAAATTGGCAAAAATCAACACTATATTTTTACATCAAGAGTGTGGCTAAATAATAACAATAATAATAACCCCTGGCACTACAGCCGATGATGGGCCTAGGCTTACCAAGCGACTGCTGTCCAGCCATTTGTCCTGCAGATATTGGGGTGACGCATGGTCAATGCATCGGGTCCCCTTGGCTGTTAATCTTTGTTTTCGTGACCAGGGCGCTGCCTCACTGCCAGACAGCTACTCAATTGTCCTCACAAGGCTGAGTGCACCCCGTTCCAGCCATCACGCAAGTTTTTAAAATCCCTGACGGAGCCGGGAATCGAACCCGGACCTTCCGGTGGAGAGGCAGGCGCGCTACCCCCAACACCACGGGGCCGGCACAGTGTGGCAGAAGGTCATTAATAAAGAGTAATGAATAAAACCATTTTGGTGGATCTGCAAATAAGGTTCAATATAAAACTCAGCAATTTTTCTAGGTTTGTGCCGTGGGGGATCCGGGTGCCGACACCAAGAGCCCGCTGATGAGCCAGCCTGGTGTTCCTAGACGTAACCCCACACAAGACACCGCATAAACTTAGAAAAATTGCTGAGTTTTAATACACTTGCTGTGAAAGCCAAGGTTAATTTTTTATTTTTATTGCTCCAACAAAAAATCATTATATTCCTAGATGTTAATATTGTGCTTGAGTTGAGGCTGTTTGTCTCTTACTAAGGCGTGCCAGGTTCAATGCACGTGGGATTTTCTAAGTGAAATGATATGTCCTGTGGATCGGAGATCCCGTGCCTCATGATCACAAGATTTACAGTCAGGTAAAACTACAAGCTTCCTTCCTTAAAACAAGGCAACACCAACTGATCCCCCCATTTCTGCTGGTGTGCCGTGAGAGTTCGTGTAAGTGAATCTAGTAGTCTTGTAATTGCCCTCCGGAGATGCTGCTGGCCAACAGTGCAGCACACAGCTCTTGGTTTATCCATAATTGTGGCCCGCCCAAGCTGTCTGCGTGATTGACAATTTACGTATCAACATGCATGCTCCAGAATTTTAGGCTCGCAGACTGTATGGCATCTCGATGCGTATCCTAGGCCCATCGGTAGAAGACTGTGGAGTGAACTGTAAGTTATCCATCCTTGCATTATAAAATATATTCAAGAGGCTATTGTGGGATTGAAAGGCATAAATATCGTTAGTACCTATCTTAACCACCTCCACTTCGTTTATGATGGGGCAGGTGACCTCAAAACAACAACTATAACATTCGTTTACGATATTCTTCTCATTGGTACCCATCCTAAAGAATTCAAAGCGGCCTCCCAAGCTGTGGTTGAGGATGAACCTCTGGAAAACAACAGTGATGAGTTGGGACAGAGTATGTGCATACTACGAAGGCCAAAACTGCACGAAACTTGAGAGCGTAGAGGGGAAAGGTGGAGAAGGATGGTAGTGAAGGGGGTCACTGCTGTTGTGCTCCGGAGAAACCATCTAGCATTTGTTAGAAGAGAAGTGTGTCATAAATAATTCATGAAAAATTTCTTTCAGGTAATGGGGTGATAAATTAATTGTTATTCCTGCCCAATTCCTACTTCAGAAGAAACGTAGGAACAAAGGAAGCTGTACTAAGTCTTTGGCTGATTTTGAAAGCTAGAATAAGGAAGGAAAAGAGAACATTCATGGCATTAGTAGACTTAGAAAAGGCTTTTGATAACGTTGATTGGAGCAAGTTATTTGACATTTTGAAAAAGTTTGGAAAAAATATAGGTATAGGAGGGTGCTCGACAATCTATACAGAAACCAGACTGCAGTTATTGGAGCCGAAGGACAGGAGACAGAAGCTGGTATTCAGAAAGGTGTAAGGCAAGGCTGCAACTTATCACCCACACCTTTCAATCTATAAGTTACATTGAACAAGCATTGAAGGAAATTGGAGAAAAATTCAAAGTAGGAGTCAAGATTCAAGGAGAAATAATTTCAACTCTTGAGATTTGCTGATGACATCCTCATCTTAGCTGACACACCCTAGGATTTGAATGAGTTTTTAATAAATGGTATGGATTCTGTCTTAAGGAAAAAATTCATGACTGAAATTAATAAATGTGAAACAAAAATATTGCTACTCTAACCAAAAAATAAAACTGAAATAAATTATCTAACCTGCAATAGAATTACGTTTACATGTGGGTGTTTCTTTGGCAACAGACTAATCAAACTTTAAATAATAATACACATACACAATAATTTTTTCGAGATGAATTATTAATTTAAAACACGTAGGATATGTAAATGAAATATATATAATAAATTAAAATGTTAGAATAACGATGAAATAAACTATTCTAACCTCCAATAAAATTACAAGTTAACACGTAATTGCTCCGAAATGCGATTGTTTACAACGCGAAACTTATGCTCTCTTCAGGGCCTTTTTCGATGTTTTCAACTGTTTCATTGCCAACTTCACCTGAATTTCTTGCTTCCATCAGATAAGTTGCAGGTAGATATCTGAGAGAAAAAAAAGTTTTGTAGAACGCGTCATCAAACTACAGTTGTATTATCCCGAGTTGGAATCTGACATTTCGGCGCCACTGGGCAAAAACAGTTGACGACTAGATCGCACGCAAGGCTTGTTGCCATGGAAACCATACAGCGCTGCCAATTTGAATGACGCTATTTGGCCACGTGCTTGACGCTTGACCAGTCACTTGTTTGGTTGCCTCCTGAGTGCACACTGACCTTGCTGCGTTATAATTGTTTTGAGTTAATTAGTTTATTACTTTCTCGTGTAGGATTTATACTTATATTTATAATTCATAAGTGTCCGTTATTTATTTATATTGTGTTGGTGTAAGTTTAAGCTTAGGTTCGTGTGAATTAGATTAAGGTTACCGGTAGCTTTATTTTTGTTTGCGAGTGGTTTCGCGAGGGGTTGGACAACTTTTTCCCTTGTACAGGTCTCGGCAGCATAGGTTGCGATTAGGATGAGGGTGTTGACAGCTGAAATCAGGGCGAAGGTGGTGTCGCATGTGGAAAGAGTAGTAAGCGAAGCGCGGGAACGTGAAGGTGTTATTGACACAGTTGTGGACGTCCTCATAATTTCCCTCGGCAATTCCTCATCCACCAGTGCAGGATCCAGTGATGGAGAGGACCGGGATGATGATGATGATGATGATATGGATGGGATAGAGCCCCTTCCCAGTGATAAGCTTCTGTCTTCTAAAGGGTGAGTTAATAGCCTCTACAATGAACGTATATTTTGTAATACATGTATGTGTTTTTTGTGCCTTGAAACTTATTCTACAGGAGATATAAATTGCTAAATAACACGGAAACAATCACGTGTTGTCGTTTCGCTTTGAAATTTTTTGCTTTATGATAGTAGGCTATTCGTAATTTTGCTATTCATTACAATATTTTAGGCCTCTCCTCAATTTGACGGGCTATTATTTTATTTTACAGTGTGCACCGAACAGTTTTAAGCATTGCTTTGTTTAGGATTTTTGAAAACCATCTGAGTAAAAATGTAATAAATGTAATAGCGGTGCTAATGATATTATGAGCATGATGAAATGTACGGGAGGCTAGAAGTACGCACGTGCTGGTTAGTAGCATACGTGGCAACGCTGCCTTTAGTTCAACGGTTCTCCGATGAACTGTCAGATTCCAACTCTGGAAAATACACCTGTATCTTCTAGATAACTGAGGGAATAAAGCTATCTAATAGATAGCTATCTAAGACTTTATCAGGACATTGTAAAACCGGCCCTGAGTCGTGCAGAAATTCAATTGGATCCAGTAATCGGTGAATACCAAGGTAGCTTCAGGAAAGGCAGGTCGTGTGTGGAACAAATTATCAATTTAAAAAACTCAATGAAATATTTCCGCAATACATCGAACAAACACTATGTCATTACATTTGTTGACTTCCAAAAGGCGTATGATAGCATCGACCGTGAATCCCTTTTCGAAATACTCAAAGAATTTGGATTAGATCAAAAGAGAACAAATATTATTAAGGAAACACTCATGGAAACCAAATCTATGGTTAAATTTATGGGAGAACTGAGCAGAGAATTCCCCATTGACACAGGAGTCCGACAAGGAGATGGATTGTCCCCGTTGCTTTTCAATTGTGCACTAGAGAAGGTTGTACGAGAATGGCGAAAAGCAGGTGCACCGACGCATAGGATAGGACCAAAACTTGAAGGCATAGAATTAGACTGTTTGGCATTTGCTGATGACATGGCATTAATTGCCTAAAACATCTCTGATGCGCAATACCAACTTGAACTTCTACAAGAACAAGCAAAGAGAATTGGATTGCAAATCACATTTGATAAAACAAAATTTATGACAGATATAAAGAATGCCCCATCTGAAATTGAAATTGGGACTGACCAAATATCTCGTGTGAAGGAATTTAAATATTTGGGTGAATGGATTACCGACAATTGTAATGAAAATAGGTCCATTACAACAAGAATTCAAAAATGGAAACTGCTTTTCAGTTAACGAAAAACAGTTACAACAAAAAGAGTCTTTCCTGGAAATGCAAAATTCAAAATTATACAACAGTGATCGGGCCCGAAGCTCTCTACGCTTCAGAAACTCTCACTCTTCAACATAGAACACTTCGAGATCAGTTGGAAGTGAAGGAACGTAAAATAATGAGGAAAATCTTAGGGCCGAGAATCAAAGATGGTGTTCATCTTTCAAAGCCAAATGCTGAAATATATAAAACCATCTCCAAAATCACAGACAAAATGCGTATGCGACGAGTCCAATTCTTGGGACACCTGGAAAGAAGGGACCCAAATAGACTAACTCACAAAATTCACACATACTTGAAAAACAAAACAACTAGATCAAATTGGTACAAACAGACTGAAAAAGACTTGCAAGAATTAGGATCGCCAAATCTCCTAGACCGAAATGTCATCAGAACACTTGCACTCACACGGGGTTTCGAGGAGGAAGAAAGACGGCCATACCACCATATATGGTCTGCACAACGGAAGCAAACCCATTCGTTGCGTATGAAGGAGTACTGGGCTGCAAGAAAGGCTAACCATTGTTGATTCCGCGTGGTCCTAAGAGACCCATTCGCGACGAAGAAGAAAAGAAAACGATACATTACTTATTTGTGACTGAGTTGGTTTAAATATGTTGGTGAAAATTTATAAGTTCATTTAATTTAACAAAGTTATTAAGCAGCCATGTAAAAAGCATTTTCTTCAGTATATTCAGGGTGTTATTTGTCACATTCACTGGCAATATATTGTATATCCTAGTGCTAAGACAACTTAAATTCATTTGGCCAAGTAGTGTGTTTCGACGAGGGATGTGTATTCTAGTTCTGTCTTGAAGTCTAGTGCACATTTTAAGTTGTTGTCCATTGGAGAAGAGCTTCATATTTTATGTATAAATATGATTGATGACTGTACAAATAACTGTCGTATATTAAGCACCTTACTTTGTTTATACAGTTCACATGTTGGAAATGTTGGTGGCTTTTTGTACATAGCTTTTAGAATGAAATTCTGGCAGGTATTTACCTGAGCCAAATGTGAATCAAGTATTCCACCCCAACCATTTATTCCATATTGTAGTTGTGACTGGACTAAGGCAAAATATACAGTTCTCAAGACTTTTGCTGACAAGATATTTCTGATTCTGTAAAATATATAAATTAACTTTTGGAGTTTATTGGCCAATTTTGATGCATGCATATTTTCGTTTCCACCGCTTTTTTCGAGGAGCCGAAATGCCATTTCTCGAATGAATATCCCTCAAAAAAGGATACAACATGTAGGGTTCTACTATGGAACATAGAAGGGCTAAAGAATGTGATGACCAGTAGTCCAATAACATTCATAGATGAATATGACGTAGTGATTTTGGTAGAAACCTTTCTTACGGACGATTGGCAACCGAATGGTTTCTATTGTACTCAAGTAATGGTGGATCAGGGACCAAGAGGGAGGCCTAAAGGTGGCATTGCATGCTGGATTAAACCCACCTTCTGCCCGTTCAAAGTAATAAAGAGCACAAAACATCTCATAGCCTTGAAAACGAATTATTTCATATTATTAGCAGCATACTTCCAACCGGAACTGACAGAAATTGATATAATAGATGAATTAAGCAACACAATAGCTGATATTGACACCGAAATACCGCTTATATTAGCGGGAGATTTAAATTGTAGAGTGGATAAAAATGAATCCAAATTAAGAGCAGTATTAAGATACATAGAGGAGGAGGGCCTCTCACTCATCAACAGAATTACGGAATCGACATATATATGTCATAATGGGCAAAGTGTCATTGACCTTATGTTCACAAATTACAAGGATATAAAAGTATCAAAACATCTAGTAAAGAAAAATATACTCCTAAGGAAACATCTTCCAGTAGAAACAACCTTTGTCGTGGAAAACAGACCGCGCAGACTCATCAAAGAGCCAAATAAACTATCCAGGAAACTAAATAGAGAGAATATACGGAGTAAAGGCCAAGAAATTCAGATGATCATACAGCAAACAAGCTGCAATCTGGATGAAACACTCCAACGTCTGGAGGACATCTTAGTATCTGCAATAGAACCGGTAAATCAGACAAAGAGGAGATCCAAGCCGTGGTTCAATGCAATATGTTATGAAGCACGAAGATCAACGTTGAACGCCTTACACGAATGCCTGAGAACAAACACAGAAGAATCAAGACACGACTACGCACATAAACGGAGAATATACAAGAATCTTATTCGGGACACAAGAGATAAATATCAGAAGGTGCAAGAGGCAGCATTAATAGAACAAGCAAAAGAAAAACCATACAGCGTCCTTCAACAAAGGAAACCAAAATTCTCCAGAGAAATACCCATGGAAAGATGGACAACACACTTTAAAGCTGTACTACAGAAACCGGACACATCTCCAATCGCTGCTCCAATGGTAGACTACTCAGCAGTAATGAAACCTATTACCAGTGAGGAAGTCAAGGATGTAATTCAACAAACAAAAAATGGAAAAGCCTGTGGGCCGGACGGGATCTGTAATGAACATCTCAAAGAAAGTAGCCCTATGTTGGTAGAGGCTTGGACAGTACTACTCAATCAATGTCTTGCGCAGGCCTCAATACCAGAGAAATGGAGATACTCCATAATGAAAATGCTATATAAAGGCAAGGGTCAAATGGATGATCCCAATTCATATCGTGGTATAGCGTTGGAAAATACAGGTCTTAAGCTATTGTCAAAGATACTGACAGAAAGATTAAGAGAATTAATAGACAGCGAACTGCCTGAAGAACAGTTCGGTTTCCGGAAAGGCCGGTCAACGATACATGCTATTCAGTGCCTATTAGATAATATTGGCGATGCGCTAAGATTTTCTAGAGGTAAACTACATGTGATATATATAGACTACGCTAAGGCGTTTGATTCAGTTGACAGGGAAAAAACAATAGGCAAGTTGGAATCGATCATAGGAAGAGACCATTATCTGAGTAGGATAATAACGACAATACTCATGAAAAATTACGTAATCATTGATAACAATCTTACAAGATCGGAGCCTATCCTTCAGACAACAGGAGTCCTTCAGGGCGATCCATTAAGTCCGTTGCTGTTCAATATCGCAGTTCGAGATGTTGTCGATGCCATAGAAACACCAGGAGTAAACATTTATATGTACGCAGATGATATGGCAATAACGTCGATCTCGCAGCAAATGTTACAAGAGGCGTTCGATAAACTTGTAAGATGGGCAGACAGTAATGACCTCAAGCTTAATCCACATAAGACAGTACACATGACGTTCAGGAATGGAGGTAGGTTACCAGCATCAGAGAAAATCATGTATGGCAATGTGGAGCTATCAAGGGTAAACTCCTACAAGTATCTTGGCCTGATACTCCAAACGACTGGACGGAATTTCTCCAAACATGTAAAAGATAGAGCTGCTACCGCGGTTATAGCCATGAATGAGATAAAACTAATAAGACAACTCTCCATACAGACTGCATTAGAACTCTTTCACATAAAAATTTCTCCAATCATGACATATGCAATAGGATTAATATGGGAGCATCTCTCGAAAAACGATCTTGCTCAGATAGAAAGGGTAAAGGCCATATACATGAAAAAGATTCTGTGTCTAGGACAAAATGCACCGTCAAGGACGACCTATGAACTAACGAGACAACCATTTTACATAGAAGAGTTACGTATAAGAATGTTACTGCCTTCTACAAAGCAATATCAGTTAATACTGCAAGAACTTCAAGAGAAGAAAGCCAACATCTGGATTTCTACCAAACAGATGCCATGATGACCTCAGAGTGGAGGAATTCTATGTATGAACTTCGCCATTTCATGACACGTTTCGCTGTTCATGGTTTTCATTTCAAGCTGCGCTGCAAGAAGGTATACCACAACCCAGACGAGAACTGTAGGTGTGAGTTGTGTGGAAAGTCATGTGAAAGATATCACGCAAAAGTTTGTAGCAAGAGAACAGTGACATTAACAGAATTCTGTACATGACTTCATTGTGTGCAATTTTAATTATTATTGTATTTGACCATTGGTTGCAATAAATATCATTATATTCCATTTTAAATGACTATCTATAATAATCCCTAAATATGTAGCATTCATTGATTTCTGTAGGGTATAGCAGTTGCATCTTTCGCCATTGTTACAATTTGGTGTGTGGATCTTCAGTGTTAAATTGTCTGTGGGTTGTAATGTTTTGTTGTGTGAGAAGCATAGGTATTGTGTTTTGGTTTCATTTAAGGTAAGGAGGTGGTTTCTTAGCCATTTTTGGACTGTAGCAAGGGTTTCTTGTGTTCTATTAAAAGTGTCCTCCCAAGTTGTTCCTGTGACTGTGACGACAGTGTCATCAGCATATGAGGTAATCATCGCATTACAGTTCAGCTCACACAAATCGTTAATATATAACAGAAAAAGAATAGGACCTAAAACTGTTCCTTGGGGAATTCCAATTTTTACTTCAGCACTTCTACTTAGAGTATCTTTGATTCGTACCTTTTGAATTCTGTTAAAAAGAAAACTTTTTATTAGTTCTTGAGGAGTACCACGAATACCCTCCTTTTCCAGTTTTCTAATGAGTATATTGTGGTCCACGGTGTCAAAGGCCGTTTTTAAATCCAGGAACACAGAAATTGTTCTTTTAGAACCATCGATGGCTTTATACAAATTATCAGTAAGGGAGAATATCGCATCTTGAGTACTAGTGTTTGGTCTAAAACCAAACTGATTTGGTGACAATATGTTGAACTTATTCAGATAGTTAAGTAATCTGGTTTTGATGCATTTCTCTAGTAGCTTAGAGAGGTGGGTTGTGAGGGAAATTGGTCTATAGTTATTTAACTCTCTTTTATCATCTGATTTATAGACTGGGATTATGATGGCAATTTTGAATGAGTCTGGAAATTGCCCCTTCGTTAGTGATAAATTAAAAATATGGTGCAGTGGCAGTAGAATTTCTGAACTAATTATCTTAATTGTTTTACTAGAGACATTATCATAGCCATTTGCTGAGTTATCTTCTAGAGCAGCTATGTGGTTTGTTATTTCTGATTTTGTTATGGGTATAAAAAAGTTAGACTGAGGTTGAGATTTTGCAGTGCAATCAAGTGCATTTGTGTTGTCAGGTTCCTTTCTTGTATTACTTATCTTTTCAGAAAGTTCTAAACCTATGTTACTAAAATAGTCTACAAATTTGTTTGCAATGGCAGCTGGTTGGGATGTTTCTTGTGAGTCTCTGATAAATATGCTGTCAACAGCTGAAGATTTATTTCCCTTCCTACATGTTATATCATTAATATTTTTCCAAAGGACTTTAGAATTATTGGAGTTTGACATAATTTGTTTGGAATAGTACCTTTCTTTTGCTATTTTAACAAGCCTGTTTATCCAGTTTCTGTACAATTTATGTTTATTAACAGTTTCTCGGACCTCATCACTGTTTGGGGATCTCTCCCTTTGTTTAACAATTTTCTGATGTAATTTATCTCTTATTCTAATAGAAGTTAAAATTCCAGTTGTGATCCATGGAGTAATTTTTTTAAATTTTGATCTTAAGTTATTTATGGTAGTAGAGTGTTCATAGATGTATTGAGTCAGTAATTTAATGAAACTATCAGCTGCTTTGTTAGTATCATGTTCAGTTATGATGGATTCCCAAGTTTCCTTAGTTAAGGATTGTTTTAGAGTTTCATAATTTATTCTTACATATTTCAAAGTATTTTCTCCTGTTTGTGGAGTGTATTTTTGAGATTTATTTTGTATGAGAAATGTAGGACTGTGATCTGTGTATGCAGAACAAAAGGGTCAAAGTTGCTGTTTCTGTGGGACTTAACATGTATGTGATCGATACATGTTCTGGATTTTGGGGTTATTCTAGTTGGTGAGTTTATGTACGAAATGAAACCATTTGCATGTAATACATTTAAATACTCATTCTTAATATTTTGGGCATATTGCCTTGTAGGATTTAAAAATATCAATATTTATATCTCCTATTAATATACTGTGTGTAGCTGTGGGCAAGTGCTGGAGAGTATTTCCTAGTTCTTCTATGAATTTCTTTGGGCTTGTGGAGGGTGATCTGTATATAGCAAGTATCATGTATCTTTCTTTTTATATATGAAGGTGAGTAGGCTAGTATTTGCAGCTTTCAGTGTTTTTACAGTAGATATTGTAATATTTTGAATGAGGTTTTCATGCACATATATCTTTATGCTGTCATGGGTAGAATTTTGAGGTGGTATGAAGTACTCATTATATCCTAAAATAGCAAATGATATATCCTCAATGAGCTGAGTTTCAGACAGTATAATGACATCTGGTTTATGATCAAGTTGATCGAGCATAACTAGCATACTTTCAAAATTTGTTATCATGCCACATATATTTAGGTGCATGATTTTAATTCCCACAGTAATGTTATATTATAAATGTTAAAGCTAATTAATTTGTTCAAGTCTTGAGTACTGTTTACAATGTTTGAAGTAATATCTTGGAAATTAAGGTCTACTTCGTTATCTGATGCCATACCGTAAGTTAGTTGTTTTATTTCAAGGTACTTCCATAATTACTTTATACTCACTTAGAAACAGAATTTCATGAAATATTGATTGATCACTTGGCTCAGGCAAACATACCTTCAGTTTCCTTGATTCCCATGAACTGTTGGTAGATCAGCTGCAGTCTTGATTTGTAGAATCGGGCTGTTTTCATTTTTCCTCATGAAGATCTTCCCGTTCCTGGTCCATGCGAATGTATAATTCATTGTCCGTTTTGAATTCCTGGCAAGCCAATATAAGTTTTGGTTGTCTTTGGTTAAATGTTCATTTATATACACTGGCGAGTCTCCGTTGATCTTGATATCTGTGCAAAGAAGTTTTCCATGTTTGCGATTTTTGCTCATGATCATGTTTTTAGTTTGGCGGGAATAAAATGTTGCTACTAGGAGGGTCGTTTTCTTCTTTCCATCCTTATCTGTAAAGGATGGAAGTCGGTGGCAATATTCAATGTCCCTATCAGTATCAACTTCAACACCAACTGCACCTGCCACTTGAGCCACAATATTATACACATTCTCGTGTTCGGAGACTGGTATCCCGGCGATTTCAAGGTTGTAATTCTTGGAGTATTGCTCCAAGTCATTAACTTGCCTCTTAAGATGCCCATTTTGTTCTTTAAGCAAGCCATTCTCAACTTTAGTGTTGTTAACCTCTTGGGTGAGTTGGTCAATGCAAGATTTTAGTGTGATATTTTCCTCCAATAGTTCATCAAATTTTTTTGATTGATACTCCAGAGAGTTACAAACATCTTTTAGCACTTGTTGCATATTGTTAACTGCTTCACATAAACTTACAGTGTCCAGTTTGACCTTATTCGGCTGAAAACTAGATGTAGCTGTCCTGATTGAATTTGGGTTATGTTTGCATTGTTTACAATGCCACAGAATTTCGCCCGGATTTGCAATCATTGCTTTAAAAACGGCGTTCGTCACACGAGCACAGTTTAGATGAAACACTTCACCACACTTTCCGTCACATTGTACGAAATTTTCATTCTCCTTCAGGGAAACTTTACAGGAGGTACATATAACATTACTATTCTTGGGCGCCATGTTGCACGTATGTAAACAATTAATTTATTATTGATGAGGTCATGTCCTAAATGCTGTGATTGTTCATTTCACAGTTCTGAAATTCACAATTTCCCACTTTGGTGTTATTTTTTTCTTTTCTTTTTCTGTTATTGGTATTTTGAATGTTATTTATTTTTTGTAGATCATATTATTATCTCCACACTTAAAAACGTGCCATAAGTATTGGGAAGTTTGTGATTTTCGGAACATTGAAGTGGGCAGAGCAATTAGGACGAGAATATTTAGCGGAACGAGGATAAGGGGCGGGATGGCGCGGTGGGGGGGGGGGGGAGGGTTAGTGTTTACAAGATCTGCTCATAGGTGGCGCCAAGGATCATGTAAGTATAAGAGATTCGTCACTTTTGGTTATAGAATTTCCGAGAGAGAACACCGCCTGAGGCTATGGATTGTACTGGCAAGTCTGGCAACATAAAAAGTAAAAAGTCATATGAATGTAGCCTTTATTACACGTAAATGAACAGTATGTTCTGCGATGAGTTATTGATTATTGATGAAAATAACACAAACATAACTGCGCCTTTCGCTAGGCGCTGAAATATACGTCCAGATAGGAAAATAATACATTTTGATATACACACATCAAAAAAAGTTTTGCATCACCTCGGTTCCAAGAGTTCCGGAACCTTTAAATACAAAGGGAATAGAGATCAACACAAACAACATTTCAGCTCGTTTTATTGCTCATGAGACCCACACATTGCATGTTGTACCAGCATACAGCTAGACTTGCAGCATTTGTGGTCCAGATTGCAGTACACACCACTACCTCTAATACCCAGTAGCACGTCCTCTTGCATTGATGCATGCCTGTATTCGTCGTGGCATACTATCCACAAGTTCATCAAGACACTGTTGGTCCAAATTGTCCCACTCCTCAACGACAATTCGGCGTAAATCTCTCAGAGTGGTTGGTGGGTCAAGACGTCCATAAACAGCCCTTTTCAACATATCCCAGGCATGTTCGATAGGGTTCATGTCTGGCGAACATGCTGGCCACTGTAGTCGAGCGATGTCGTTATCTTGAAGGAACGCATTCACAAGATGTGCACGATGAGGTCGAGAATTGTCGTCCATGAAGACAAATGCCTCTCCAATATTCTGCCGATATGGTTGCACTATGGGTCGGAGGATGTCATTCAGGTATCGTAAAGCCGTTTCGGAGCCTTCCATGATCACCAGTGGCGTACGTCGGCCCCACATAATGCCACCCCAAAACATCAGGGAACCACCACCTTGCTGCACTCGCTGAACAGTGTGTCTAAGACGTTCAGCCTGACCAGGGTGCCTCCAAACACGTCTCCGACGATTGTCTGGTTGAAGGCATATGCGACACTCATCGGTGAAGAGAACGTGATGCCAATTCTGTGGGGTCCATTCAGCATGTTGTTGGGCCCATCTGTACCGCGCTGCATGGTGTCGGGGTTGCAAAGCTGGACCTCGCCATGGACGTCGGGAGTGAAGTTGCGCATCATGCAGCCTATTGCGCACAGTTTGAGTTGAAACACGACGTCCTGTGGCTGAACGAAACGCATTATTCAACATGGTGGCATTGCTGTCAGGGTTCCTCCGAGCGGCAATCCGTAAGTAGCGGTCATCCACTACAGTAGTAGCCCTTGGGCGGCCTGAGCGAGGCCTGTCATCGACAGTTCCTGTATCTCTGTACCTCCTCCATGTCCGAACAACATCGCTTTTGTTCACTCTGAGACGCCTGGAAACTTCCCTTGTTGAGAGCCCTTCTTGACACAAAGTAACAATGCGGACGCGATCGAACTGCGGTATTGACCTTCTAGGCATGGTAGAACTACAGACAACATGAGCAGCGTACCTTCGTCCTGGTGGAATGACTGGAACTGATCGGCTGTCGTACCCCCTCCGTCTAATAGGCCCTGCTCATGCATGGTTGTTTACATCTTTGAGCAGTTTTAGTGACATCTATGAACAGTCAAAGGGACTGTATCTTTGATACAATATACACAGTCAACGTCTATATGCCGGAGATCTGGGAACCGAGGTGATGCAAAACTTTTTTTGATGTGTGTATATCAATGTTGGCTATAGATTTGTCACGAAGGACACAGTTATGCCGTTCTAGAGCTTAATTCACCTCTAGGCTAATTAAAAATTAAAGAATTGTTGGGATATTCGATGAATATGAAGAAAACTGTCCAAATGCACACACTACTTTGCCATAACCTCACTTTTGGCCTACCATGCCCGCTGCCACCCACCCCTCCCCTTAGCCCTAAACCACAAATTTTATTGCAATGCAAAGGAGAATGGGTAAGAAAACAAACAAGAGATGAAATGCACACATTTATTCTGTATATATTTTTATTCGAGAGTAGTCCATATTGCCCACTAGTTTTACACATGGTCAACACCAGGAAGATGAAAATTGCCGTATTGTTCTTACTATCATTATAATTCTTACATCCCTGTGCTTGGCAATTTTTCCTCCCTTGCAGTGGCATGATTGACTCTCAATTCTATTCAAATAAACAATCAAAATACTGAACAAATCAAAACAACCAACAACACCACGAGGAAAATCAATCAAAACAGACTATTCCCGCTTTCGCCAGTCGGTTTGATGTGAACGTTCATGAGTGCCAACTACGGAACCTTGGTGCTAAAATTAATTCTTCATTGGTTGGCAGAACGTCCAGTACAAGGCCTTACTCCGACCCACGCGCTCCCTATTAACTGTCATCCCACTGGGTGGCGGTACCGGTCGACTTGTTGCTAGTACATCAGTCATACACCAGACAGCGCTGAAGTCTTAGGTGCCAAGAATTAGCATGGCTGTCGGCCATCTGTAGTAAGGTAATCTGTGACCAGCACTCAACCCGTATTTTGAAATACGCTATTGGCAACTCAAACTAACACTTGGGGCGCTGCGGTCAGTCTGGATAAGTAGGGTAAAAATACTCAATAACACGCGTTTGATATGGACTAACTTTTTATTTTTCGGTTATAATCAGTAAATGTGGACCCTAAAATAATGACAGTGTTATTTTTAATTGTATATATGTATAACTGTGCGATACACGTGATCTAATTTGTGTGTTCCACTGGATTTTATGTGTCAATTGCATATTATCAAGCATCGGTTGTATGCTGGTATTTGTTTTTGAGCAGTTCGAGTCATGGCACTGTTACGTTTAAAAGCTACCGTATATTTGAGTTTGCTCACTGTATCACAGACTCTAGAAATTATTCGCTGCTTGGTAGGGCGAAGGGAAGAGTTTAACTTGTATTAAAATTCGGGGGAGACAGGAATTGCTTGATTTGTTGGATGGTTAGCAGGTAGGTTTGGTGTTGAATATCGGACTGGTAGCAGGTTCTTGCAGAGTAGATATTTACCCTGCGAAGTCAAATTAGGCCTATATGACTCGGAGTGGAATGGCTCGGATATCGCAGAGCGAGGTGATGGTGGTTGGTAGGGTTATTGGAAATGAACTAGGGAGTGGGGAAGGATACCTAACAGATGAAGCTTGGCTGTCCTCGGCTGGTGTAGGCTTGGCTGTCTTGGTACGGCTTGGCTCGGCGAGACTGTACTTGGCTGTCTAGGTGCGGCTTGGCTCGGCGTAACAGTGGACAACCCGTCCTGTCGTCAGTGTGTGTAGTGGTGAGTGGTCCAAACCGCTCCTGTTGACCGTATTTATTTGGTATCGTCACCTCTAGGCTATTGCTATTTGCATCTTTTGGAAAGTGATGAAAACTTATATCCGGAGCCCTCTTATACATCGACTCTTTTAGTGATTATGCTTAACTTTTGGACACAAGAGTATTATGTTATTCTAGTAACCCGCCCAGGCTTCGCCCGGTATCTTTAACGGTTTACCCAGCTTAAAAGGCGTATTTCTTTCCATTTCAATGAACTACGACTTATATCCGTTTTCCGTCTCGGCATGATGGGTTAAAATCACTGACTGGACTATTAATTATATTATCATGGAGATAGCATGTGCTAAGAATTCTTGTCAGACGTAATTTAAGAATGGCGAGGTGCTCGAAACACAAATCCCCCTTCCATCCAATCTTAACTTGACTGTTTATTCTTCGGAACGAAGGCTCAAAGTGGGGTGATAGGCTTGCTCGCTAGCTAGCTCGTAAACTGTCTCCGAAGCTAGTAATTGAGTGAAGAGTGTTGGAAGAAATGAAAACGTAAAATCACTTATAGTGGGCGATATATTGAAGATAGAGACATGCTGTCACGGACGTTTTGTAGAACTTTTAATGCTGAACAATTCTAACACTCATAGTAGACTTTATAGATATTTTTAACGGTTTACCCCGCGTAAGCTTAACAGGCGCAGGGACGGTAGGTTTCTTTTTCGACTCGATCCACTGAAATCGTCACTGCTCGGCTTCCTTTGGTTATAAATAGATTATTTTCTACAGAAACCTTCCTCGAGAAATCCTTTACAGAATGGTGGAAACCGCATCAAAATCCATCCAGTAGTTCTCGAGATTGTCCGGAACATCCAAGAATCGGGGACATTGTCTTATTCTATGTAGAGATTTTAGTGGTTGCTCATTTTGGTTCTCTTTAATAGTCCTATTCATTATCGAACTGCAACTGAAGCTTTATTTTCACTCTCGCACAATGACTTAATTTTAGTTTAGCCTGTATTATTTTTTTGTTCAAGAAGTTAAAATGTAATACATGGACGTACACAACGGTATACCTCTATTTCTTTTTAATTTTTGGCTGACTGCTTGGGGCAACGATTGTGCTCTGCCTGCTGGGACAAGGTAGGGGCATTGAATCCCGGCGCAATTTGTTGGCATTTGAGGGTGCCTAAATGTGAGAGAGCTGTGTCAGTTGATTTACTGGCACGTTCAAGTTCCCCATCAGGACAAACGTCCGGCAAACTGGCGTCTCTAGAGCCGCAGTAGTTAAAAGGGGGCATTAAACCCAAAATATTTATCGACAACAAAATCAAATCATCATAATAACACTAAACAAAAGCTACCTAATTCACCGTAAAATCAAAACAGCGTATTCCTTACGTGACCTACCACATGGAACGCAAAACAACAAGGTAAAAATATCAAATTGAGATCAAAATAGCCATAAAAGCTCCTAGCTTGACATCAAGTAACACCAGAAAATCGGAATTTCAAAGCTCAAAAATTATCATCGAAAATGAAATGTCAAGATCAATAAACACAAATCAGAAAATCTAACTCGTGAAATTTAACACAAAATCCAAAATCTCATATATGCAATAGAATCCAAAAGTATACTCCAAAAACCTGTGTCAACTTTACATTATGACCACTGCCTAATTAAATTCAAACATCAGCCTTGTAGATATGCAAGCACACTCGTAGAATAAAACCTCAAAATATTAAAATCAGCTGATTAATTATGTTCAAACAGGTTCTAACATCAACCTATTAATTGCAATTTGTACATAGTCCACCTCGTGGTATAGCGGCTAGAATACTTGACTGTCGCCCCAGAGGTCGGGGTTCGATTCCTGGCTCTGCCAAGAAATTTAATTCTGGTCTGATGGCTGGAACGGGGTTCACTCAGATTCGCGAGGCAAAGCTGAGGAGCGGTTGGTTCGATTCCCACCTCCGCCATCTTGGAAGTAGTTTTCCATGGTTTCCCATTTCTACTCCAGGAACATGCCGGATGGTTCGTAACTTGAGGTCGCGGCCACCTCCTTCCTAATCTTCACCCGAATTACAAATACACACACTAATACACCCATCAGAGTAACACAGGTTATCGTACAATATTCCACACACACCCAAGTACACGGGGATGAATGACCACGATGTCCGAGCCCCTCAAATGAAACAACCACAAACAAATTGCATTAACTATCTTCAAATCTTAATACGCAATCAGGATATTTCAGTGATCCCTTTACATTACATTGCACGAGAGTATCTGTGAAATGCAAGTGACCAACACTTGAAATCATATCTATGTTAATTGCAGTCAGCTGCGAGATGGTTATCAACAACAACAACAAGTAGACTTGTCAATACATTCCTTCCAATCTTGCTCCTCTTATATCCAAATGTAACAGCCAGGCTCTTCACTGCATTTGTCACCATAGCATTTTAATTTATTCTGTTTGTAAGTTTTCTCAAATCTCTTTTTAATGCTACACAATCTCGCCTATCCCTGATCTCCGCATAAAACAATATATCATCAGCAAATGACCTTGAGGTGATTCCAAGTCTTCCCATATGTTATTTATCTAGATAAAAATAATAAAGGGCCCGGTTTACTTCCTTGTGGGACCCCTCTCCTCACTTGTTGTGCCGGTTAAGTCCCTACCCTCACCATTTGATTTCTCCCCCTCTAAGAACACTTTTACACAATTGAAGCACGCCACCGAACAACGCTGTATTGAACTTTTTTTGTTTTGCAAATTGAGTTTATGGCCCAACAATGATTTATGAGGCATTCTCCGCGTGCTGACATGGAAAACACGTCCAAATGACATTTTGAAGCACCTAGTTGTTAGGCTATAAGCTTTGCGCCTGGCGGAAAAACGCTATACAGCACAATGTTGTGTACGGTACATCATGGCGAGTGCGGGAGATGTTGTGCTGAGTCCTAGTAGTGTAAATCGATTGAACAGATCAAGAAATCGTAAGGTTAACGTGAGTGAGTGGAAGAAATTTAAATGCGAGAAGTTGAGAGATCAGGGAAAGGCATATACAGCAATAAGAGAAATTTCTATGGACACGTGGGAAAACCATTTTGACGCCATCCTAAATCCCCAACATACGCACATAGCCTACGAATACTATGCAACTGAAATATTAGATAGTCACACCCCTATAACAGTCCAAGAAATACGAAATGCGATATCAAAGTCAAAAAAACAAAAAATCTTCAGGGCCAGACGGCATATATGCAGAACACCTCAACGAATCCTATCACATGCTGGAAGATTAATGGACAGAACTATTCAATAAATGCATGAGCACAGGAAAAATGCCAGAGCAATGGAGAATTTCAAATATTAAAGTTCTTTTCAAAGGGAAAGGAGAGACCAGTAATCCAGATTCCTATAGAGGCATAGCCCTTGAAAACACATCTTTCAAAATTTTCATGGAAATCTTGACCAGCAGGCTTACTTCTCACGTAGATGCACAAATACCAGATAACCAATTTAGTTTCCGCTTACTTGAGCTTACTTACTTACTTACTTACTTACTTACTTACTTGAGCAGGCTCAAGATACACTACGGCACCCAGGAAAAAAGTTTTGTGTAGTCTTTATAGACTACAGTAAAGCCTTCGACTCTATTAACAGGAAAACACTCCTTCGAAAACTCAGCCAGAAGATTGGTGACACACATCCAATTACAAACATACTCTCAGACATCCTTAGATACAATCATATCCAAATATTTGATGATACCACACTATCCAAGACAATAACGCGAACTTCCGGAGTACAACAAGGAGACCCAATCAGTCCGATCCTATTCAATGTCATGACGGCTGACATCACAAAAATTATTATGGATACCTCAGCAACACTCATACTTAATTCAGATGATATAATAGACTCAGAAGATAAAGAAGAGCTACAAACGGTACTAAACAGTCTCACCTCATGGGCTCTGGAAAATGACTTCCAAATAAATCACGACAAAACTAAACAAATGATTTTCAGAAGAGGTGGAAAATTCTCCCCAAAGGACACACTGACCCTTCAAAATAATCACCTAGAAGTAGTTTCAAAATTCAAATATCTTGGAGTTACTCTCCAAACAACATTGCCATCATTCAACATTCATGTGAAAGAAAGAGCAACATCAGCGATAAAAGCAATTTACAACATTCAGCAGCCCCCAAAACTCTCGATAAAAACGGCTATGACATTATTTAAAACGGCCATAGCAACAATAGCGACTTATGGAATCCACATAATTTGGGACAAACTAAAAGAGAGCAACCTATTAACATTAGAGAAAGTCAAAGCCCGCTATATAAAAAGAGTCTTGGGTATCGGGAAGACAGCGCTGTCAAGACTTACTTATGTCTTCACAAAAGAAATTTTCTTCGTACAAGACATTAGACTGCAGATGTTACTACCGTGCACCGAGGCCTATGAGAATGCCCTTCAAATACTAAAAGAAAAGAAAAACGCTATCTGGAATGATTTCTTCTCAACTGACGCCATAATGACTGACGAATGGAAACAGGCAAACTACGAACTCCGACACGTAATGACACGATACGCTACACAAGGTTATCACTACAAGTTCTGCAAAATCTAGAGATTCCACCAAACAACTGAAGAATGTGTGTGTGATCTATGCAGTGAATGCTGTTCACGATATCATGCAAAATATTGCCGACAAAGACATACAATAACCCAATTGGGATTGGAATAATGTACAGCTGGTTACTCAGTTTTGTATTTTGCACATTGTGCGCTTTTTCAATAATAATAATAATAAGTCGATGTGGGAAGAATATCCATGCTAACCAGCCTCCAAACCAGGTAAATGGAACAACGCTGAATGGTACTGTCAGAGCTATGCGGTTAATGCAAAGTCGGATTGGCGAGTGTGTATTGTTGTTGATTTATTTAGGGGCCCTGGTACGTCGCGGTCATGTAGCTCCGTGAACTTGGTGTGTGTGAAATTCTTCAGAAAACCTGTGTTATTGTGATGGCTGTATTAGTGTGTGTAGTTGTAATTCAGACGAGGTTTGGTAAGGTGGCGGCCGTGGCTGGCATTCGCTTGGAGTAGAAGTCGGAAACCACGGAAAACCACTTCCAGGATGGCTGAGCTGGGAATCGAACCCACCGCTTCTAAGTTTTTCCTCACGATGCTGAGTATACCCCGTTCCAGCCCTCAGACCAGAATTAAATTTCTTGTCTTTTTGTGGGGTCCATTTTTGTACTAGATAACAATAATAAATGGGAATTATATTTTGATATATGTTATGAAGATGGAAAAAATGTATTCTCTGTGTAATGTCCCGCGGCGTAGCCGAGCTCGTTAAATCGAGAAACACAGCCGCGAAGGAAGTTGCAAAAAGTCCGGAGATCGCAGCTTTGTATCCCGGCGCTGACAGGGGCTATCCTGAGTTTGGTTTTCCCACACTCACTCCAGGCAAATGCAGGGATAGTATATTACTACAAGTCCCGCGGCACCTCCCTCATCCTTGTCCCTAATACAGTTACACACACTAATACAGTCACCACATAAATACAGGTTATCAGACAAGTACAAAACACACCCAACTACATCAGGCTGATGACCAAGATGACCCGAGCTCCTGAAATGAATTAACAACAAATCTCTGTGTAATGGAATAGATTAGAAATTTATTTCTGGCATTATTGTTCCTGTATGTTATGTCTGCTATGGAACAACGGTGTAAGAACATTCGCATATGGCACTATTCCACCATATTGAGATATCAAACAGCTATTATACAGGCATTAGAGTGGCATTATGGCATTTTCAGGCTGAACATAGTTTGTTATTCACCAATAATTATATTGAATTGTTTTAAAGTCAAACATTAATGTATATGCGATGAAGAAATGTTTTTCTTTGTTCCTGTACATTTTGATAAATGTCCCATACAGCGTTGTTCGGTGGATAGGTCTGGGGGATAGAAATAAGGATAGCGCTGAGCACACTAATTTCCCTGGAGTATTGGTATGAAGTCCTGTCGTCGTGCATATATGATTTCGCCCTTAGTGGCGTTGAATGTAGATAAATAGATATATTTAATTTGTCTGTCAAGATTAGGGCCATTGGGCCCTCTCTTCCATCTAACCAGATTATACAATTGATACATAATAAACAATACGAATGTAATAATAATGATAACGATAATAATCATAATAATAAAAAATAATACAGCATGAATAAAAATAATTGTTTGTGAGAGGTGTCCCCGGTAGTTATGCAGCGAATTTTAATTTCTGCAGTTGATTCGTCCCGTAAGTTGTGAGTTTGCAATAGTTCATTTTTTTATTTAGTCGATTTACCCTCTAGGTTGGTGGTTCCCACGGACTCAGCGAGGGAACTCACCACTACCGCCTCCACGGACAGTGTCCAGGTGCTGGAAACATCTGGTCGGGATGGATACAATTGGGGAGATGTGATCAGCACGTCGCCCAGGCGGCCTCACCTGCAAAGCGAACAGGGGCCTCATGAGGAGAGAGATTGGAATGTTAGGATGGATAGGCAAGGAAGAGGGAAGGAGGTGGCCGTAGCCTTTCAGTAGCTACTGTACCCGCAAATCCGGAAAGTAGCCTGTTGGAATATCCATTGCCCCAGCTGGATCGCCCATTTCTAACAGCACTGGCCAATTACTACATTAGAAATTGCTCCAAACATGGTCTTTAGGGATTTACATACAGCAGTTACAAGAATATTGTGGATCAACAACCAACTACACGGGGCACACCTACCTTTACTTACGTTCTCGGGGACTGGGAATTCAGCTTCGCCTACAATACATCCACAATACTCTACTCCTTATATTTAAAATGAATCACACGTGAACAACGACAGATAACGAACTGAATAAATTTATTAACAATGGTAAATTAACCTAAATAAACAAAATAACACTAAACTAATCTAATAACAAAAGAAAAATAAAACCATACAATCATACACACTTCCTTTCTACTACACATCTTACTACAATGCCGTGCAAAAATATCAGCGTGAAAGCCTTGGTAGGTATAGGCCTAAACTACGTAAGAAAGAAAATCGTTTAAGGAAGGCTCTTACATTCATGGCATTCCTGACAACTGGTTACATTCACTAGCACGCGTCTGGAGAACGCACGTGCACTAGCCTGACTTTATCAATGAAACGCTAGCACCACGCTGCATTCAGAACTTTTTACATTTTATAGAAGGCTGCGAATCTTCACCTGTTCATATTATGTCACACTGCTCTCCAATCCTAACGGTGAATCATTCTGGCTAGCCTACATTGAGACTGCTTTTGAGTGCGTTTAAAATACACGTAAAATTAACATTTAGATCTTACAAAAATGCTCATAACTTCTATGTTTCTTTAACAATCATTCTGAAAATTTTTATACACTCTTTCATTCGCACACCGAAATTGTTCTAGACCAATCCGGTTCAACAATTACTCTTAACAGTGGACAATCATTCATACCAAAAACATCCGCTCATAAAACACACGCTATTCCAAAACAATCGATTAATAAATACTACTAAATTATTTAACTAATTAACATTGTGGTGTTTGAAGCCATATTTTCAGTGTTGCCTTAGTAAACAAGAGTTTAGTGCTTTTCAGTCGGTCAACACGAATGTACCCAAAAGAGATGGGTTATGCCCTAATCCTGAAATAAATTACATGAGATTAATAAAACACTAGGATGACCAGTTTCGATCGTCAAGCGATCATCATCAGATCCATTACACTTAGGCTACAAAATCTATGTTTGAAATACAGGTGAAATATTTACAATATGTACAATTATTTAGTTGCAGTATTGGTACTGCAACTGTCAGTGTATGCTAAATGCAGTATATATGTTAGGTGAAATGCTAAATGGTGATAGCTATCCGTAGATTGTACTTTAGAGAGATTATATGGTTGTAAACTATGGTTAAACTATAAATTTTAGGCTAACTACTTATCTGATTGTCTTCCGTACAACAGCTATTCGCAGTTAATAGGTAAATGTTATCTGGATCAGGTGTACGATGTACTTTTCTTCTGCAATAAACCAAGGCCCATATTCGCGGCAGTATTAAAGGTGCCGGGACGTCCTCATAAGACCGTCAACGCTTAGTTCGAATGGGTTATGCTCCACGCGTGGCGAGGGCTAATCCACGGTCTTTAATAATTGTAGACCCACCTCATTCAATAACATACATCTTATCTAGGTTGGCAACACCTCACATAAACACATCGCTATCACTCCCCACAGCACGTAGGAGCAGGGGGGAGAAAGCAGGGAAAAACCAGTCGTTAATATAACCACCGCAGTCTACCGCACAGTGAGTTCCAGTGAGCACGAAAACTGCGAGTAGCTGTTGTACGGAAGACAATCAGATAAGTAGTTAGCCTAAAATTTTATAGTTTAACCATAGTTTACAACCATATAATCTCTCTAAAGTACAATCTACGGATAGCTATCACCATTTAGCATTTCACCTAACATATATACTGCATTTAGCATACACTGACAGTTGCAGTACCAATACTGCAACTAAATAATTGTACATATTGTAAATATTTTCACCTGTATTTCAAACATAGATTTTGTAGCCTAAGTGTAATGGATCTGATGATGATCGCTTGACGATCGAAACTGGTCATCCTAGTGTTTTATTAATCTCATGTAATTTATTTCAGGATTAGGGCATAACCCATCTCTTTTGGGTACATTCGTGTTGACCGACTGAAAAGCACTAAACTCTTGTTAACTAATTAAATCATTTCCGACAAAAATTTACATATAATTTGTTCATAATAATAATGGACACTATTTAGTGTTGCTAACACGTTACTTTCGAGATTCTGGCTTCTCGGTTACAATACAATTCTCAATTAATTATATACATTGTTTTTCCACATAACCATTTTCTAAAACTCCGTAGTTTACATATACTGCTTACACATCGTCTTATATAGGTTTCCTTACATTGTCGGTCTAATACAGTCGACTGATTAAGGTTAACTGTACGTAATTACATAACTTCGGGTTTAATAAAATATAATAATTGTATCATTGACATGAGTAGACAATTGTTCTCTAGTTGTATTTCCGCTAAAACCCTTCTGTCAACACAGCTAAAACGTAGCTCCACATGAACTGGACTACTTGTACACAACGACCCTTAACATGATCCATGCCTTCTTATCAAAGAACAATAATATTTTGACTTCCCTTAAAATGCGGAACTTCCTTCGCACGAGCATTCTATAGCTCTACAAATCCTCATATAACAATATATATGGCATAAATAATTATCATCCACTATGTTAAACAATAACCAAAAATGGATTAATTGTTATTAACATTTCTTCTGTAGGAACTTTTCTCAAATAAAGGCGTGACCCTCAGTATCGTTTCACATGACTATTGATCTACAATTATACATACTTATGTTCTTCAAACGAAACTTCCAATCGTAACGAACGATATTAGACTGTCGTGATTGACCTCCTAAAGTTTACTCCACAAAAAGATAATTAACTGTTAACTCGTCTGTCGCAAATACATGTAATAAAAATAATACTCCTGTCTCACTTCACTGATCAAGCTTTAAATTGCTTATCGTTGTAATATCAGGTCGACATAATGACGTGATGTTACACAAATAGTGTAAAATAACACACATGTTATTTATAGTGTCAAATAGAATTCAATCCTGACCGGGATAAACTAGCTTTGAATTCCTAGCCAAAGATTTGAATATTCTTCTTTCAAAAGGTATTTCCTCTAACATATTAAATGAACAAAGCTCTCAGCTTTACAAATAATAAAAAGGTTTGTCAACGTCGTAATGTTTTTCCACTCTACACAAAGAATGTTTATAGGGGTTAAGACTTCGGTCTTATCAAACGACTAGTATTTCCTAGATCGTCGACAGTTTATGCACAATAATGATATAACAATATCATTCGATGTTTCTTCTGTTCTTGAAGTTAGATGTTGTTACATTAAAGTGCTCAAATTAAATTTAAAAAGAATTTTAATTTGAAGCTATGACACAATGTCAGAATACTTGGTTTAAATAAAATTATTAAAATTCGAGAGTCGAAGTGACTGGTCTTCAATGAGGCAATATGATTCCTCAAACAAAAATTGTAATGTCAGTTCCACAACTGATCCGTAGAATAAAATTGAAAAATAGATGAAAGGCAATCATCTCCTAAATAATCTTGAAGCGTAATGATCTTAGCACACATCTGAAGTGTAAAATACATGTGAACACTGAAATACATGAAATGTGAAAATATGGAGTAAGATCGTTGGCTCAGGATGTCACTAATCAAGCTCTATACTAAAAATAAGAGACACAGCTACCTTATTTGGATGAAAACTTGAAGATCTGTGTAAGTATTCACACAATACTTTATATGTTTCCTCAGTTCAAGATACTGAGATGGATTTGCATTCGAACCTCGGATCTGCGACCTCAGAGATAGGAAACGTTCCCTCTCCGGAATTCACCAACATTCGCCTGGGCTCGAACGACATCCTTCTGGCAAATTCTTCTGTGGTTGCTGGGCTACCCCTAGCATCTTGACAAATCTCTTCTGTAGAATCTTCATTCTCCGTCGCAAATATGTATCAGCCTCATCATTGGAAAATAATTTATAGAAATATTCATATACACACATCAAAAAAAGTTTTGCATCACCTCGGTTCCCAGATCTCCGGCATATAGACGTTGACTGTGTATATTGTATCCAAGATACAGTCCCTTTGACTGTTCATAGATGTCACTAAAACTGCTCAAAGATGTAAACAACCATGCATGAGCAGGGCCTATTAGACGGAGGGGGTACGACAGCCGATCAGTTCCAGTCATTCCACCAGGACGAAGGTACGCTGCTCATGTTGTCTGTAGTTCTACCATGCCTAGAAGGTCACTACCGCAGTTCGATCGCGTCCGCATTGTTACTTTGTGTCAAGAAGGGCTCTCAACAAGGGAAGTTTCCAGGCGTCTCAGAGTGAACCAAAGCGACGTTGTTCGGACATGGAGGAGGTACAGAGATACAGGAACTGTCGATGACAGGCCTCGCTCAGGCCGCCCAAGGGCTACTACTGTAGTGGATGACCGCTACTTACGGATTGCCGCTCGGAGGAACCCTGACAGCAATGCCACCATGTTGAATAATGCGTTTCGTTCAGCCACAGGACGTCGTGTTTCAACTCAAACTGTGCGCAATAGGCTGCATGATGCGCAACTTCACTCCCGACTTCCATGGCGAGGTCCAGCTTTGCAACCCCGACACCATGCAGCGCGGTACAGATGGGCCCAACAACATGCTGAATGGACCCCACGGAATTGGCATCACGTTCTCTTCACCGATGAGTGTCGCATATGCCTTCAACCAGACAATCGTCGGAGACGTGTTTGGAGGCACCCTGGTCAGGCTGAACGTCTTAGACACACTGTCCAGCGAGTGCAGCAAGGTGGTGGTTCCCTGATGTTTTGGGGTGGCATTATGTGGGGCCGACGTACGCCACTGGTGGTCATGGAAGGCTCCGAAACGGCTTTACGATACCTGAATGACATCCTCCGACCCATAGTGCAACCATATCGGCAGAATATTGGAGGGGCATTTGTCTTCATGGACGACAATTCTCGACCTCATCGTGCACATCTTGTGAATGCGTTCCTTCAAGATAACGACATCGCTCGACTACAGTGGCCAGCATGTTCGCCAGACATGAACCCTATCGAACATGCCTGGGATATGTTGAAAAGGGCTGTTTATGGACGTCTTGACCCACCAACCACTCTGAGAGATTTACGCAGAATTGTCATTGAGGAGTGGGACAATTTGGACCAACAGTGTCTTGATGAACTTGTGGATAGTATGCCACGGCGAATACAGGCATGCATCAATGCAAGAGGACGTGCTACTGGGTATTAGAGGTAGTGGTGTGTACTGCAATCTGGACCACAAATGCTGAACGTCTAGCTGTATGATGGTACAACATGCAATGTGTGGGTCTCATGAGCAATAAAACGAGCTGAAATGTTGTTTGTGTTGATCTCTATTCCCTTTGTATTTAACGGTTCCGGAACTCTTGGAACCGAGGTGATGCAAAACTTTTTTTGATGTGTGTAGATGGTGAATGAAATATTTATATTGCTAATTGATGTTACATTAGTGTTCGTAGACTGACGAAAATGTACAAGATGGACCCTACACTACATCTGTATTCAAGAATACGTTGTCTAACGAAGTTCCATCGTTGTATCTTAACTTCTGTTATCGAATATGTCTCTGGCGCATGCCTATTTAGTTCATCATATCAACAATGTGAATTATGTTGAATGAAACCACTTGAAGAATAATGATAGTCATTATGATAATGTTTATTTGCTGCGCCAATGTTATAAGTTCTTCGCTACTGTTCACTTGAACTGCGTTCGCCAACTTCACGTTGCAAATCTAAAATGATATTCAGCTTTATTTCCAACACATTTGAGAATCTGTCTTAACAGGCTTATATTGTCGAAACGGTAAATTTTAGAACGCTCGACTTTCAACAGAATGTAGTCTTCGACCTGTTCTTTATATATATTCACTTCGTTGAACTCAAATCTCAATTATATAAGAGATATACTAATTTCAATGTTCCTCACAACTTCACTTAAAATGGAAGTGCGGTAATCTCCTACGATCTACCTAGCTATCCTCGCGTCTCCACAAGCAGACAGTCGTCGCACTCGGACAAAGTTTTGGGATCTCCGTTAACCCAGTAAAAACACTTCCTCAATCTTCAAAGACTGCTGGAATAGGAACGTCGTTCCTTGGATCTCCCCCTCCAAGTCGAAATTTTGGCAGCCATATCAATCTCCCAACATAATTTTAGCGCGTAGATTACTATTGCTTATTACTGCGTAGATTAACCAACCTGCGGTTCCTAAAGTATCAGACATAATTTCTTTTGATATTTTCTTCATTACCAAATAAGAAAATCTTCTTCTAAGGTCCTAAATGCAGAGATACATTTTGTCGGCCCAGAACCTGTATGTGGGATCTCTTACAGACAAGCCCGACATGTAATAGGTAAATGGGTACAAAAGAAGCAAATAGAAAACTGGAAAAAGACTCCAGGTTGCAGACTTGCAAAGGAACTGATAAAAGGACCAAACAAGAAGCACACTAAACAACTTCTACAACTTAGCAGGGGAAATATAAGATGGGTAGTGGGACTATTGACAGGACACTGCCATCTTAAAAAACACCTACATAGAATTGGAGTAATAAGAGACAATATATGTAGGAAATGCAATGAAGCAGAAGAATCAGCTGAACACATACTTTTTGAATGTGAGGCGCTGGGAAGAACTAGAATCTCCACACTGGGGCTGCCGGGTGAAGAAAGAGAGAAAATCCTAGAGGACCCAATAAGATTGATCTGCAGCTTTGTGAAGGGAGCAGAGATATTCAGGTGGGAATGAAGGAAACACATGGTAGCAAAAGATCTTGGAGGTCGACGCTAATCAGGAACTTGGAAACGAGAGGCCCCATGAATAAAAGAGGAAGAAGGCCCTAAATGCATAATTTCACCAAATTATGTAGTTGAAGTTGATCCCGTCTTCAATAAGACCTCTTCTCATTGGCTCTAGGCTGGGATCCAATAGCATAATTTATAACAATATTTATAATATTAATTCCCAAACCCGCTGTTGCTATGCCAATTTTAGCCTTCTAGAAGCGTCTATTGTGCAATATATCACGTGATCGGGCTCTCCCACGGCCTCGAGTTTGTAACATTACCCTCCTGTGTCACACTTCTAGAATTTATATTTGCTGGTTAAATTTTATCATGGGGACGGAAAAATCCTCTCATTTTGTCCCAGAATAATTCAATTTTCGCGGGCATTACCATTCCGGCATTTTCCCGAAGACGAAGTGGTAAACCACGGAAAACCACTTCGAGGATGGCTGAGGTAGGAATCGAACCCCCTATACTCATTTGGAACACCCGAGGCTGAGGAGAGACCCGTTTCAGTCCTCATACCTCTTTGTAAATTTCGTGGTAGAGCCGGGAATCGAACCTAGGACCTCCGGGGCGGCAGCTAACCATGCTGACTGCTACGCTACGGAGGCGACTTGCAATAGTTCATATAAGCCTTAACATTGTTTGCGAAGCTGTGTGGTCAGCGGGGGTGATTGTAGTGTGCTGTAAGGTATGTGCAAGAGGGAATGTTTCCTTTTGTGAGTATGAAAGCTGCGCGAGAGATGTACCCGGGATTTTGCTAAACCATACAGTATATCTGGTTTAACCCCAGCGTTTTCCGCCTCCTGTTCAGAACTAGAGGGTTTGTTTTTAATTAAGTTTTTTTTTCGCTTTGCAAGGGGTATTTCACTACTTGTACACGCCTAGGGGGTGTATTTTGGACTAGGGGTGGGGGGCTAGGGAGCAAGGGAGATGTGTGTCGCGTGTGCGGAGGTCGCGATTGGTGTTTTATCGGAGATGTGCCTTCACCAATGTTTGGAAGGGCTCGGGTGGAGGTGGGTGGGGATTATAATTGTGTAAGGTGGATGCGAGGGGTCTTTGTCAAGAGACACTCTCCTCCACTTGTTCAGCTGCTAGGGGAGGGGGGAAGGGGGTGTTTTCACTTTGTAAGAGGTGCTCGGGATTTGAGTTGAACCGTGCTACCTTCGGTTCAACTCCGGCGTGTGAGATATTTGTGGTCGTGTTTCAAGAGGAGGGGGGGGGGCAAAGGGGAGTGGTTGCGTTGTGTGGGGTATCCGAGATCTTACTGAACGTAGTTCACATCCGGCGCCACCACCAATTGTTCAGGACTTAGGGGGTGAGTTTTTGCATAGCGAGGAGGTCTCCGAGATCGTAGTAAGCTGTGTTATACTTGGCTCAACCTGGGCGCTGTATACGCGAGTGTATGCGCATACATAAAGCGGACTAGGAACAACATATACAAGACATTACACAAGGGTATTGCTATCCATACCGATATGAGATATTACCCTAACACAATTCACAGAGCGACACACGGAGAGAAGAGAAATAGTTAGAAATACAATGAAGAATAAATGAATGGTTATCACAACATATTATACTTGTACTATTATATATCAGCTGACACTATACTTATTTCTACACAAAAACACATAAGCGAAGAAGGAAAATAAGATAGAAATATGAAATATGGAAACACATCAACGCAAACACCTATTATTTTCCCATATTTAATCGAGTGGCACCTTCGGGCTACTAATTATAATATAATACATTACAAAAACACATAGAGACGAATGAATTAAGGAGGTCAACCTAAAACACTACAGAAATCACACACAATCACAAAATCACAGCTCCCAACGCAACACAGAGTACACCAAACACAAAAGACACAATCAAACACAAAATCACAGCTCTCAACACAACACAGAACAAATCGAACACAAAAGACACAATCAAACACAAAATCACAGCTTCCAACGCAACACAGAGCACACCGAACACAAAAGACACAATCAAAGAAAAAACCATAGCTCCCAACGCAACACAGAGTACACCGAACACAAAAGACACAATCAAACACATAACTACAGCCCTTAACGCAACACAGAACACATCGAACACAAATTACACAAACACAATACCACAGCCCTTAACGCAACACAGAACACATCGAACACAAGAGACACAATCAAACACAAAACTACAGCTCTCAACACAACACAGAACACATCGAACACAAAAGACACAATCAAACACTAAACCACAGCTCTCAACTCAACACAGAGCACACCGAACACAAAAGACACAATCAAACACAAAACTACAGTTCTCAACACAACACAGAAATCCAGAGCCCTTAACAGCACACAAAATACAGTACACACAAAGGACGCAATTGAACGGAGATCCACAATTCCCAACACTGATATCACACAAAAGCAGGGAACCACGCTACACAAGATTACAGAAAACAGCACACAAGGTTTCACAAACATAAAACCAACCGTCCCATCACTGACCACAAAAAGAGGTTACAACACAACAAAGCTGACACACATACCACAGATTCCAATAACACAGGCGCTACGTAACACCAATATAGCAAAGCGGAGGACACTCAGGGCCCGCAAAACGAACATATGCAAGCCCAGCACTACACCGATCTCGATCTCCGACTCGTCCGTGACCAACAACACAATCAATAACACAATTGCATCGAGAAAGAAGAAGCATCAAGATACAACACATCACACACACGTGCCACTCACATACACACACACACACACACACAATAACACAATTGCATCATGAAAGAAGAAGCATCAAGATACAACACATTACACACGTGCCACGCACACACAAACAACAACACATTTGCATCAAGAAAGAAGAAGCATCAAGATACAACACATTATACAGACGTGCCACGCACACACAAACAATAACACAATTGCATCAAGAAAGAAGAAGCATCAAGATACAACACATTACACAGACGTGTCTCGCACACACAAACAACAACACAATTGCATCAAGAAAGAAGATTAATTAATACAACATATTACACAGACGAGCCACACAATCAATAACACAATTGCATCAAGAAAGAAGAAGCATCAAGAAGAATCATGAATATTAACCAATACAACACATTACACAGACATGCCACGCAAACACAAACAACAACACAATTGCATCAAGAAAGGAGAATAGAATAAAAAAGAATCACGAAGATTAACTAATACATAATACAACACATTACACTGGAGTGACTGTACAAGCACCACAATTACACATTGTACGGCGAAGAGAAAACGAGAAGGACTTGGCACAAAGAAAAACACTAATATATTTATTATTATTATTATTATTATTATTATTATTATTATTATTTTATATACTTAGTTTCACACATACCACACATTAGTATGCAAGAAGAAGATATAGATCACAATCAGACATTCATTAATGTTATCGATCACAGCACTTACTCCGGAACGACCGAGGGACGATACAAGTACACCGAGGAATACGTTTATTAATATTATTACATTGAAGAAAATGGAAATTGCAACACCATGAAGGCATTGGTCGTTTGTGTTGATTTTCAGGATATGGAACGATGCCATGTAGGTATGTAAACGATCAAAGTTTCAGACCCATTGGATTGTTGCTACAGGTCTCCCCACGTGATTGGTCACAGAGGAATCAACTCCAGTATACGGACTCTGGTGTAGCGTAGTTGACTTGCAGTCTGTGCAGTGAAGTGTTCCCCGTCAAACATGCCTCGACGACAGAGAAGAGCACGCTATCAATAACTGTCGCCGTTTGAGAGGGCTCGGATAATTGGGCTGTGTGAGGCTGGATTATCGCTAAGGACTGTCGCTGCACGTGTTGGCCGACAGGCATCTACGGTACAACGTGTATGGCAGCAGTGGTCAAATGAAGGTACCCACACTCGTAGACCTGGCACAGGCCCAGCGCGACAGACAATGCGAGAGAGGATCGCCGCGTCATTCGGATGGCCCAGATGGAACCCCATGCAACAGCAGCGCAAATTCGAGTAGCTGTGGCACCCCACGTTACACAACAAACAGTTGGTAATCGCCTGCGTGCAGCTGGCTTACGATCCCGTGTCCCTGCAGAAGGTGTTCCATTGACCCCACAACAGCGAAATGTAAGACTGGCCTGGTGTCGAGAACGATCGACGTGGGTCGACGAATGGCATAGGGTCGTCTTTAGTGATGAATCGCGCTTCTGTCTTGCCCGCAGTGATCGCCGGAATCGTGGGCGCCGACGTACCGGGGAGAGGGGCCGCCCAGACCTTATTGTCGAGAGGCACACAGGGCCAACACCAAGCATTATGGTCTGGGGAGCTATTGCTTTAATGTGAATTCACAATTAGTGCTTGTTGAGGGCACTATGACTGCTCGACAGTACGTTGATAGGGTACTCAATCCAGTGGTTGTCCCTATGATGGCGAACATTGCTAATGGGATGTTTCAGCAGGACAATGCCCCGGTTCACACTGCACGCATCTCCTGAGAAGCTCTCCACGACATCACAACCTTAGAATGGCCCGCCAGATCCCCGGACCTCAGTCCTATTGAGCATGTGTGGGACATGATGGGTCGACAACTGGCCAACCGTCCTCAGCCACCCACAACTCTGGAACAACTGACCCGTGCAGTGCAGCAAGCATGGGCCACAATTACTCAGGAAGCGATCCAGGGCCTTATTGACTCCATGCCTCGACGAATTCATGAATGCATTGCAGCTCGTGGTGGGCACATCCTGTATTGATTGTTGTCCAAACTTGCGGTCAGAGGGACCTGAAAGTATAACCATCAAATCACAACCGAACACTCGTCATGCATGTTCAATTGCAACAATGTAGCACCACTCCTTCTGGGTGTTGCAATTTCCATTTTCGTCAGTGAATCATTGAACCGTCATCATCCTACTCACACTCTACTTCATTACAGATGAAGAACGATACACCAGGTTAAAAACCACCCACACATAGACAGAAACTAATACTACTCTCTGATTACAGACATAACAAACATGGCACACCCTTTATTCCCCATAATAGCACGTGACGATAAGATGACCATGGAAGAAGACGACCCCAATGGAACGGAACAGAGAAGATAACAATTAAATAGTATGTAAAGCCGCATATAGGCACATTAGTAGTAAGTTCTATTCCTTCTACACTTACACCAACTATTCATCACACAACTCATTGCCAACATCTATTTTCACTTAATAATATAAACAATCGTATGCATCATCATCACACCCAACCATCATCATCCCTACTTCACAGGGATATTAACGTTGTAAATGCACCCCCACGGCAGAACGTGAACTGTGGAGTACTACACAATTCACGGACGGGTCCAAAAGGGGTAGCTATATTTTAAGTCCCCCGTAGCTACTCTTATAAATTTTTTTCACTCTTAAAATCTTTCTTACATTCACACAACACCCTCACTCTCATACACACTACATCTCAATATACAGTATATACACCTTCATACGGACAACAATATTTGTAATCTTCCCCCACAATCAACCTCACATTTAAAATAACCACAAATCTATCGACAAACAAACTCTATATTACACAAAGGAAAAATGCAATATGTAAATCGACTGTATACGCCACAAACCCACCCCATGCCACACCCACCTACCCCCTAGCACGGTACACTTACCTAACCGACTGCGAGAAGGAGAAGAAAACAGAAAAGAAGAAAAGAAGACAGAAGAAAAGAATAGATAATACAAAAGAACCTACGCATCCGATACACCGACGTCCCAGACAATACCCGGGACGCGTATTACCGGAGGAGGAGGGTTTTTACGGCCCCAGCCCTTTTTAAGTCCGTAACGCCCAAAAACCCCCAATAAATCCAACTAGAAAAATCATAAAGAAACTCCTTCGCCGAGACAAGTTACATGCATGAGGCTATTATTACCTCATGCAATGTAAAACACCATAACACATGACGCACCGTCGGCAATGCAAACAAAATACTGCTGACAACGGACGCCCTAGATGAGCCTTTAAATACGGAGAGGACCCACGGGCTCGGGACAGTTGGGACACGGACAGTGACTATGAAGACCAATTGACAACGGAGGCTAGTGCCCCATGGCGCGGCAGTTCCTAAATCGCTGACGAGGCTCGACTTCGAGGCCACCAGGGACACCACCAGAGCAGCACATCTATGGGTAAGTGTACCAGCTTTCCCTTTTTCCTCTCCCACACCCTTAGCAACACTTTCTTCCCTGCTTTGTTACATTAATCCCTAAATTACAACTAAGGAATCTTTCTTTCATTGCACCGCTATCACAATCCCAGCTCTCCTCACTACACTTAAATACACTGCAGCCGACCAGCTCCCCGACTCAGCACGTAATTAGCAATCTTTGCAAGGTCGCATACGCACGCCCTTGATCAAGCCAATGGCGTCATTGCGGAGCGCCCCATCGAGAGTCCACTTCCGTTACCTCTACACTCGTTCATACTCATACATCCCCCAACACACACACGCACCCTCACCGACACGTCCCGTTCAAGGAAGTTGCTCTCTCGCGAGCCTATACCCCCATCACACTGCTAACCCTTCACCAAACATTGCAATTCTACCAGAGAGGGAGGCAACCTGAACAATATTGTGAACTAACACGTATTTTGATATTAAAGGAAATAAAGTTAGACCAATGATTTTATACGTTTTGGAGGTTTTCTACTTCGGAATTTTAGGCTACAATAAATTATTTAGAGCATACAGTAGCCGCTCGAGGTAGTACATTGATAAATACCCGTATTATGACGTAGGCTTATGTATTTCAATATTCAATAGCACAAGGAAATTACTTGTGCAAATGAAGGTAACTTTCGCGTGTTATATATTATATCTAACCGAAAATTATTCTTCAAAACGTCTAGTAAAAATATGCCCATGAAATACCATAACCTCATCAAAAATTTCACAATTTTGCTTCTCAAACTAAAAGCAAACTCTTTTCCGATGAATATAAAATCACAGGTACACATATAAAACGACAGCCACAAACTAAAAAATCTCTTTCCATCGGATTTTACACGGCACGCCGCCGCTTTTAACCAAGCGAAGGAGAAGTGAATTTATTCCAATAATCCATCCAATCCGCCTTCCTTGCTGTTTGCTTAACCATGCGCTTCACCGCTTCGTTGCATGAAGCGAAGAGACCAGAATCTCTACAAATAGTTACTTCAATGACGGACCGAGAGCTCGATTCCCCAAAGGATTTGCGCTCCTGGCAGACGCTGTCCGTAAGCTCTATATGTTGTATGCTGTATTATTTTGACTCTTCGTAAATATATAACTAATGAAAGTGTGATAAGTCTAAAGCAAATTTATTCTTCTCTACTAGGTTGAACAAGTTCCCGGAATGTTACTTCGATATATATGTATTTACATATAATGAGCCCGTATGCGCTCATACTGGTGATGATTTCTTGAGAAGCATGTTCTTTTTTTTTCTTTCTTCGTTTTGCCCACTTAGGGAGCGCGCTTGAACTTGTTGACTCGGGTTGATGGAGCTTTCCTCTTCTTCTCCTCCCAAAATCTCCTCATGAACTCACTATGTCCCTTCTTACGTTCCTCCGTCCATTTTTTTTCCAGTGGTCTTTTTAGCTTTTTCGGCGAAAGAGTGATTTGTAACTCGGGTTCCAAAAGTCTTGCGATTCATGATGATATCTTCTGTAATGCTTATTTCCTTTAAGTCCTGTTTGATTTCTTCTAACCAACTGATTTTGACCTTCTTTGAATTAATTATATCAAGCAGTATTTTTGCATATCTGGTGTTGTCCATTCGGCAGATGTGACCATAAAATTTCAATCGTCTCTTACGCACGGTATCAGTGAACTCATTGATTACTGTGTACAAGTCTGTGGTTTTCCTTTTAATCCATATACCATTAACATAAACGGGGCCATATATTTTCCTGAGAATTTTACGTTCCTGGATTTCGATTTCACCAATTTGAGAGTGGCCTCCTAGAGATATAGTTTCGGAGGCGTACAATGCTTCCGGAAGAACAACTGTCTGGTAGTGCCGTAGTTTTGCATTTCGTGACATCACTCTTTTATTATAGTGATTCCATGTTATTCGGTATGCTTTCTGAAGTTTGGTAGCTCTTTCTAAATTAGCTTTCCTGTCCAATCCAGACGGTACAATAATTTCTCCTAAATATTTGAAGGAAGGTACGTGTCTAATTATTCCATAGTTGGTCTGTAGTGGAGATCTCAGGATATTCTGGTCTCCATTTACTATGAAATGCGTCTTCTCATACGATATTTGGAGTCCTGTCTTTGATGCTAACTCATGTAACTTCTCTATGGCATACTTGGTTTCTTCACTAGTCTTGGTAAAGATAGCTAGATCATCAGCAAAAGCTAGACATTTTACTTTTATTTTCTGTTCCAGAGTACCAATGCTTATGCCTTTGATGGTGTTTTCCCACTCCCTGATGACTTTGTCTAACACTAAGTTAAAAAGCAGTGGGGAGAGGCCGTCACCTTGTCGAACTCCGGTATGTACTTCGAAAGGCTCTGATTGTTCACCTAGGAACTTCACTTGAGATGTTGTGTCAGTGAGAGTCTGGCGGATTAAGTCCCTGGTTTTCCTGTCAACTCTGAGCTCTTCTAGCGTGTTCAGAACAGTTTGTCTGTCAATAGAATCATACGCCTTCTTAAAATCCACGAAGGTGACAAATGTGTTGGTACTGCGGCGTATCCTTAATATAGTCTTTAGGCTCCAAATCTGCTCCGAACACGATCTACCTTTCCTAAAGCCTGCCTGGTATTCACCAATCAAATGATTAGTTTGTTGTTCTACTCTGTTTAAGAGTGCTTTAGATAATACCATGTATATAATTGGTAAAAGTGATATACCTCTGTAGTTGTTGGGGTCCGCTCGGTTGCCCTTTTTATGCAACGGATGGATAATGGCATTCTTCCAGTCCTTCGGAATTATTTCGCTCTCCCATATTTCTGTTAGGAGTGTATGAATTCTCCTTATGAGGTCATCTCCTCCTATTTTCAACATCTCAGCAGTTATTCCATCGTTCCCAGGGGCTTTGCTATTTTTGAGCGATTGGATTATCTCTTTTATTTCTTGAGTTGTTGGGGGAAGTGAGTCTGGATTTGGTACAGGTTTTTCAAACTGCAGTCTTTCCACTGGAGGATCACAGTTCAGTAGAGCTTGGAAATAATCAGCCAGTATCTTGCAGTTCTCCTTACTGTTTGTTTCTAGTCGTCCATTACGTCGACGGAATCTTAGAGTTGGTGGTTTGTACCCTGACAAGTCCTCACGGAATGTCTTGTAAAAATTTCGAGTGTTGTTTTTCTGGAAAGCATGTTCATTATTCCGATAATGTATAGAACGCACTCCGGAAGCCACATCAAACTTCAGATACTCTTTTGACTTTAGTACTGCATTCCAATGTTATTCCTGGATGCATATATTTATATCTTCGTTTTGTACATTATATACATTATTTATTCGTCATTCTGCATAATTTACCACATTATAGTGGCCTATTATGATACTTTAAATATTTGGTAAAGGCATTTTCCTGGCAGATATAGGAAGCGGATTTAAATATTCGCTGCACGACATGGAAAGTTATTCTAGAACCCGGAGCACTGTTCCAGGTGACGACACACCATTTGAGACTGTCAAATCGAATTGACGTGATTTTATGGGGAGAGTCCCCGAAACTCAAGCCATAGCTAAAATCAGTGAGCATCGTATCTACAATACACTATAAAGTGCATAATAATTAGTAAGACGGCGTGTCGGGCGCGTATAAGTGAAGCAAGTGTTAAATTTGCGATAAAAATCGTGAACTATCCATTTTTCGTGCACGTGGTCAACCAACGCGATACCACGTTGCGTGATTTTTCATTCCACGAGCTGTGGAAAAACTTGCGAACGAAAGCTGTAAGTACATTATAACCAGTGTAAAAACACAATTGGTAAAATATTCATCAGTGCTAATTTTTGCCACAATTTTCGTGCCGCGATTGCCACGATACCAAAAGATAGTGTTCAAAGTAGTAGATTCTGTGATAAGGTCACCATCCGAAGTGTCCATAGAATCTGTGGCAGACGCCAAAGGCCATTTTTGAACCAGTCTGCACACAATTGTAAAGCCAGTGTTTGGAAGTAAACCAGTATAAATTCCCGTAAATTCTGTGATATCATCGATTTTATTCTAATCAGAATGAATCTCTTCATAAACCACTTGGGCCACATGTTTAACCTCTTCTACAAAATGTTCATGATGGCTTAAGCTATTCCCATGAGGGGGATGTCCAAGGAATATCCCCACTATGAAAAGGAAAAGGCAGGATTTGGTCGAAGGATGGACAAGGAAAACCCTCCTACCAATGGGAGATGACAAACCCCCAATCTCCAGGTTAACACGAGGTCAAATTCAAGTTCCCAGTGAGTCCTGTAATTCTGTTTTGTAAAGGTAATGCTTCGGTAGACAAGTGTAGAAACCGTGCTCTGATAGCAACCATATAGGTAGATTTATGTATTATTGTATTTAATGATGTATTTTCTACTATTTATCTTTGGCAAGCTTGTCCATTTATTTGTGAGACACCCTATGGCAATAGTATGCCGGTGCACGTACGCAAACTTTGAACCTGCTAATGAAATTCTTACCCATTAATTTGTCTCAGCTCTGAGAGCTGCTTTCCATTCAGCATGTGCTGATTATAACTTTGGTAGGATGAATATTATCCTGGCGCTAACTTGTTAGGCACCCTGTTTATTTTTTGCTTTATCTACACCACATCTTCGGGCGTATCATTTGGGGGAATGTAGTCACAATCACCGCCTTTTATGAGGAATTGATTGTGAAGCTCCGACGCCATTAATTCTGAGTAGGAATATTCTACGTGTATAACATAAGTGGATAACTAACCCTGTTTTGAACCCAAGTGCACTAGCGAATCATTTCATACAGCACGAGGTGTGCAAATGCGGTCAGATTATATTTTATTTGTGTCAAGAGGTGACACTTTTTTTCTCCCAGAACTTGTACTGTACATATGATGAAAGGTGTAGGAATATCTTCGCAGAAGCAAAGCAGTTAGGGTGAGAGTGAAGACTCTGTCATATTGTATTCCTTGGTTTCGTTAATAGTTTGTACTTTACGCATTATAGTTCATGGTACGAATAAGTGTGATGGATACGTAAACTTGATAACTTGTATTAGAGGGTTACATTCAGGACTTTATTATGTGAACCCAGTATTGTTCAAACATGTATTTCAATTTGCTAAAGCAAAGTTTTTCACGTGCCCTGTGATGCACGCTTACTGCAGTCGTAGGGTGACCCATCCAAGGTCGCGTCTTCCCCGAGCTTATGATTACCCAGAATCCCAGTGCATTCGCATATGCGAGTCTCGACTGCTATCGACAATTCAGACGTCACAATTTCAAGTGGAATGTTTTGACCAATGTAGAATTAATGCTACGGAATGTAGGTCACAGCTGTTTAGTTGTATTTGATAGGATGATGATGAAGTCATGTTTTGAAAGTCTGCTATTTGCAAGCAACTGCTTTGAATTATATTTTCATGGTTTACATAACTTTACGAGAGGTTTATCCCTGTTTCTTTATTGACCAGACATCAAATGTATAAGGCTAGTTATTCATGTTATTGTTGTGTGTGTGGAGACACGTTGAAGGGTGGATGAATAACCTCAACTATTGTATCCCAGCGGTACTGAGCCCCTTTGCCAGACCAGACTGATGTAATTTTTCGCGCGCTTGTAGAGCCACTGAGTATTTTGTTGTTGTTGTGTTTTGGTGACTACTAGAGTCACGTGCTTTGTAAGCATCTCTTAAGTGGAGACTTACAGTTATTATTCAGCCTGTGTCATGATGTTCATCTACGAATCTAAATAATAAACAACTAGGGAGCTAAACGACGAATTAAATATGCATTAAATCATGAAACGTAATTATTTTAAACCAACGTTATTAAAATATTTGGTTAATTGATTTTCAGCTTAAATTTGGACCTATCGTTTGCTTGCTGACCAACGCATTGAGCTGAGCATTTCCTGTTGGGGACGAACCTAGACCAGCTGACACCAATTGGACTGACGAGGATCACTGGCACCAATAATTTGTAACTTGTGGGCCGCTGTGATTCTATGTGATGTTGGTCGCAGTTATTACTGCGCTATCGCCAACCTAATTACATGCTTCAGATGACGATTAAAGGCAAAGAGCTTCTTGATCAGCGTATGCAGGTTTTCTGAATAATAAGATATGAGTGTTTTATTTAATTCATGTGATTTACCTGATTGTCCTGTACCATGTGTGTAATTATTGAGTGTTGTTTTGTTAATGCGTCATTTAGGATGGTTGCTATCCTCTACTGGTATTAATTGTTTGTTTACGGACGCTTCTCGCCGTAATTTGCTGTAAATTCAGGATTTACCTAGACGACTTAAATTTAAATGATTAAATACGGAAGTGGTACCAACATAACTTAGAATATACTTATTGTGCTGATAAATGTAAATCCTACTTTTGTGACTTGTCGAAGTTTAAATACCATTGTTTTGCCGTAGATACCGCCGATGTCACTATTCGTATAACTAACCATTTCTCCTGTATTTGAGTAGGGATTTCTTTACGTGCATGTTCCAAGCTTTGTTTCTTTTGTTTCGATTTCTATATAAAGGACTTTCGAGAGGGTCAACTTAGCTTCAGATAGGGCATGATACATTTAATTGTTTTATTTTTATTAGCTCTGCGGACTAGCCGATTTCAAACCATCCGAAGTACGACAGGGGTTTGATCTTATTGAATAAATGATTTACTAATATTACTTAAGCCTGGATCTCGTTATTTATTAGATTTGTGTGTTGAGAGTGTACTTCTTTAGGCGTCTATGATATTACCCCCGTGTTACAGCCCGATCCCTTGGGCGATTGATCTCGTGCCGGCGCTAGCCCAGAAGAAGTGCATCCGATCCTCTCAGGTTGTGTGTTCGATGGATGGGGTTGTCTGGAATACCATTTACGGTTGGTGATACCCCGGCAATCTCCTCTAACGGGCACATACATCCTCTACTATTTTTAGCGCCCATCTATGGGGGCATATTTGATACACGGGGGCTTTTGCTTCACGTCGTTTTCGATAGGATCAAATATATGATATTTAATGGCAAATGGACCGGACTGAGACGACCTCAGCTGCTCAATTAGCCGCATGGCATTCCTAAGAAGTTAGACCCTGGGGTGAAGCATAATTACTTTAAAATTCATGTGAGGACCTTGATTGTGCCTATGCTTCATCCAAAGTAAATGTAACTTGTCGCTTTTGCTTGTTGTTGTGTTTTGTAATGTAAGATCACTTTGATCAGTTAAATCCGGCAGTATTCGTAACATTTATTCATAATAGACAAGTTTTCTACCGAAGCAAATTCCTCTTCATAGTGTTAAGCTATTTTTAAGGCATCTTCTTCTTCTCTCAAATTCTGTATTGTTATGGATGAGGAGACATCGAGGAGAGCGTTGGATGGCATGATGGCCAACATTAATGCCACACTGGAAGCGAATACCGCCACACAGGCCAAGTCAGGAATGATTTCAATGACATCCGCAATGACGTCATCGCAGTCAGGGGCGATGTTGCCACAGTTAGGGCAGGTGTTAACCACGTCAGGGGCGAAATTGAGACCAACAGAGCAGAAGCTAATGCCAACCTACTCGCAAGCTTAGGTGCAGTTAGATTAGATCTGCTTGGGCATCAACAGGAGGCAAATTTTAGCTTAGACAATTTAGCAGGTGATCTAACCACTGGAGGAAACGAAGTACAGGGCCGGTTGGACGTATTGGATGTCAATATTGATTCCATTGATGACTGCCTCCAGGAGAGTTCGTACGAAATTCAACTGACGGTTTAAAAGGCTAGAGCAGACATGAGGGCGGACTTAAATGTCAGTCGAGTGGAAGTAAACGCTTGTCTAGATGAACTTAGGGACACCACAGACCAAGCGAAAGATCAACTAGGAAATCATGTAGCAGTTGTTGAGGGCAAGATCAGGGAAACAAACGAGTACGTTGAAACGGTACGGAAGGAGGTTGTTACCGGTAACACTGGACTGCGACTCATGCGAGGAGTAGCAGTGGCGGTTATTAACAACGTTAAAATGATCGCAGGACATGTTGAAATGTTCAGGAATGAACTGGCGGCCAATTCTAGGGTCGTGAGTGCTCTAACGCGAACCGTTGAAGATCTCCGAGCCAAGATACACTCGAACAAGGAAGAACTCACAATAGACATTGATATCATTAAAGGAGATATTATCGAACACAAGACCACTGTTGAAGGCCACATGACAAACATCAAAGGCGATGTGGACTTTCCTAGGAAGAGAATCGAGGAAGTAGCCTTAGCCGAGAGACTCCAAGCCACCCATAACGTGAGGAAGACTTTCGGTGAAGTCACCACGTGTCTTCGTGCGAAAATTGAGCGTCATAAATTACATGTGAATAGCCTAACTACTCAGACGAATCCATTAACAACTCCGAATATACAACAGATGGAGCAAAGGTTGTTGGGGCGAATCGAAGCTCAACCTAAGATTATCCCGACTGTGAAACCACCTAGTGAAGCCAGTAACATAGCACAGACGAAACAACCCGTCAATCTTAATTATGAACCACCTGTGCTCACGCCCATGCACACAAATCAGAACAGTAACGGCATGATCATTAGGTCACGAGAAGAGCAACCTACTCATTTCTCAGGCACTGGAGGGGGTATAACTCCAGTGGAGTTCCTGAGGAATGTCGAATGCTATCTTCGCGACACTTTGGTAACGCCAGAAATGGAACTAAGGGTCATTGAACGTCTTCTAGATAGCCAAGCAAGTACCTGGTTCCGCGATTTCCGGTACTCATTTACCGGGTACCAGGACTTTAAATAGGCACTGCTCCGCACATACTGGTCTAGCATCATACAGCAAGGTATAAGGGCTGAGATGTCTACCAAACGATACAGCTTAAACCTGCCTTACTCGCTATGCTAATTATTTTGCTACTCAACTAGCGAAATTGAGGAGTTTGCAACCCCCATTGTCATACAAAGTATCACGCGGCAGTATCCAGCTGACGTGCATCGCATCTTAATCGCCGCAGTAACCACTTTTCTCGAGTGTGACCAACTATTACGACGCCTGGACTCGAGCAACGATCAGTTTGTTATACATAGGCCGAGGGGCGAGGCGAGAGACATACACCTTACGACTGTTGACAAGGTATGTCAGACGCCGAAACCCGCGCCTAATATCAATACGCCATGTCAGAGAGGTAACGTTGGGCCAGACCGTGGGCATTGGAACCGCACGCCGTACGAACGACCAAGGCAGCCCGACAATCGAAGCCATTGAGTACGTCGCTTCGATAACCATGTCGACGATGACCGCAGACGAGAAAAGGACAGACGCAGAGGTACTGGTGGACTTCATGCGCAACCATCTGAGCAGATCCGAAAGGATTACAGATATAGCGGAGTTTATCGCAGAGGCCACGATCCTCGATATCAGGTTGACAGAGATTGGCAGGGTAGAGCCCGTGAGAGCCAAAAATATATTAGGCAATTGAGAGGTCGTCAGGAAGAGAGGGACCAAACTCGAACGCCGAGGGAGTTGCAGAATACGTATGGGGAATCTCCTGATCGCAACCGACCAGGGACCTCAGACGGACAACAAAAAACGCCAAATTCCTAATGACGTTTGGGGAGACTGACTCCAGAGTCACTGCCAAAATCTTACTCTGGGAGCCAGCACAGGAAAACCTGCTTGACGAACGACGCACGACATCGAACTTACCAGATTGCCTATGATTTCTGCCGAAATCGATGGATGCCCTTTTTCTTTGTTTATCGAAACTGGGGCCATTATTAGCGTTCTGTCAGCTGATTTCCATGCTTTGCTGTCGACACGCACAACGTTGACTGAACTACCTGTTTCTACTGTGAAAGCGAGGGGAATTATACCTGATCACTCTGTGAAGTATAAAGTGCAGATTTTGTGTGCACTGGAAGTTGACAGCCATGTGTACTTGCACCAATTTTTAGTCTTGAAGGACTTGAGATATGGGGCCATATTGGGTCCAATTTCATGAGGAAATATGATGGTATAATTGATATGGATGAGAATACTGTGAGATTTAGGCCACATGAAGCCATTCCCATGGAAATCATTGAAGACGATCCAGATTTGGGCACGGACGTCAATATTATTGAAACGTTATATGCATTGGAAACAAATAGCACGCGGGAAGAGTGCATGCCTGAGAAACATCGTGTAGAACCAGTGAGCGAGAGATTAGAGGCACTCCTAGATAAATTCGGTGATATCTTTGACACCACACCTGGAGAAATTAAGAATTTTGAATATGAACTTGTCGTTTTGGATGACTCCCCATTCCACAAGAAGGTGTATCCCTCAGCGGAGTAACACTTGGAAGAAGCCGCTAAGAAATTACAGGAAATGGAAGCTTCCAATATCGTTAAGAAAGCGCCGACTTCTTATGTAAACCCATTAACGACTGTTGTTAAAGTTGATGGTAGCTTAAGGCTATTCCTGGATGCCAGAGCCTTAAATGAACGATTGGCCCCTCTGCATGACAGACCACCTAGGATAAGGGATATCCTGCGCAAATTTAAAGGGAAACGTTATTGAACTTCATTGGACTTAGTACAATCGTACTATCACATCAAACTGTCAGAGCACACTCAGAGGTACACTGGATTTTTATTTGGACAGACCACTTATGTCTTTTGTAAATTGACCTTTAGACTGAAGATTGCGGGAGCCACTTTAATCCGAGCTCTTGATGACAATTTATCGCCGGAGGTGAAACACAAAATTGTGTGCTATGTTGATGATGATATTATCATAGCTTCAGAGACTGGAGAGGAACACTTTGAAACCCTTCGTCTCGTATTTGAGAACCTCAGGGTTGCTAATTTAAAAGTCAGCCGTGAAAAACGTAAGTTCTTCCGGGAGGAAATAAAATTTGTAGGCCATATAATCAGTGGAGATGGCTACAGACCAAACCCAGTCAAGATTCAGGCTGTTTCAGAGTTCCCAACACCTACCCGTGTGAAACACGTGAGACTATTCCTTGGAGTAATCCAATGTTTCGCCGCACATTATCCACGACATTAAGAGACTGTTGCTTCGCTACAGAAGTTGATTAAGAAAAATACCAGATGGGCATGGGACGGAGAATGCGCTGCTGTATTCAAGAAAGCAAAGAAAATGCTTGTGGAGAGTATCACACTTTATAATGGAAACTGACGCATCGTGTTAATTAGTGCAATCCTACTGCAGGAGGATGAAAACCATCAACAACATTATTTTGCTTTTATCAGCAGGAGACTTATACCGCATGATACTAGTTATTTCACTACTGCGATCGAAGCTTTAGCCATTGTTTACACGGTGGAGTACTGGCGGAAGTTATTATGGTGACAAAGGATTGTCATAAGGACCGATCACCTCGCCCTGATCTTCATCCTAAAGACAAGACTGGCGATTGACCGTATCATGCGCTGGACGCTGTTTCCCCAGCAGTTTGATATCACGACCGAACACCGACCTGGGAAGGAGAATTTTCTTACTGATATTCTCAGCCGCAACACGGAAGCGATCATTGACGCAATTGATATCGAGGGAGAGTGCGAAGTACACCTTCGAAGACTTCATTATTTACCAGAGAGTCAGAGACGCGACGAGGAACTCAGGAGGATTATACGATTCCTAGAGAACCGAACGGACGCTCAGGATGTACACTCTGCCGATAAAGCTGCTGTAGCTGCCGATTTTGTTTTGTATCGGAGGATATTACATAAATGCGTAGACCCGAACCACACCCAGCTTCGTGCTGTGATTCCGAGGCGATATCAGCACACGATTATATTGATGGTTCATTTATCCATTGGACATGGTGGTACTGACAAAATGTTCGCTACGATTCGTTAGTCATTTATCTGGAAGGGGCTAGAAACCTCTGTGAGACAGTGCTCACGTGCTTGCGACGCATGTCAGCGTAACAAGTACACGTCGCACTTACTACGAGAACCGCCTAGGCCTATATTACCAACGCAGCCTAGGGAACTTTATGCCCAGGATAATCTACGAACCAATCCCGAAAGCTAGGCGAGGTAACAGATATGTCGTCGTGACGATAGACGTGTTCACGGAATATACCATGCTCCATCCAGTCCAGAAAGCTACCGCACATATAGTGATTCAGAGAATAAGACGACAAATGATACCGGATGCAGGAAAACCACAATTTCTGTTGAATGACCACGGTTCACAGTTGACCTCTGCTGAATTTGCTGATGCTATGCGCGAGCTACAGATAGGTCATGTATTATCATCGATAAGACACCCTGAAGGCAACCCAGCGGAATGTGCTATGTCCACTTTGGCAAAATTTTGCCGCTTCTATTGTCAAGAAGAGCACTGGAGATGGACCGAAGTCCTAGTAGTCATAGCCAGATGTGTAGACTCAACTGTTCATGAGAGAACATGCCAAATACAGATCGTGCTACACCTGAATCAAGCACCCATTCGTGTCTGAAACAAAGTGCTAGTAACTCCACCATACTTACAACCATCTCACGCAAGCAGAGTTACAGCTCCAAGGAATAAGTTGGACCGCCAAGCGGAGAAACATTTACAGAGAACGCGCCACAAGAAATTCAGGAATCCACTCATCGTGGGAGATCTTGTCTTGATCCGGAGACCAGAAATTTCTAGTCCTATGGACTGCATTAGGTATAGTAAGTTCGTTTGTCTCTACTACAGACCTCTTCGAGTAGCAAAAACTCTGAATAATGGAAGCTATGTAATTGATGATCTACGTACTGGCGAACGCCTGGGCAATTTTAATGCCGCAAACTTAAAGTAATATCACCAGAATTGAACTGAGAGAGCATGAGCAAGTAAAAATGCAGTCCCTACATTCTTATTTGGACCGACGAGGGAGCATATGATTCCATATGTGCTCATGCTGGTGATGATTTCTTGAGAGGCATGTTTTAGGGAGCAGCCTTCTGTGCTCCGGACTTACAAATCTCCTTTCAGTATACTTTACCCCCCTGACGTCTCGATATTTACAGCCGAAATTTTTGCCGTTCATCAGACGTGTTTTTATATAAAAAAACATGCCATTCGTCATGCTTTAATTTGTACTGATTCAATGAGTGTAGTGCAAGCACTTCAAAATGTTAGAGAGGCCGACAACTGGTTTTATGTCAATTAGTGCAACAATTGCACACTTTACATACGGAGAGTTTTGAAGTCAGTATCAAGTGGGTACCCGGCCATTCTCACATTGAGGGAAACGAAATAGCGGATAACCTTGCCAAAGATGCAGCAAAGGGCCACGGAAAAACTTACAACATCGCCATACCAATGTCAGATCTACGTTCTATAATTAGTTCGACGATACAGGAGGACTGGCAAGTCACGTGGACTAACTACGCAAGAATTAAGGCCAAACACTATTTTGGGTTACAACCGACTATTTTAAACAAACCATGGTTTCAGGGAGGGAAATACACACGACGAAATATCATTACAATCATTCGTCTACGTTTTAACCATGCATTAACGCACTCCGGAAGCCAGCTCAAAGTTCAAATACTCTTTTCACTTTAGTACTGCATTGCAATGTTATTCCTGGATGCATATCTTCGTTTTGCATATTATATAAATTATTTATTCGTCATTCTGCATAATTTACCACATTATACTGGCCTATTATGATTCTTTACGTCTTTGGTAAAGGTATTTTCCTCGCAGATATGAGAAGCGGATTTAAATAGTCGCTGCATGACTTGGGAAGTTCTTCTAGAATCCGGAACACTGTTCCATGTGACGACACACCATTTGAGACTGTCAAGTCGAATTGACGTGATTTTATGGGGAGAGTCTTCGAAACTCAAGCCATAGCTAAAATCAGTGAGCATCGTATCTAGAGCACATCTTAAGTGCATAATAATTAGTAAGACGGCGTGTCGGGTGCGTATAAGTGAAGCAAATGTTAAATTTGCGATAAAAATCATGAAATATCCATTTTTTGTGCACGAGGTCAACCAACGCGATACCACGTTGCATGATTTTTCATTCCACAAGATGTGGAAAACTTGCGAACGAAAGTTGTATGTATTTTATAACCAGTGTAAAAACACAATTGGTAAGATATTCATCAGCGCTAATTTTTGCCACAATTGCCACGATACCAGAAGATAGTGTTGAAAGTTGTAGATTCTGTGAGAAGGATCATCCGCAGTGTCCATAGACTCTGTGGCAGACGCCAAAGGCCATTTTTGTACCAGTCTGCACACAATTGTAAAGCCAGTGTTTAGAAGGAAACCAGTATAAAATCCTGTAAATTCTGTGAAATGATCGATTTTATTCTAATCAGAATGAATCTCTTCATAAACCACGTGGGCCACATGTTTAACCACTTCTACAAGATGTCCATGATGGCTTAATCTATTCCCATGAGGGGGATGTCCGAGGAATAGCCCCACTATGAAAAGGAAAAGGCAGGGTTTGGACGAAGGATGGAGAAGGAAACCCCTCCTACCAATGGGAGATGACAAACGCCCAATTTCCAAGGTACCATGAGGTCAAATTCAAGTTCCACAGTGAGTCCTGTACTTTCTGATGATCCTCTATGTTCGTGTTTACAAATGGAGGGTTCCTTAAATCATATTCTATTTCAATGTCCACCATACGACCATCAACGTGCCTTAATGTTGAGAGCTTTATACGATTTAGGGTATGCACTTCCTTCAAATGTGGCTAGTGGTAGACTAGTGTAGAAACCGTGCTCTGATAGCAACCATATAGGTAGATTTATGTAATATTGTATTTAATTATGTATTTTCTTATATTTAGCTTTGGCAAGCTGTTCAACTTGTTTGTGAGACAACCTATGACAATAGTATGCCGGTGCACGTACGCAAACTTTGAACCTACTAATGAAAATCTTACCCATTAATTTGTCTCAGCTCTGAGAGCTGCTTTCCATTCAGCATGTGCTGATTATAACTTTGGTAGGATGATTATTATCCTGGCGTTAACTTGTTAGGCACCCTGTTTAATTTTTGCTTTATCTACACCACATCTTTGGGCGCCTTTTAGGAGGACTAGATTTCATATTTTAATGTGAAGCTCCGATGCCACTAATTCCGAGTAGGGATATTCTACGTGTATAACATCATTGGATAACTAACCCTGTTTTGAACCCAAGTACACTAGCGTGCCATTTCATACAGCACGAGGTGTGCAAGTGCTGTCAGATTATATTTTAGTTGTGTAAAGAGGTGACACGTTTATTTTTCCCAGTGTCACCGACGTACCTCTATCGTTAAAATGGGAATAATAGCCCTTGTAACAACCAGGAGTACAAATGAATACACTCAATCAAAATACTATTTTATACCGTACATTTTTCTACACATCAATTACAAACAATTAAATACAATAGAGTGGCCTCTTCTTTTCTAACGATCTAGCCCTCATAGTTCATGCTATCACCACTACAACCAGTCCAAAGTTCTAGCATCCAACTTGCACGTCATCCAACAAGCACACTCTTTTATTCATGTTGGTTTTTCTGATCGCTCTTTTAAAACAAGACTCATTGAGCAGATCATACCTGTATGGTAAGTTTACAATTATAATGCAGAATTGTCAACACTTAACAAGCAAACACAACGTCTTCCACGTAATTTACCTGATAAAATTAAATTAAACAAATATATATATACCAAATTGAAGCAAAAAAAAACAACAACATTGTCAATCTAAATATTTCCTGGGTAATTTGATGACTCTCCTTCTTTTTGTCATAATCGTTTCACTTCTTGAGCCAGTCTCTGAACTTTCTTGAGGAACATCATTGGGACGTCTCACCTCAGCAGCACCTTCGTTCCTCTTAGTTCGCTCCATCAGCATCTCCCTTATACCAGTTGAACTATTGGCTTCTTCTTGAGCCTCAAGTAAAGGGTACAGTCTCTACACTGGGCGTAAGAATTCTCCTGATGAGGTCCAAAGTCGTACAAGTCTTACAACACCATCTTTTCCGGGCAGCAACTCGGTTACTTTTCCTAAAGGCCAGTCCAACCTTTTATCTCTGTCATTGCCAACCAAAACTACATCTCCAAATTGTATTCTTGAGCAATCCTTTTCTCCAGCTTGTTGTTTCAGTTGTACCAGATACTCGGCTCTAAGACGCTTCCTCAAATCTTCCCTTAGTTTTACTCTGCATTTCACCCTTCTGTTCAAGTCAGTTGCCTCGATTACATCACATTCAGGAATTTCTCCTTCCCTGACATTTCGAATAAACAGATGTTAAAGGAGTAGACTCCAGAGCATTATCTGACATAAACGTTAGTTGACGAGAATTTAGGATGCTTTCGCAGTCACAGAGGAGAGTTTCCATCTCAACATAGTTGAGTGAAGATCTTCCAAGCACCTTCCTCAACAATCTCTTCGTCATACCCACAATCCTCTCCCACCATCCACACCTCCACGCAGCGGTAGGAGGGATGGAAATCCATGTGTTCCTTCGAACTGTACTATATTCTTCAACCTTTTGCCACTCCAACTTGCTAAACGCATTATCTGCTCCTATGAAATTAGTTCCATTATCACTAAATATCATAACAGGTCGGCCTCGTTTTGTCACAAAACGCTGTAAAGTCTGAAGAAAATCATGTATGGATAAGGAAAGAACTAATTCAAGATGAACTGCACGCATCATGCCACATGTGAAGATACAGATCCAGGCTTTGTTGTGATCCATAAGAAAAATTGGTCCAGCTAGATCAACTCCTGAGTCCTTCCTCTACCTTGGGAGTATAGTCACAAATGATGGGGGAGCAGAGGAAGATGTTCGAAGCCGTATCAGGAAGGCAAATGGTGCCTTTGTCCAGCTCTACCCCATCTGGAGAAATAGAAACATTTCCAGGAAGACCAAGCTCCGCCTTTTCAATAGCAACGTAAAGTCGATTCTTCTCTATGGCTGTGAAACATGGAAAGTCACAAAACCGATCAACAACCAGCTACAGGTGTTCATTAACAGATGTCTGCGTCGCATCATGAATGTGAGGTGGCCGGACATAATCTCAAACGAAGATCTTTGGACCATCACCAATCAACAACCGATTAGCATCCAGATCAAGGAGAGGAAATGGCGCTGGATCGGTCACACACTAAGGAAGCCGGACGGAGCTGTTGAGAGGGCGGCGCTAGACTGGAATCCTCAAGGTGCCAGGAAGCGAGGTCGACCTAAGAAGACCTGGAAGAGGACGATCGAAAATGAAATTGCAGAGGAGGACAAGAACTGGAGTCAAGTGAAGAGAATAGCCAGGAACCGTACTGCGTGGAGAAATTTCGCCAAGGCCCTATGCTCCGGAAGGAGCGGCATGAAATAAGTTAAGTTAAGTTAGATCAACTCCTGTGATCTCGAACGCAGCAGCATCTCTTACTCGTTCCACTGGTAGAGGAATAGTAGGTGCTTCTAGTCTCTTTACTTCCTGCCTCTTGCAAACTACACACTGAGATGTTACAGACCGAGTAGTTCGTCTCCCTCCCATAATCCAAAAATGTTCACGCAAGTTTGCGAGAAGTCCCTGAACTCCTTCATGGCATTGCTCCTCATGAATACTTCTAATGAGAAGAAGCACTACATGATGATTTTTGGCAACAGAACAGGAAATCGAAAATCCACACTATCAGGCCTAGTGGATATCTTTGTCTTCAGGCGGATGATTCCACTGTGGTCTTCGAAGGGTTGCAAGCTTGAAACATTCTTATCTGAGACTTCCGTAAAGGACTCCTGTTGGACATACTTCAAAACTCGAAGTTCGGCTTCTTTCACCTCGTCAGCAGATAAAGGACCCCTTTCCTTTGCACTGGATTTCATGTTGGATGCTCTACCATTATGGACAAATCTGTACATCCATCCAATCATTCTAATGATTTTGTTGTGCTTGGAGAAATACTTGTAATACCAATCCTTTGGGAAAGATGCATCTTTTACAGCGAACTTGGAAGAAAAGACTGTTTTTCTCCTTTCCTTACTTTTATCTACTTCATCATAATTTGATTCTGCAGAAGGCCAGTTATCCTGAGGTCCATATAACTACTCAGGTCCCTCCCACCATTTTGAAAGAAGTAGTTGCCGACCAGAACAGCCTCTAGATGGAATATCGGCGGGATTTATAACTCCAGGTACAACATGCCACTGCTCAATCACGGTCAATTTTCTTATCTCTTCGACTTTATTCCAGACAAATGTGCCCCATTGATCTTCCCTAAGTATTCATGCTAACACCGTACAAGAGTCAGGCCAAAAATATGCTTTACACAGGAAGTTGAAGGACTCAATAACAGATGGGTACAGTCTAAAACCAATTGTTGCAGCCAACAACTCGAGTTAAGGTATTGTCATTTTCTTGACAGTAGCAACCCTCGTTTTTGCCTGAGTCAGTTGAACCGTTACACTGTTCTCCCTTTCCACCCTTAGGTAAACAATATCAGCATATGCCGACTCACTAGCATCACAGAAGGTATGAATACTCAACTTATCAGTAAGATCAGCTGATCTAGGCAACCTGGGTAGATTATTGGCTGAGGAATAACCCACCCACCAAGGGAAGATGATTAAGAGAAGGAAGTAGATTTTGGATTGGAGAAAAAGGATAGAAAAATAGGAGGAGAGTTCCACAAAAGTTATGAATTTGACTTTCAATACCTTTAGAGGCAGTTGCCACTGAAAATTAACTTTCTGATACCTAAAGTAGGTACGAGCTTGGTCGAAGCTACCGGGAACCGCAGCTAAGACTTGGGCAGTTTTCCAGAGAAAGGCTTTAGTGTATTTCCTCCCAAGCATGCATAAAAGTACTATAGGGAAGGGTGATAGTCTGGCCAGACAGATAGTAAAAGCTTTATTCTGTATTAAAGATGGCATGAACTGAAGAAGAGTTAGGAAAGCCAGGATCTTGCCTAACTGTAGTATCAGAGAAATGATGAATCCAAAAACAAATATTTAATTTATTTGACAATGCAAAGAAGTTGATAAATTTAACAATTAAATATGTTTCAATCTTATTAACAATTTGGGGTCGCAGACCTCCGACAACATGTAGAAATTGCTCCAGGCAAATAATAATTCTTAAGGTTTTAAACCTGGTACTAAAATCTTGGTAAGATTTTAAAAAAGGCAATGAAATGATTAAAGTTTAAACATTAAATTGAGTACAAGGAGTGTACTATAGGAAATTTCTGAACGAATATTCTAGAGAGAATAACAACTTCGAAAATAACAATAAGGAAAACATAAAGAATAAAATAGAAGTTCCTACAACTTCTTATATTTAAACAGAATTACTATATGAGAATTATACAAAAGAGGGCAGGTCACTTACTGTGAAACCTGAAGAAAGTTAAAAGGAAGGTTCTAGACTTCCCAAGTTTGAGTAGGAATCACTAGCCAAATGGGACAGTTTCCATTTCGTGAAACCTGAACATGACTCGCTCAAGAGTTTAAAGAATTGTTTTCCCTGATTATAGGAAAGGAACAATGTGAATTTGAATCGTGTGTCACACACGTAATTATACAGCAATTACTTAATGATAAACAAGCAAAATGGAAGGGCACTTCACAGAGTGACACCTTATTGAAACAGACCTAAATTTAAAAGTTTATTACGGATTGTTAGTAAGAGGTTAGGAAAGAGAAATGGGGGATTGAGGAAAAATGTCCATGGCCTTATTTAAATATAAACGGACGATCGCGACACGGTAGAAAAGTTGAGCAAGCACTGGTTTTCACTATAGTTGGTTGAAATATATGAAAAGTTCACTGTGGAAACACAAAGTTTATGGGAAAGAAAGTTATTGCAATGATAACTGGTTTCACTAGGTAGGCGAGAGTCTGTTTCTTGAGAAGTTTGTGATTTACAATTAAATGCGCCATAGAATGTTCCAACGGAGGAAGAAAGCTCGCTATTGCAGTAATTTAAGGAAGATTCCTCATTTTAACTAGTATTTTCACAAGTGAGTGAAAAATACCTGACGGCAAGCCTCGCAGATAGAGTACCAGATCTGGAAAGTTCCAGAACGATCTTTATAGAAGAATGGAGTCAAAGTTAATCCAGCGGAGGAACTAGCTTTATAATTTATAGACAGCGGGTATTAGATAATATCCCACGTAGTGAGAGGATTTCTCATTTGAATAGCTTAAGAAAAGCTCTTTTTAGTAAGGTTGGCTTGTATGAACAAAAGCTCAACATGGCAAATCCCACGAAGAATGATTTTTGCCCCAAAATAAATAATTTCACACTGTCTATAAAAGTATCGTTAAAAGCACGTGAAAGTTAAAACCATGAAGATGAGGTTAATACTTTAAGATGGTACTTATCTTGATTTCATGTTGAAGGCGAAGTTCCGTATGACGATAACTACTTCGCCAACATGGCGTAGAAGAGAGTATGCCTCTTGGTTAGAGGAGACTGGCCCTAGTAGAGCCCTGACTGATCGAGTCAACTGCCGACTGAGAAGTGAGACCTGCTCAACGGAGCACGGAGGGTCCAAGGTAGGGAAAAAGAGTGGGGGGTAGGAGACAAAAGGAGAACATATAAACATTGCCAACTTTAAAACAAAAAATTGATCTTCTCTTGCTGAGCCGGTCTTCAAAGAGTTGATAACAGATGATACTAGCACAGCATGGTGAGTAAAAGAGTAGACGTAGTTCTCTTGCTCATGGAGATAATAGCTGGCGATGGCAGTAAAATCTGGTAGCCAGATGGAGAAGGAATTCCTCTTGCACGAGGAAGAGTTGAAGAGCTTCAGATATTCGCTGCTATATGACGCTAGGTGGGTCATAGAATATATATCTGGAACAGACTCATAAAAGATATAAGCGACCTGAACCCCTAAGAGAAAACAGAAGATCACTGTTGGTGATTGACAAAGAGGAAGGAAAGAACATGCAAAAGCATTGAAAATTATAATCTCTGGTACCGTGTATTCCAAGAATACACCACAACCATCTGGGGACTTTGACGCCCAAAAGGTAAAACAATTCCTCAGTCCACAGTATGAATTTTGATCGAATGTTTTCACCTACTTCTTCATCCCATCCCACCTTCGACTCCCAGGCTGTTCGCAAGAGAAGCTTTGGCAGTAGGGTAACAGGACATGAAAACCCTATGGGATCAAAAACTTTATGCACACATGAAAGGATGATCCTTTTAGTGACTTTCTCATCACAACATTTTATACAATTAGGATTTAGTTGAAGGGTATCATGCTTTCTATTCCAAACTAAACCAAGCGCCTTAGTCTCGGTACTTTCCATTTCAGGATCAGTTTTCTCCCAACCTTGCAAATCAAATTTGCAAAGATTCATCAGATCACTGGATTCTTGAATGAACTTCTCAACTTCGTCACTGTTGTTCAAACTTGTAATGCAGTTGCCTACATAGAAACTGTCCATGAAAATTTTTATAGTTGACAAGGAAACCCTGGTATCACCCTGTAGACATCTTTCTCGCAACTGGAAGAGATGGTGATGTATCACTGCTCCTAGTAGATAGGGACTGCAAACAACTCCAAAAAAAACTCTTTGATGGAGAAAAACAACCTAATTATTGTCCTTATCTCTCCAAAGAAATCGTAAGAAATCTCTGTCACTTGGGTTTAAACTTATCTGTAAAAATGCTCTTCTGATATCGGAGATAATTCCAAGTCCTTTGAGACGAAATTGCTACAAAAGTCTAGGAACTGATACTATTAAATTCAGCCCTTTATGTCATCAATCATTAAGTGATGGTGCATGCTTCTCATGCGCTGACGCATCAAAGACAGGTCTGATTTTGGTAGTACTGTCTTCTTTCAGAATATGTCGATGAGGCAAGTAGTGTCTTCCCCTATCAAGCTCAGATTCTAGTACCTTTTCGATCACTCCTTCATCAAGACACTCATCAAACACATTTTGGTACTGATCATAACAATTATCAGCGTTCAACCGTTTGCTGGTTGAATCCAGCCTTTTCACAGCTAAATTAAAATTACATGGTATTGGTGGATGTCCTTCCAACCAAGGCATATTAACTTCATACCTGCCATCAGGATTAAATTCTATAGTTTCTAAAAAGTGCTTTTGTACTTCAGCCTGACATTCCAGTTTGGTTTTCTTCTCTGAAGGATCTGTAATACCGATCAGGTCCAATTTCCATTGATCAGCTACATTCATATCGTTCACCAGCATAGATGTTACCAACATAGCTGCATTAGAGTTGGTAGTCGGGAAAGGCACTTTTCCCATTAGAGTCCACCCTAATCTAGTCTCTACAGCCACTATCCCACAGGAAAGATGCTTAACATTTCCGGTGTAGAGCTTGCCTGCCACATCTGCATCAATAAGAATCTCAATGGGGACCGCAGCTTGATTAACATCAAACAGTTTTAAATCAGTGCCCTTGAGTTCTGCCATCCAAGGCCCCTTTTGAATACAAGGCAAATTCCCACATATGTTATCTTGATCCAAAGCCTCAAAATTACAGAGATATTCCTTATTACAACTTGCCAGATGAATTCTGAAGATATTGTCAGTACTGTTACCAGATTTTTGTCTACCGAAAAGGGAGTGCACAATTACTTCCTCTTTGGCTGGTTGATATCTCATCTCAAGAGCAGTCTGTTTCAAGATATAGGATCTTTGCGGCCCTGTGTCAATGATGTCCCCTGCTTCACGCTGAACGCCATCACCCCTCACCTGGACCTTCAGGTTAGGAAGCAATACTCCCGTGTCACATGTGAGATTAACAAGTGCATTGTTCTGTACAACTGATGCAGATTTGGAAGTGTCTTTAACAGATAAACTATTCCTATTTTCTTCAAGATCTGGACCCATAAGAACTACATGGTTTTTAAAAATCACACACGATACCCTATTTTTACACTTTTTGGAGATATGGTTTGGCTTGAGACACGTAAAACAGCACTTCCTATCTTTAATGATCTGCATCATTTGTTCTAACATCATGTCCCGTGCTTTAGAACAGTCTAAACTACTATGGCTAGATGAGTCACAAAATATGCAATCATTAGATCTGCCATGCTTGTGTTCTTGAGTCGTTAGGAGTCCCATAGCACAATATGATGTTTCTTGGTCATAAGTATGTGAGTCGCATCTTTGGTTTGTCTTATCAGTATTATCCCTATGATGTGACAGTCCAAATCTGATATGGCAAGTGATAGGCCTATGTGCTCCTCATTTTGTACTTCTGCCTTCTTAAATGTCATTAATCTACTAAGACGAATTTCAGCAGTTGCCACACCAGTTGTACTTGCACTTCTCTGCCGGACCCCTTAGAAAATCCTCTGGCATACAAGACTCTATAAGTGGACATAATACTGAAGCATATTTTACTTTTGTTACACCTTAAGTCTCCAAAGAATTAAAATAGCCTTCTAGTTTGTCATATAGCTTGGCTAGGGGTAGTATAGTGCTTGAATTTTTATTTTTAAGGATCAAACTCAGCAGTTCTTTTATATATACTGAGCCCGTATTCGTTCATGTATTCAATATTTCTTTGAGAGCATGCTCACTCCACATGCTCAGTTCGATAGAACGCACTCTGAAGCTTCCTCATGATTATTACGCTATTTTGACTTCGGCGATGACAGTTTATTTTCTTCCTGGAGATATTTTACATACAATTTGGATACCACATATCTCAGGAACATGCCACATATAATTCTGTTTAATTTACCATTTATCTATGCCTTTATAATTGGTAAATATTATTTTTGGTTAAGGTATTTTCACCGCAGACATGCGGGGATGTGCTAATTAGTCGCTCAATGACTTAACAACTTCCTTGGGATCAGGAAGCAGTTCCTGGCTGCATCAGACCGTCTTGACAGTCCGCTGTGACTGCACGTGTTGTGTCCATAGTCCGTCAAAGTGACGAAGGCCACGTTTTGGCGTAAGTGAATACCCCATAGTGGGAGGAAATTATCTACAGCCATCGTGCTGAGTGCACCGCAATATTACAGCGAACAGTATTTATTTTGGCCGTGTCAGGCCGGTGAAATGATATTCTGCAAAGCAAAAGTTACTTCGAGTGACTGTACCACGAGGACCGTGAACACGTCGTCTGAAGTCAGACGAAATATTCAGGCTACTGTAATTTATAATAGCCTAGTGAATGCCACAAACGAAACGAATCATGGCCATGTTACGCATCACACGTGTTCATTTGTGATTACTAAGATTTTTAGTGATATTTGACAGTGTAGATTCTGTGAGAGATACCACGAGTATCGTAAATTCTGTGGCAGGAAACCAGAGCCATTTTTTAAAATCAACTGCAATTATGTAAAGCCAGTGAGAGCATTTTGTACTACGTAAAAATTGTAGAATCTGTGAAATTAATTGCCACCATGCAGTGTGAAACGTACCACGTGATAAATGTATTCTACCGTCTACGTGTGAACGTCCAGATGGAGTAACTCCTTAATGATGAGGGGAGATCGGAGGAAATAACCCAGCCATGACGGGAATGTTTGACCAGTACCTTGAGGAACAAGCCGAGTACGGGATGAAGGAATAAGAGGACAGATAAGACCCTTGGCCTTACCTATAAATATGCCAGGAGAAATGGAGGCATATTACCCCTTCCAACGTGATGTTTGGTGGGTGAGCAACATGGAATAGTAACCGTGAGTCCTGTATCTTCATCATTGTACAAGGTTTGTCCAGGCAGATGTAATTTGAAGTATTTTTAGCCGAAACTATGAAAGTAGACCACTCAGGCAGGAGTAGAATATGTCTTTCTTTCTTTATTTCTTTCTTTCTTTCTTTCTTTCTTTCTTTGGCACTGGGACAATCTTTCGTTAGACACCCATACCGTGTTCTATACAGGGGTGCACATTTCACATGTATATTTTCCGTGTATTATAGACCAGCCAAGAGCAGGCTGAATTTATGTCATGTAAAGGACATCTTGAACCAGAAGATGTAGACTTCTGATAAACTTTGGGAACACCCTATGCTATAGGCCCCTTCTTTGATTTTCAAACATATTATTAGCGTATCGTTTTTCAGTCGACAGACACTGAAACATTTTTTTTACTCTTTAGTTGACATTTTTGTGAGTACTATTTACCACGATAAGTTCCTGGGGGGAACGAACTCATGTCCAATAAGATTGGTGGGGACATGAGGTTAAATCTACAAGCGTATCATTTCAAAACAGCATCGCAGAGGTTAGATGTTGTTAATTTTGATTAATAATGTGCCGAGCAATGCACAAAAACCCAGGTGTTCAATGAATGGATGAGTGACATATGTCACGTCAGTGCAGTTAAGCTGCAGAAGTGTATAGTCTTATATTTAATCTTCTTTGACATTTTTGCAACGCTACACTATTTGAAAGGGTAACACACAGTAATGGACACTATTAGGAAAGTGGTAATCAATTTCAACGCAATCTGCAGAACACACCAGGACTTTATTATGTGTTTCTGTCAGATGAAACGAACAGTTTTTGTGATACCAATGAATGAAGCCAAGCCGTACTCAATGCTGTGTGGAGCGTATTTGACACGCGAGATACTAGCAGTAGGAACCTGTTATTACCCAGAATTCAGTGGGAGACGATATTTATTGACTTTTTATATTGCTAATTTACGCCACAATCATATGGGATGTGAAGGTCAGTGGCATCAATTACATAACCATGCTTTGAGGAAACAGTTATTCGAGCTGTGAACATCTGGTGTTTGTTTACCACTGTAAAAGTGAGGCAATATTCGCTAACACGAATTCCTTTTATATTTGAGCTGATGAAGATGAATCATCTACCGATCTGTAATAAAGGATTAATACACATGTTAATTGACCCAGTTTTTGTATGTCAGGCTAGCTAATGTTATTGTTGTGTCTGTGTACACATTGTTGTAGTAAGGAAGGATGGATTAATGTCCCCTTACGTTGTTGGTTTATTCCGGCGTCAATTTGAGATGCGGCCTAGACAACCGATGATATTTGCGTGAAAATGGTGTAAGACGTGCTAACCTGTGTTATTGTTGCTTGAGCAGTTTCTTAGCTCAGAGCATTGTGTTGTTGACTTTTAGAAGTCACGTTCTTCGAGTGAATCTCAGATGAGATCACATGCAGCCGACGACTGGTGTCCTAAACTAAACCATCTAATACATTACATAAACCTTGATTCTAAATCACATGCATAATTATCCTAAACCGACGGATTAATTACATAAATAATTATAGCTCAGTAAATTTGTGGCCATTTGTTTGTTGTTGATTTTGTCACCGTGATTCTGCATCGTTTCCAGTGGGAGATGTCAATTTAAATGAGCTTACACTTTTTTCGACGACATGAATCTCCTGGACCAGTAGTTCGTAACTTATGGCCCGTGTGAATTCGAAGCTTGTAGGTCGCAGTGATGATTGCGCATTGACAACCTAGTTTACATGCATGAGATGACGACTGAGCACAAACAGTATCTCAGTTCGCGAAGGCAGGCTTGTGTCATGTGTTCATTGATTATTTCCCAGTGTATTCACCCTATTGTACCCTGTTAGTCAAAAGAGTGTTTTATGCAATGTTTTTTTTTTTGATAGTCTGTGGTCAACTATCATTTAGCTTTTGTAAAACTTTGGTTACAACGCGTCTCGTCGTAATATTTTGATTCATGTCAGGATTTAGACAGATATTAAATGTAATTGAAAATGTGGACGTGGTACCATCCTAACCTAGGGATTGGTTTTGCTTGATGTTAAATGTAACTTGTACCGAGTCATTCGCTTGCATCTTTGCTTCGCGTTAGTTTTCTCTCGTACCACGCGCCTAGCTTAGTTGTTGCTTTTGTTTTATGTAATTAGGACTTCACGAGGGTTACTTAACTTCACTTTAGGGATTGACTCGTTAGCGGATTAGCCGATTTTAACCCTCAGAATTCGTTTTGGGGCCTTTTATGAATAAATCATGCACGAATCTCTTTATTGTTAGCTTTGAGTTTGCGGATGTATTTCTTTGGTCGTCTATGACAAGTCTTCCGTGCTAAATGATCCAGATCCCCTGGATCAAGCCTCTCGTGCTATGCTAGCCCTTAAAGAAATGCACCCGATCCTCTCAGGTTGTGGGTTCGAAGGACGGGGTCGTTCGAAGTACCATTTCTTTCGGCGGATGGTACCCGGATAACCTCCTCTAACGGGCTCAATACTTCAATCAACATCATCCCTGCCAAATCTAGCTTTTAGGGCTTCTATTACTTGACTGTAATTATCTCCAGAAGGAGGATAACTTTCCACTACATCCCTGGCTCTAGAACCTTACACTGTGGCCTGTAACAAGAACTGAAATTTATCTTCATTTGACAGACACTCATCACTATGCACCTTCTAGAACTGCTTCCAAAACGGTATCCATTTCTTAACATCAACATTGAATTTTCGTAACTCGATGGGAGGGAGTTTGAACTTTATGCTTACTTACCGAATTAGATGCTTCTTCAACGTTTGTCCTGGCATCAATAGTTTCTAAGTCTTGAACTTGAACCTTAACAGTTTCATACCTAATTCTATATTCATCTGTTGACAATGACACCTCTTCGAGTTCCGTATCGCTTGAATCATCCTCGAGAAGAAAATCCACAATCTTCTCATCCATGTTGCGAAATTTTTCCCAATCGGTATGCAAAACCTTGAGGTTAGCACGTCCCTTTTGTAGATTGACATGATCGGACTGAATTTCCGCGCTCAAAGCGTTGTAATGTCTTTTAAATGAGCTTCGATTTACTCCTCTGAGTTTTACGGCTTTATCCATATTAACATAAGAAGCAACACAATCGATGGAAATAAATTCTGCCGTAACGTTGGACGTCATATGTCACCGACGTACTTCTGTCGTTAAAATGGGAATCATAGCCCTTGTAACAACCGGGAGTACAAATGAATACACTCAATCAAAATAATATTTTATAACGTACATTTTTCTACACATCAATTGCAAACAATTAAAAACAAATAGAGTGGCCTCTTCTTTTCTAACGATCTAGCCCTCATAATTCATGCTATCACCACTACAACCAGTCCAAAGTAATAGCAGCCAACTTGCACGTCATACATCAAGTGCACACTTAAATAGCGACTACACATTATTTTTTATTCAAGTTGGTTTTTCTGATCGCTCTGCTAAAACAAGACTCATTGAGTAGATCACACCTGTATGGTAAGTTTACAATTATAATGCTGTTATCAGCAGAATTGCCAACATTTAACAAGCAAACACAACATCCAGAACTTGTACGTATGATGAAATCTTCGCAGAAGCAAAGCGGTTACGGTGAGAGTGAAGACTCTGTCGTATTGTATTCCTTGGTTTCGTTAATAGTTTGTATGTTTACGCATTATATTTCATGGTACGAATCATTGTGATGAATATGTAAACTTGATTACTTGTATTAGAGGGTCACATTCAGGACTTCATTATGTGAACCCAGTATTGTTCAAACTTGTATTTCTATTTGCTGAAGCAACATTTTTCACGTGCCCTGTGATGCACGCTTACTGCAGTCGTAGGGCGACCCATCCAAGGTCGCATCTTCCCCGAGCTCACGATTACCCAGAATCCCAGTGCATTCTCATATGCGAGACTCGACTGCTATCGACAATTCAGACGTCAGAATTTCAAGTGGAATGTTTTGACCAATGTAGAATTAATGCTACGGAATGTAGGTCACAGCTGGTTAGCTGTATTTGATAGGATGATGATGATGAAGTCATGTTTTGAAAGTCTGCTATTTTTATGCGCCTGTTTTGAATTATATTTTCATGTTTTACATAAATTTACGAGAGGTTTATCCCAGTTTCTTTATTGGCCAATCATCAAATGTATAAGGCTAGTTATTCATGTTATTGTTGTGTGTGTGGAGATACGTTGAAGGGTGGATGAACACCCTCAACCATTGTGTCCCAGTGGTACTGAGCCCTTTTGCCAGACTGAACCGATGTAATTTTTCGCGCGCTTGGAGAGCCACTGAGTATTTTGTTGTCGTTGGAGCTTATAGTTAGCACATGGTGTTTTGGTGACTGGTAGAGTCACGTGCTTTGTAAGCATCTCTTTAGTGGACACTTACAGTTATTATTCAGCCTGTGTCATGAAGGTCATCTGCGTATCTAAATAATAAACAACTAGGGAACTAAACCGACGAATTAAACATGCATTAAATCATGAAACCTAATTATTTTAAAACCAACGTTATTAATATGAATGATTAATTGATTATCAGCATAAATTTGGACCTATCGTTTGCTTGCAGACCGACGCATTGAACTGAGCATTTCCTGTTGGGAATGAACCTAGAACAGCTGACACTATTTGGACCGACGAGGATCACAGGCACCAATAATTCGTAACATGTGGGCCGCTGTGATTCTATGTGATATTAGTCCCAGTTATTACTGCGCTATCACCCACCTAATTACATGCTTGAGATGACGATTAAGGACAAAGAGCTTCTTGGTCGGCGTATGCAGGTTTTTTGAATAATAAGATTTGAGTGTTTTATTTATTTCATGTGATTTACCTGATTGTCCTGTACCATGTGTGTAATTATTGAGTGTTGTTTTGTTAATGCGTCATTTAGGATGGTTGCTATCCTCTACTGGTATTAATTGTTTGTTTACGGACGCTTCTCGCCGTAATTTGCTGTAAATTTAGGATTTAGCTAGATGAATTAAATTTAAATGATTAAATACGAAAGTGGTACCAACATAAATTAGAATTTTCTTATTGTGCTGTTAAATGTAAATCCCATTTTTGTGACATGTCGACGTTTAAATACCATTGTTTTGCCGTAGATTCCGCCGATGTCACTATTCGTATAATTAACCATTCTCCTGTATTTGAGAAGGGATTTCTTTACGTGCCATGTTCCAAACTTTGTTGCTTTTGTTTCAATTTCTGTACAAAGGACTTTCGAGAGGGTCAACTTATCTTCAGATAGGGCATGATTCATTTATTTATTTTATTTTTATTAGCTTTGCGGACTAGCCGATTTCAAACCCTCCAAATTACGATAGGGGTTTGACCTTATTGAATAAATGATTTACTAATTTTACTTAAGCCTGGATCTTGTTATTTATTAGCTTTGTGTGTGGAGGGTGTACTTCTTTAGGCGTCTATGCCATTACCCGCGCGTTACAGCCCAATCTCCCAGATGTTTGATCTCGTGCCAGCGCTACCCTAAAAGAAGTGCATCCGATCCTCTCAGGTTGTGTGTTCGATGGATGGGGTTGTCTTGAATACCATTTACGGGTGGTGGTAAGCCGGCAATATCCTCTGATGGGCACAATATCAAAGGATATTATAATTTACACTGTTGGCAACGATCATGAGGTCATTTTCGTAAAGTTTACGTAGTTATAGCGATTGTTGTTTTGGTTGCTTTGCTGTTTTTTTCTTCTGTGTGCATGCCAGTTCGTCGCATTTAATAATGATGGCCACAGAACAACGCTACAATATCAAGTTTAATGTTTTGTTACGCAAATCTCCTGCAGAGATTTAGAGATTGCAGGAAGAAGCTATGGCGAAAGAGCAACGAATAAGCTCAAGTGTATGCGTGGCATAAAGGATTTTCTGGTGGCTGCGTTAGTGTCCAAGATGATCCACGCAGTGGGTGACCATCAACTTCAACAAATGAATCAATCATTCAGGGTGTGCGTAATGTTGTGACGAATGACTGACGAAAAAGTGTAGGAGAGATAGCAGCAGAGGTCGGAATTTCATTTGGAAGTGTTCACAAATTCTTCACGAACATCTGAATATGCATCACGTTTCTCGGAAGTTGGTTCCAAAAATGTTGTTGCCTGAAGACAAAGGAACAAGAATGACTCTTGCTGGGGATCTGATCAGTTGGCTGAAGAAGATGGTGATTTCATGAACAAAATTATTGCTGGTGATGAAACTTGGTGCTATATGTACGACCCGGTGCCTAAACGGCAGTCATGAGAGTGGAAATTGAAGACATCTCCTCGGAAATAAAAAATTCCTACGGATACTTGCAAAGGCAAAGTTATGTTGGAAGTTTTCTTTGACTCTCAATGCCTCGTCCACTATGAGCTTATTCCAAACGGTCTTACTGTACATAGAAATCCTTCGTCTCCTCAGGGAAGCAGTGAGCAGGTAACGACAAAAAAAATGGGCACAAATCAACTGGTTCCTTTTGCATGACAATGCACCTGCACATCGTGCGATCATCGTCGAATACTCTCTTGCCAGGCACAACATAACTGATCTAGAGCACCCGCGATACTCACCTGATCTCTCGCCACTTGATTACTTTCTGTTTCCGCGTCCGACGGAGATTCATGAATACTCATCAAGTCAATGCCAACGGGACAAGAGCACTATGACTGGTCTAACAAAATGGCTTCCAAGGCTGCTTTCAGGAACTTTACACACGTTGGCGAAAGTGTGTTATTACTGAAGGGAACTATTTTGAATGGGATGCTGTGCTATAGTAATTATGGTACGGTATGTGGTATCTATATTATTACCGAATTCCGGAAACTTTTTGAACCTAGTATGTAGTACGCATCATATTAAATAAGTTACTAACAATGTAACCTTATCGTTTGTACCCTAACACTACAAACATGGTAAATTTGCAGTATAATTTCTTGGTGTTGGGTTAAATCAGTGCTGTGACGTCATTCCATATTCGTGAATCTTTACACCGATCTCAGGATAACAACCAACACATAACATAACCCACAAAGCAACGTCTATAGATGAACATTCCTTTCATGGCGACTTGATATTATATTTACTATGCATTATTGTACATTATTGGCACAAGGATATGCCATCCATATATAGTACTCTTATGTTATTGTAGCGTAGTTTTAAGGCGGTTACGAATGTAGACATCTACGTTGGCGGCTTTGTTTCGGACTAGAAATTTTCTTCAAAGAGAAAATAACTTATGTTGTAGTGGTTAAAGTATGTTGACTCGTGTTGGAATATGTGGCCATGGTTTGTGTTGGTCACACTGTTAATCAGTAAACCTGCTCCATAGAGATATGTTTCACTTTTGTTTTAGCTATGGTGTGTATAAAAGTATGTTGTATCACATTTTTCGTTCAGTCCTGACACCTACTCGCTTTGGGGGATAGGGTGGGTGGGCCAACTTACCTTTTCTCGGAGGCCCGCTCACAGCTGCAACTCACCGCCAGTTGACATGCCCCAACAGAAGAACACCTAAAGACGGAGGAAGGTGGAGAAGAAGAAAACCCACAGGTTCGTCTACAGAAAACCCCACGATAACCAACAGAACTGCCACCGACGAAATTATACAACAACAGTTAGCTTGCTTTAAAAATATTTAATGTTAAATGAACAGCTCCACCAGAGAACAGAAAATGCATCAGCCAGCATAAAAATACAAAAACTTAAACAAACCCCACCTAAAATTCTCACTGGAGAGAAAAACAAGGCTTAAGGTCGATACCAATTAACAATTACCTGAGGGGATACTAACGAAACGTTTAGTTAAGAGACCCAAACAAAATTTACAATTACTATAATAATTTTGGTAGGAAGTTTGATACATAAAAGGTAACATAAAAACTACCATGAGGTATTACCTGAAGTAAGAGAAGGAAAAGCCTTAAAAAAACTTAACTACTTAACATGCACCTGACATACTTTCAACTGAACCATGAGGTCCACGGAGAATCAAAAGGAAGTAAATAATGCAAACTTTACCATAAACAAGGTACCGAAAGATACACGCAGGAGTAATAAAATAGAAAACTCCAAATAAAGAAAACCAAAGGATAATTTAAAACCAAAACAAGTTAAACAACATCACAATAACCCACGAACGTGCACTTCAAACACACGTCAGAAACAAAAACCCACAATGCACTACTGTCAACAAGTTACCATGGCGACCAGGACAGTTGAAAGTATATCAGTACGAATTTACATCAAACGCAGAATTTTACATTTTAAAAAAATCTTCTCCAGTGAGAAAACAGGAAGATATAAAAAACTCTAGACATGACGAGTACAAATATTATTTTAAAAGGCTACGGATCAAAATAAAAACCGATCGACTTATGATCAAAATTAGGCCTACTACTCAATTGACTAGTCTGGTCAGTACCAGAATATAACAAGAAGAAAACGCCTTAGCAAGACACCAAATAATAAAATTAGAAGAAAAACATACAAGTGTCCCCCGGACTAATATTATTTAACAAAATTTTACATATTCAGTTATGACATTTTTAGGCCTAGCCAACCTTCAGACAAAAAACTTAAACACAAGTACACAATGAAAAATATGGAGCTCCAACAATTTAAAATAAATAAATAAAACATCAAAACATACCTTAATAAAGCCTTTTGGGGAGACACTAATATTTAAAACACTAATGAGATATCCTTAAAGGATTGATATCACACAAAAAAGAAGATTGCTGGCAGCGGAACACGTTGAGCTGCAAACAAATACATCATATCTCCATATTTAGGCAGAAAAAACACGTTCACGAATATCACAGATGATAGTTGTACACCATATTCTTCATATTCATCAAAATAATGGGATATATCCCCAAGTTAGCGGAGACGAGGGCCAAAGACCTCGTCCCAGACGAGAACCCAAAATTTGCGTCTTTCTCAAATCAGCAATCAGTTACAAGTCCCAATTCACAAGATGGAGGACAAGAGCAGACAAGCACTCCCATCATGCACCAAGTTTATTTAAATTTGACCAATCCAAATGAGCCACATACTGTGACAATGTGCATATCAAAATAATATTCACCCGACACCATAAAGTAATTTGGCGGCATGATGCATATATATTCTTTTGTTTAATGACGTAGAATAATATACTTTTTCAAATATGTCTCGATTAGAGGCGGTTCCGGAAGACACCTATGTCTCGCTCTAGCGGTTGAAGACACAACCCACAGCTTGTAGTGCCGATAGGCTCTGCCATCTCGAGTCCATTATCCAAACCAAGGCATCTTAGCGGCCACTTTAAAAGGCAGATGGTGCAAAGACATCGAAATAGATGCATAATAATGTTTGAGAGAGGCTTTGCATGTCACAAGTTCTATTCTAACAAATGTCAAGTACATTAAACGTGTGTTCCCTTTCAATTGCCTGTGTGCTTCGTAATCCTACAGGTTATGGGCCCAGCCACGAAACCACTGTGCGAATATAAAGTGCGTATGATATACTGCTCGTTATATGTACTGTGAATTTCGCTACGTATCGAAATCAAAATGTCTGCAACCAGCACCTCGTTACCGGCTATAGATATGCTGCGAGGTAGTCTAAATTATGTTGGTTGGCGATTCGAGATAGAAAACGTCCAAAGACTCGAAGATCTGTGGAGCTGTATAGTTGGCTACCCGGATGGAGATACTACAACATCTGCGAAGAAAACGAAAGACGAAAGTCGGGCTAGGGCCAGACTTAACCTCATGGTGGATAAATCAATTTTGCCAATCGTCATGCCTTGTAAGACCGCGAAGGAAATCTGGGAAGCTCTTGAAAGGAGTGAATCGGCGGATCGTCATTTTGAAGAAATTGTGCAAAGTTAAATTAAAGCACCACAAGACGATGGAAGAGTATGTTAGTGGGTTATGGGACTTGCTCAGCAACTTGCGTCTATGAATAAGGCACTGGACGACGAGTTTGTGGCAGCTCTTATGCTGAAAGGTCTACCAGATGAGTTTCAGCCTATGATTATGGCTCTGGAAAGTTCCGGAACAGACCTTACTGCAGACACAGTCCGAACCAAGTTGCTACAAGACACTACTTGGAGTGGGAAAAGTACTTCCGAGCCATCCAAGGATTCTGTTCTGTTTTCACAAGAAGACAAGACGAAGAAGAAGCCCTTCCGCTGGAAATGCAAGAAGCCAGGACGCTGGAAGCGGGATTGCAGGAAAGAGGAGATGCAGAGCTCAAATCAACAGAAGTCGAAGAAAGACAAGATGATGCTGGCAACCGATGGACAGGCATTAAGTGCAAGGGCCTCTACAGGGGCCTGGTTCGTTGACTCTGGTGGTACTAAGCATATGAGTTCAAGCAAGACTGCCATGGTGAACTTCACTGCTGGTCCTAATCTGGAGATCAGTACAGCAAACAATCAAAAATTGTACGGCCAAGGATCTGGTAATGTAAATGTTCAATTAGAAAATGGTATTTCACAAACCTTGTCCAATGTAGAATATGTTCCTGGTCTCACTGCTAATCTTTTAACTGTGTCTGCTGCTACTCAAAAGGGTTATGTTGTGGTATTCACCGACAATACTTGTGAAGTTTATGGTAGTGAAAACTTTGTTTCTTCAGGTAATGTAGCACTGACTGCGAGTAATGTGGGGGGGGGGGGTGTTTACCAAGTCAATGCTCGCAGTGCTCAAGCTAATATTTGTACAGAGGACTCAGAATATTTATGGCATAAACGACTGGGCCATCTTAACAACCACAGCATGAAGTTGTTAAGAGATGGTCTCACTCATGGAATTAATTTCTCAGATAATGGTTTTAAAAACTGTTTCTCATGTGCTGAAGGTAAACAGGCTAGAAAACCATTCAAGCCAAGTAAGAGTAAAACTGTATTAGTCCAATGCAATTAGACAAAATTGAACTCTGACTCGGACAAAATTAATAACAAGCTGAAAATTGGTGGAAACGTTAAGAACAATGTCCTAAACGAAATACCAAACGTCCCAAAAAATCCGAGCTGGGGTAAAGCCGCCATCTTGAAAAAACCGCCGCCATCTTGGATTTTAGGTGCTTGGTCATATCTTTCGAACTAGTGGTCCTAGCGAGGTCAGACTGGTGACAAATTGACCAGATTTCACTGTCGAAGTCTCGGAAACATTAATAAGATATGCTAGACGCATTCTTACAGCTTTTTTAATTTATTTTAGTACTGTTAATAATATAAATAGTGTGTTTAAAGTTCGATTTTGACCTGTTTTTACGCACTAACTTAGTAATGTTACCTGAATTGGTGGACTAAGAGTTATTCTAAAGATAAAATGAGTATACAAACTATACATGTTATTTATATCACGAACCATCCCTTACTTTAAGAAAAAAAAAACAGCCGGATGTCGCACCTGATTTTGAATTTCCCGCGACATATAAGTGCTGCCCGCCAAAGCGCTCGGTCTCTGGTTAGAATATGTATTCATTCGCCGGTTTTTTTTAAACTATAATTATGTATCTTACGTTTTGTCAGGTTTCGCTACAATGTTTGGTTACGCTAAGAATGGCGGGGAAAAATACACGCTAAGAATACTTGTCTGAATAAAAAGCAATGCAAAAACTATACCACTGAGAAGTTGAGCATAGACAAAGAATAACTTGACTGTGGATTGTATTAAAGGGAAATGAATGTTGGGTTGCAACGTTTTATAATTCAAAACTAATAGTAACACAACATTTCAAGTCTTGTTTTTGTTTGTATTTGTGGTTTTAGTGTTAAAGTGGAATAAAGTGCTTATATACCACGGTGCGAAAGGAGGTTGGTACCGCTGGTCTCGGTATTAAGTTTATGAGAAGGCGGCGGGCATTGTTGTCATGTTCTGTACGGCGAGTTTAAATGTGGCTGCGTTGTTTGTCCGTCCGTGGCGTTGAAACCGAAAATAGCGACGTGTTTTATGAATGTTTTGTGTGTTCTAAATGATAATTTGAGTGGTCTGTAATGATAATCCGTTACTTGGTTGAAGTCAAAAACACGGATTGGGAAAGTGTTGGAAGTTTTATGGAAAAACTATGAAAGCAGAGGTGTGTTGTGTGTGTTAAGTGTGGTGTTCGCATGAATTTTTTACTTCACCTATCCTATTACTGAGGGTGTTGCTGTTCAAATATTGCAAGTTAATGGTTGAAGTGGCGGTTATTTCTTCGAAATGGACAGCGTATGTATTTTGTGTCGAGGGTAAAACGGTGGTGAGCAGGTTAGTGTACAAAGAGGGATTGACACCATTCGTCGGTATAGTGAAGCTCGCAATGACGGCATTGCCGCTCTAATCAGCGACTCGAACAGTGTTACAGTGCATGTCGACTGTAGGAAAGAATATACTCGCCGTCTTCCTACGCTGTCGAATGATACGCAAGAGGAACCAATTGAAAGAAAGGCTCGTTCTTCGTTTGACGGTTTTGATTTTAAACGCCAGTGCATATTTTGCGAACGCGAGATCAGCTGTGATGACAATAATAAACACCCAGATCGACAAGAACCTTACAGCGTAGTTACGAGGGTCCACGTTATAAATACTGTGCGCTCTATGGCTTCTGGACGCTCTGACGCTTGGGAAGATAAAGTATTGTTGAGATTGAACACGGAGATCGACCTAGTGGCAGCGGAAGCTCGTTATCATCGTAATTGCTACGCGTATTTTGACCGCCCAGGTCACTTTTCGCAAACATTTGTACTTTCCTGCGGAAATGCCTGCTACCCCGAGGATCCCAGCAAGCTTAGAGCTTTTGAGAAACTGTGTGAATATATAAAGAGTAACGACGAGTGTCAATACACCTTTGCCGAGTTGATCGAATTTATGAAGACATGCTCTATGAAGAAATGCTCTATAGCGAGAAAATCTGAAAAGGAAACTGCAATATCATTACGGAGACCAAATTGTCATAGCGAAACAAGTTGGAAAGTCTAACGTTCTTTGTTTCCTAGGAACAGCAAACAAGGTTTCGACGGCTAATTGGTACAGTTACAGAAAGTGCAATCCCGAGGAGGAAAGGACGAGAATCGTCGAGACTGCAGCCAACATCATTCGGCAGGACATTCGATCCCATGTTTACGACTGCTCTGTGTATCATTCTTCTGAAGATATTGCTTCCGGACGAGAATATTTGGTACCTGAGACTTTACAAACAATGATACGGACTATCGTAAAGACCAGAAAACCATTCGACGACGACACAATTACGAAAAGAAAGGCAATCGACATCGCTCGTGCAATTATTGCTACCGCCCGACCAAGATCGTTCGTCTCGCCATTGCAGCTTGGTCTCGGAGTCCATCTTCACAGAAGGTTTGGCTCGAAGCTTCTTCTTGACGTATTATCGGGATGTGGACTATGTGCTACGTACAAAGAAACGATCAACTTCGAGAATTCGCTGGCTAAAAATGCACCTCCGGTCGTAGACGACGACGTTTATGTGCAGTTCGTTTTCGACAATGCGGACCACAATGTGCATACGCTTGACGGACACGGGTCTTTTCACGCCATGGGTGGAATTCAGTGCGTCACACCAGGAAAGAGCGTGAACGCAAGCGCTAAGCATTACAAGTCAAAGCTTACATCTCTCATAGTGTCTCTGTGTTTAATACTGACAATAATTTAAGCATTTTAGATGTGATACGCACAATTTCAAGAATATGATTTATAATTTTAGGTTTAAATACATTATTTTCATTGGCAGTTTTTAGCTATTGTGACAGAAACGGTCAAAATCGAACTTTTAATCACTCTATTTATGTTAATAGTATTTAAAAGAATAGAACAGCTGTAAGAACGCGTCTGACATATTTCATTAATGTTCCTGAGTCTTTGGCAGTAAAATCCGGTCAATTTGACACCAGTCTGACCTCGCTAGGACCACTTGTTTGAAAGATATGGCCAAAAACGGAAAAATCCAAGATGGCGGCGGTTTTTCCAAGATAGCGGCTTTTCCCCAGCTCGGACTTTTTGGGACTTTTGGGATTTCGTTTAGGACATTGTTCTTAACGTTTCCACCAATTTTCAGCTTGTTATTCATTTTGTCCAGGTTAAAACTAATTTCACTGGACTGTAAAAATAAGTTAGATCTTATTCATTCAGACATATGTGGGCCTATGCCAGTTCTATCTTGGAGCAATGCTCGCTATTTCGTGACCTTAATTGATGATCATTCTAGAAAGGTTTTTGTGTATTTCCTTGCTAAGAAAAGTGATGTTTTGGATTGCTTTATTGATTTCAAGGCACAGGTCGAGAATCAGTGTGAAAGATCTATTAAGTTCCTACGCACTGATAATGGTGGGGAATTTTCTAGCAAAGCTTTTGAGAGGCTACTTAAATCAGAAGGTATTCAGCATGAAGCTACAACTAGCTAGTCTCCACTACAGAATGGTGTAGCTGAACGCATGAATAGAACATTACTTGATAAATGTAGAGCCATGATGAGCGAGTCTAAAGTAGATAAACGCATGTGGGCAGAAGCAATAAATACAGCAGCCTATCTTGTAAACAAGTCCCCAACCAGAAGAATTCCAGGTAAAGTTCCAGAGGAGATCTGGACTGGTAACAAGGTCAATATGGAGCATCTAAACATTTTTGGTTGTGTAGCACAAGTTCATGTCCCTGATCAAAGGAGAAACAAGTTGGATCCTAAAAGTGAAAAACACATTTCTTGTGGTTATTGTGAGGACAGTAAAGCCTATAGATTCATGCATCCTGTTACTCATCACCTTGTTAAGTCCAGAGATGCACAGTTCTTTGAAGATGTGTTCCAGGAGGTGTCTGATGTGTCTCCAGGTAATGTTGGCCCATCCTTGCAGATAAATGAACCTGCAATGTTGCAGATCTCAGTTCCCACTGACAGTGATGCAGAACCCGACAACTCAGAGGATGGGGCAGAGTGCATTTCGGAACATGATAGCGTATCACCCACCAGCAGTGCTGATGTGGCTGATACTGTTGACTCAGCTGATTTAAGCTATGTCCCTAGTGGAACAAATTCAGCTTGCAGTGATTCTGAGGGCTCTGCCACCTTCGTCAACGAGCCAATGGAGGGGGATGCCGAAGGTAATCAAAGGTATCCTAGGCGCCAACAATGGCCTGTAGACATGTCAGACTATGTGATATACTTGACTCTCACTGATGACTCTGAACCTAGTACAGTTAAGGAGGCACTGTCCACGCCTGATAGGGTTAAGTGGGAGTAGGCTATGAAAAGAGAAATGGAGATACTTCAGTTAAATGACACCTGGGATCTAGTTGTTAAACCCCAGGGCAAGAATGTTGTCAGTAGTAAGTGGGTTTTCAAAGTAAAAAGAGACTCTAATGGTAACATTCAAAGGTATAAAGCCAGACTTGTGGCCAGGGGCTTCACCCTAAGGTACAGAGTAGATTTTACTGAAACTTTCTCTCCTGTTGTTCGACACAGCACGTTAAGGATGCTGCTTGTCTTGGCTGTCCAAACCGATCTGAAGGTGGTACATTGGGATGCTGAATCTGCTTTCCTCAGTGGAAAGTTAGATGACGAGATCTACAAGTTTCTGCCAGAAAATTTTGTCAGGAAAGGTTCAGAGCATAAAGTTTGCAAGTTAAAAATCTATTTATGGCTTAAAACAATCTTCTCGTTTGTGGAATGAGAGAGCTCACTCTGTTCTTGTCAAATTGGGTTACACAAATTGTGCTGATGAACCCTGTGTGTACTTTAAGAAACAATCCCCAGGTATGGTAATTATTGCATTATATGTGGATGATTTCATTGTGGCTTATAATGATGAGTATGAGATCAAGTCATTGAAGACCTGTATTGATAAAGAATTTAAGGTACGAGATCTTGGACCAATTTCTTATATTTTAGGTATTAAAGTAAGGCAAGATGAGAAGAATGGTACAATGTATCTTAGCCAAGAGCAGTACATCAGTGAGATTGCAAAGAAATATGGTATGCACGATGCACGTCCCATTGGTACTCCTTTGGAAACTAAACCAAATCTTGGTGTTTCTGATACAGAAACTAGTAATCTTCCTTATAGAGAACTCATAGGTTCACTCATGTATTTAATTGTTTGCACGCGTCCAGATATAAGCTATGCGATATCATATCTCAGTCAATTTAATCATTGTTACAATGAATATCACTGGTCTGCTGCAAAGCGAGTGTTGCGTTATTTAAAATGCACAAAAGACTTGTCACTTAAGTATGTCAGGAATGGAGGTCAATTCCTGGGATTTGTTGATGCTGACTGGGCTAATGATAGCACTGACCGAAAATCATACAGTGGTTTTGTGTTCAAAATGGCAGGTGGTGCTGTATCATGGGGGGCTCAGAAGCAAAAATGCATTTCCTTACAATCTACTGAAGCAGAATATGTTGCACTGAGTGAAGGCGTAAGAGAAGCTGTTTGGTTGAAACGTGTTTTGTCTAACTTTATGGATCTCAAGTCACCCATCATATTATTGAGTGATAGTCAATCAGCTCAAAAACTGGCCAAAAATCCAATCCACCATAATAGGACCAAACATATTGACAATAAATATCACTATGTTAGAGATGCTTTGGATTCTTAAGTCATATACATCAAATATGAGGAGACTTCAAAAATGACTGCAGAATCCTAACAAAGCCTCTTCCTAAGCCTAAACACATTTATTTTTGTAAAGACTTGGCTCTTGAATCATGTCCTCTACTCCCACAGGTTTAAGGAGGTGTGTTGGAATATGTGACCATGGTTTGTGTTGGTCACACTGTTAATCAGTAAACCTGCTCCATAGAGATATGTTTCTCTTTTGTTTTTGTTATGGTGTGTATAAAAGTATGTTGTACCACCTTGTTCGTTCAGTTCTGTTCTAGTAAATGTCAAGTACATTAAACGTGTGTTCCATTTCAATTGCCTGTGTGCTTCGTAATCCTACAACTCGGACTATACACTCGAAGGTTCAATCCATACACGTAAGTAAACGGTCTCCTCAGCCAGTGCAGCAGCAGTACTGAGCAGCCAATCCAGGATGAGTGACTCAGCGAGCAGCCAGTGGAGGAAGAAGCAATAGATCAGCGTGGGGTCTCGGTGAGGAAAGGGGCAGCTAGACGGGAAGGCTGTAGGACGAAACAAGTAACCAAGCCTTACCCTGCCATGACCAAGAAGCGGTCCCCGAGTGAGAACAGGACCTCACCGAAGTGGTGACTGAAAAGAGGGTACAAGCACGGTCGACTCTAGACAGGTCGGAAGGCTGAGACTTAGCAAAATGTTCATCAGTCATATCATTGTCAGGCGGGAACACGAAGGGAACGTTCAGTCTGGCGGGTGTTCTTGTTTATCTCATTGGGATATTTCGTTATATATTTTGTTTCTTAGGCTTTGTAGGTTTCTACGCTTTATAGGAGCGTTTATACTACCCTTCCATGTGAGATTTTAAACTGTAATCCCTAATTGAGAACACACTGACGAGTGTGGTTTGTATGTGGCAAATAGGCTATTTTTAAATACATACGGTACATGGAATTATCACATGTCGTACTTCATGTTCTAAACTTTGATTTTCCTTGAATGATTCGGCACCGTAACAATGCCAGATAAATGTTGTGTCCTCAACAGTAACGCAAATGATCCAAGTAAGGGAGGCTACACACCAATGTTTAGGTTCCCAAGTGACGAAACTCTGCGCCAGGAAATCTCGGAAGGACTGGAAACCTTCGAAATGGTCGGTAGTTCGCATAAATCATTTCAAGAAGGTGATATTATTAAAGCAGAGAAATATAAGGACTCATCTGGAGAATGGAAGGAGCGCCCAATGGATAGATTGAAATTGGCATCAGGAACCCTGTCTACAATTTTTACCAGATTTGCCGTCATACTTGTCTATTCCTGAAACCAAGAAGCGAAGGGATCCCGAGAACAAAAGAGTCAAGCAGGGCGAAGCTCTTGAATTGAAAGCAAAAGAATTTTTGGTGAAGGACAATATTAGAGATTTCCCTTCATTTGATGCTAGCATTCACAATAAACCACAGCTGTTGAAGGACTGGTGTGTTTATACCAATTGTGATAGTGTAGTAATGTATCAGTGTAACTTTAGAAAGATTCCGCAGATAACAATGTTTCATTTCTTCAAGTTTTAGAGGCAAAAAAGAAACTGTGATTGAAATCTCTCTTAGGCATAAAATCTGCCAAGTATGGTGTTCTGAAATGGTCCTTTGAAACTTACGGAAGGGGCAGGTTCTGCAAATGTAGCCCCATGTAGGAAACAAATATTTTTGGCTTTCAAGTTGACTCTTCCTGTCTTCTGTATGTATCAGGTTATGCAGCATTCCAGGTCTCCTCAAAGCTAGAATGTTCACTTTGTGTTGAAAATTTAGTAGGAAAAGAAGCCTCTACCAATGATTTTATAGATGTAATTCCTGACGTGTCTTATATCAAAATTGTATTGTATGCATGTAATTAATCAAATGGATAAATAAAAATCTAATCAAATCTAAACTACTGTACTTACTTTGACGCCCATGACAGAGGTGGTCCCACGGTTCCATCGGACCTAGTGTACCACATTGCTGACACTGCTAGCTGTGTCCTTTGTGCATGGATCACCAATGATGCTAATGAAGACATGTCCTTAAACTGTCAAGATCAAAAGTGGGTGTTAGTAATTGTGTCTAAAACAATTTTGTTTGGTGACTGGTTTCCCAAATGATGTGTGAAAAATACTTTCAGTTATTGCCAATGTATTGCTAAACAATTATTCACAGGCAAGTAATGATGCTGTTGATGTCAGCAAATTTGGTCGTGGGACAGAAAGTTGCGGCATTTTAGGAAAGAAACAGAAGCAATCGGATACATTTATGGAATACCAGCAGCAACAGGGTATTTCTATAATGTATTGTAAATTACATACATGTGTGGCGGAATGGAGGGTTTATAGGCCTACAGTGTTAAGTTATTATGGGAGATAGCCTACATTTTTGCATCACATAACCTTCAATTGCATCTACTTACACCATATTATTATTATCATTATAACACCGCCAATTTTTTTATTACCGTACTTCAGAGTTGTAAAATACGAAAAGAAACCAAAAGAATTTTCTTTATTTTGCTAAACACTTTTACGTTGGCAAATTATTTCCATGTCATTCATGCCCAATATCAGCTGCTTGACTCTTATAACAACTTTTCACGATCATATGCACGTTATTCATTTATTTCCGTTTGTAACACTGGTCAAGTGTGAATAAAATAAACAGATGGGCTCTCGTGAAGTATCCGTTGCAAGTTTCGAAAGTGCGTTATTTTAGAAAGTAGCGCTCTGAAAATGGTTTGCAATTACTCTGCCTCGTTATTAAAGCCATTTCCCATTGACAAACACCACGTAAACACGTCCAAAATAAGGAAATTGTCAACATTAACTTTCAAGTCATAAACATACCAAAATACTGTGCCCCATGTTGGATTATCAATTCTGACGCAATGCTGCCAACTTCACCAAAATCCCCTGCTGCGAGGATTGGCGAATAGACGAAAATTGCACTATGACTGTCTGGACGAAATCCACATTGACGAAAACTCAGATTGACGAAAATTGCACTATGACTGTCTGGACGAAATTCACAATTGACGAAAAATCAGATTGACGAAAATTGCACTATGACAGTCTGGACGAAATTCACATTAACGAAAACTCAGATTGACGAAAATTGCACAATAACTGTCTGGACGAAATTACTGATGACGGAAATTCAGATTGACGAAAATTGCACTACGACAGTCTGGACGAAAATTACTGATTGCACTGGACGAAAATTACTGATTGCAATACAAGCAAGAGGGGAACTCTTGTAGTATACGTGGTCCGCCGCCATTGAAATCCGAAAAATGTTCTATAGAAATGGCCAATATTACTAGTATACTGGAGTAGAATCTTTTGTCGCTAGAGGGTGTTATTGACTTTTTCAGTAGTGCCAACATTATCGCTTGGCGCTGGTTTTGGCGCCAGTGCGAAACATGGAATCCTTGAGGTCTGTCGTGTCGCGCTTTCAAGCGAGATTGAGAAACGAGGTTTCTTGACCAAATATCAGTGCTAATCGTGTTGTGAGGCGAGAAGGTATCGGCAATAGCATATTTTGTATAACCCTTACTTCTAACAAGGGAATTTTGCTAGATTTCTTGCGGAATCTGGCTTAATTAAAACTGCCATACCGTATGAGTGCGGTGCAGAAATGCATACCAGGAACCGTGCTGACTTAAGTGACGGCGTGACATGGACTTGCAATAGTAATAAATCAGAATGCCGGAAAACTAAATCCATTCGACACGGATCGTGGTTTAGTAAAAGCAAGTTGACACTGGGCGAAATATTGCTGCTGACAGTGGAAATCGCCAACAGAACTTCAACCGGTACGATTATGGAGAATTTGCCAGCCATACCGTCTCCGATTGGAAATAGTTCATTTTCGAGGTGATCTGCGACCATGTGGAAAGGAATAGTGAACAGGTGGGAGGGCCTGGGAAAACCGTCGAAATAGACGAAAGCAAATTTGGGAAGCGCAAGTACAACAAGGGACACCGTGTGGAGGGCCAATGGGTGTTTGGTGGAATTGAGCGGTAATCCGGTCGGTGCTTCCTTGTTGCCGTGGAAGATAGAGCAGCGCCAACACTGACTGCTATAATCAAGGAGTGGATATTGCCCGGAACGACCATCATTTCGGACTCTTGGAAGGCCTACACCAAATTGGACGAAGAAGGATTCAAACACCTGTCAACCTTTCATACAATTTTGTGGACCCCAACACTAGGGTGTCCCTTAAAAGACAAAAAAAAATATTGAAACGCATACCCCGTTATTGTGTTCATTAGTTACCCAAGTACAGAATTTCAACTTCCTACATTAATTTTAACCCGTGCCGACAGGGCCTAAAAGTTTTAGAAAATAGCTGCTTAAAGTGTCTCTTAAATGTAGTTGTAGATGATCACAAAAAACAATTATTTTAGAGAAATATAAATGAAAACAGAAATGTATATAATGCTCTTCTTGTAAGTAACAAAGAAGATACAATTTTTATAATTATTCATTTGGATATTTCCTCTTCAAAGGCTCTTTTTTACAGTCTGGGTAAATTTTTCTATGTTCTTGCTCACAATGTAATAAGAACTGCTACTGTTCTTCATCTGCGGTAGTCAAATCATGAAAGTCTGTCATTAGTTTAACAGCTCTTTCAGCTGTGTCATTAACTGCTTTTAAGGTAGGAACCTTCTTTTTAGCTTCCACAAACGCCTCGTTGTCTTTCTATGAAGATTCAATTTCTTGAAGGAAGCCACTGTCGAGTTACAGTCGTGAAAATAAATCTTTACTCTTGACAGAAACAAAATCACTCAAAGATTTCCCTGAAACAAGATAAAAATACTTGTAGTGCCTATAAATAAAACAAATAAGTTCTAAATTAAATACCAGATTAAACACTACTAGTCTACTACGTACCATATAGAGAGCCAGACATCTCTTCTTTCGAAGGAACATATCTCTTTCCGGAATCACCAAAGCTTTCTTTTTGTAAGTCTTCTACGATGTTTCCTTTGGTCTGCTCATCAACTTCATCATCAAAAATTGAGAGGATGGCTATTTCCTCTGACAAGTACCACAAGTGTTGACTGAACTTGTTTAAAACCGCATTGGAAATCAACTTGTCAACTTTCTCGCAATCTTTTAAGGTCTTTAAAAAACAAAAATCTTGATTCGGCGCTTTTATCGCCAAACTACATCCAAACCAGGGCTTCACGTAAACTGCCACAATGAATAAACGAACATCTTGTAAAGCTTGTTTGTCCTTAGCGCTCATTTTAAACTGGGACTGCAGTAAACAAATTTTTAAGAAGTAAATAGCTCTTGCCATCCATCGTGCTTAATGCATTGTACCAGGAGGTCTGATTTTTATTTTATTTTTAATGTCACCACCCAGAAAAACAATAGCGAGCTCATGAGCTCGAGATTATCATCTCGTACAGTCGATTTTGCCCGCACGTTGTTAAAAACGTCACCAATTCAATAATATTTGCCTCACAGAGATTGTGTTGGACAAAATCAGTGCACGGTTCGATGGCACTAGGATTAAAATTATTCCAGTTGTCTCTAAACTTTTTGAACAGCGGAATATCAGGACTGCTAGTGATTTGTTGGATCTTTGATTCAAACACACTTTTGAGCACCAGTTCGTAAATATGATGGCGGCAAGGAAAGAGTAATAACTCTCTTTCTAGTTTTCGCTCTAAAAGCACACAAGTTCCGTTCAAGCGTCCTGTATTAGATGCTGTTGTATCACAGCACATTATTTGTACCTTGTCATCCAGATTCCAGTGATGAAGGGCATTTGATAATACTTTCGCTTGCGCTTTGCCGGAAGAGTTGTCTAACTTCGGCACAGCAAGAAGTTGTTCTTCCTCGTCATATGAAATAATAATTGGTAGGCGTTCTTCTTTAGAACTTCTTACGTCCAGAGCAGGTAACAATCTTCCATCCCAATGAACAGTAACTACTTCTGGCACGTTATTCTGAAAATTGGATTTAATGGATCCCGCTCTATCTTTTCTCATTTGTGTTCGAATGCGTTGAATAGAGGATTTGTTGATCGGGTAATTGTCAGAACTAAGACCAAGTGCTTCTACTATAGACTGAATTATATAAACAGAATCTCTGATGCTTAGTTGACATCTGTCTAAAGTTGCAACTAATTTAGATGTGATAAAATCTTTTCTTTCTCTTCTTGTCGACGTAGCTAAAGAACTTACAGATTGGGATGTGGATGGCAGAGAAACTTCCAGGCTTTCTTCAAAGCTTGTAGATTGTTCTTCTACATCTTAATGGGTATCAAAGGTCTGTAAAGTTGCAGATTCCAATGAACTCGCGGAAGGCATTTGCTTTAGTCTCTTTTTATCTTCTGCGAGTTTTCACAGCCTAGCCCTTTCTTCAATTTCAGCCAACCTTTTGTCAACACCCGCCAGACACCCCGGACGCCCTATGGCTCCATTTGCTTTTGCAAAGATATTTTATCTTCTATGATTGTTATTCTTTCAAGAGCATCAGCATGTGCGATATCGAATAAATTATCTAATTCAAGTTGAAAATTGTCCTCGCGACGCCTATGTAAATCATGAATCTTCTTGCTATTTTTTGCAGTTCTCGTCAGACCTGATAAAGTTCCACTAACTTCTTAAGACAATTAGGAACAGATCTGGTAGGTATTCTAGCATTTTCCCAGAATATATTCCACTCCCGAATGACAAGATTTGCGCTTTCACTAACAGTTTTAACCTCACGTTTGTTGAAAAATAGAACTGCGAGAACTTGACGATTAGATGGTAATTTTGCGTCTGTTATTTGGTGATTAACTTCACCAACCAAGAAAATACTTTTTTATTGCTCCTTAGTTCCTATGACATCTTCGAAATATAAAACAATCCGTGCTAGCTACACGATAAGCGAAAACTAAGCGACAATAACAATGTGAGCGCGCAACTCTTGTGGCGCAACTTGTATGGACATGTTTGAGCGCGAGTCGGCACGGGTTGCACTGTTCCAAATAAGGAAAACAATTGTTTTTCGGTGTTTTAGGCCCAACTGAATAAAACAATAACCTATGCGTTGCAAAATTAAAACTTTGAAAAATAAGGGACACCCTACCCAACACCCAAGCCCGCACCAACACCATTGAATCCACCTGGCGACATGTAAAAGCCACACTGCCAGCATACCACCGAAGCAAGTCTCAGTTCGTGTTTTATTTGGCTGATTACATGTTTCGCCAGCAGTGTAAAGGTAATGATGAGTGTGTCCCTAACAAACTGTTGGAAATAGTGCGCTCAATAACGTGGTGAATACCGAACCCAACCCATCCCAATCCAACCCAACCCAACCCAATCCAACCTAACCTAACGTAACTTAACCTTAAATAGCCTAAACTAAATCTAACGTTACGTTACCTACGATGTTTCGTCCACCCCAGACCCTCTTGCGGCTCTCATGTAGTATCCGTTGCCCGTTTCGAAAGTGGTTTATTTTACAAAGTAGCGCTCTGAAAATGGTTTGTAATTACTCTGCCACGTTATTAAAGCAATTTCCCATTAACAAACACTGCGTGAACACGTCCAAAATAAGGAAATTGTCAACATTAAATTTCAAGTCATAAACTAACCAAAATACTGTGCGCCATGTTGGATTATCAATTATGTCGCAATGCTGCCAACTTCACTTCACCAAAATCCCTTGTTGCACTATGACTGTCTGGACGAAATCCAGATTGACGAAAATTTCACTATGATTGTCTGGACGAAATTCACATTAACGAAAACTCAGATTGACGAAAATTGCACTATGACTGTCTGGACGAAATTACTGATGACGGAAATTCAGATTGACGAAAATTGCACTAGGACTGTCTGGACGAAAATTACTGATTGCACTGGACAAAAATTACTGATTGCAATACAAGCAAGGGGGGAACTCGTGTAGTATACGTTGCCCGCCGCCATTGAAATCCGAAAAATTTTCTATAGAAATGACCAATATTACTAGTATACAGGAGTAGATACTTTTGTCGCTAGAGGGTTTTATTGACTTTTTCAGTAGTGCCAACATTATCGCTTGGCGCTGGTTTTGGCGCCAGTGGGAAACATGGAATCCTTGAGGTCTGTTGTGTCGCGCTTTCAAGCGAGATTGAGAAACGAGGTTTCTTTACCAAATATCAGTCTAATCGTGTTGTGGGGCGAGAAGGTATCGCCAATAGCATATTTTTTATAACCCTTACTTCTAACAAGGGAATTTTGCTAGATTTCTTGCGGGACTCTGGCTTAATTAAAACTTCCAAGCGGTGTGAGAGCGGTGCGGAAATGCATACCAGGAACCGTGCTGACTTAAGTGACGGCGTGACATGGACTTGCAACAGTAATAAATCAGAATGCCGTAAAACTAAATCCATTCGACACGGATCGTGGTTTAGGAAAAGCAAGATGACACTGGACGAAATATTTCTCTGGACAGTGGAAATCGCCAACAGAACGTCAACCGGTACGATCATGGATAATTTTGGATTTGCCAGCCATACCGTCTCCGACTAGAAACAGTTCAATTTCGAGGTGATCTGCGACCATCTGGAAAGGAATAGTGAACAGGTGGGAGGGCCTGGAAAAACCGTCGAAATAGACGAAAGCAAATTTAGGAAGCGCAAGTACAACAAGGGACACCGTGTGGAGGGCCAATGGGTGTTTGGTGGAATTGAGTGGTAGTCCGGTCAGTGCTTCCTTGTTGCCGTGGAAGATAGAGCAGCGCCAACACTGACTGCTATAATCTAGGAGTGGATTTTGCCCGGAACGACAATCATTTCGGACTCTTGGAAGGCCTACACCAAATTGGATGAAGAAGGATTCAAACACCTCACTGTCAACCTTTCATACAATTTTGTGGACCCCAACACCCAAGCCCGCACCAACACCATTGAATCCACCTGGCGACATGTAAAAGCCACACTGCCTGCATACCACCGAAGCAAGTCTCAGTTCATGTTTTATTTGGCTAATTACATGTTTCGCCACCAGTGTAAACGTAATGATGAGTGTGTCCCTGACAAACTGTTGGAAATAGTGCGCTCAATAACGTGGTGAATACCCAACCCAACCCAACCCAATCTAACCTAACCTAACCTAACTTAACCTTAAATAGCCTAACCTAAACCTAACGTTACGTTACCTACGATGTTTCGTCCACCCCAGACCCTCTTGCGGCTCTCGTGTAGTATCCGTTGCCCATTTCGACAGTGCTTTATTTTACAAAGTAGCGCTCTGAAAATGGTTTATAATTACTCTGCCAAGTTATTAAAGCCATTTCCCATTAACAAACACCGCGTGAACACGTCCAAAATAAGGAAATTGTCAACATTAACTTTCAAGTCATAAACTTACCAAAATACTGTGCGCCATGTTGGATTATCAATTCTGACGCAATGCTGCCAACTTCACTTCACCAAAATCCCCTGTTGCGAGGTTTGGCGAACGGACGAAAATTTCACTATGACTGTCTGGACGAAATCCACATTGACGAAAACTCAGATTGACGAAAATTGCATTATGACTGTCTGGACGAAATTCACATTGACGAAAACTTAGATTGACGAAAATTGCATTATGACTGTAGGGACGAAATTCACATTAACGAAAACTCAGATTGATGAAAATTGAACTGTCTGGACAAAATTACTGATGACGGAAAATCAGATTGACGAAAATTGCATTACGACTGTCTGGACGATAATTACTGATTGCACTGGACAAAAATTACTGATTGTAATACAAGCAATAGGGGAGCTCGTGTAGTATACGTTGCCCACCGCCATTGAAATCCGAAAAATGTTCTATAGAAATGGCCAATATTACTAGTATACAGGAGTAGAACCTTTTGTCGCTAGAGGGTGTTATTTACTTTTTCAGTAGTGCCAACATTATCGCTTGGCGCTGGTTTTGGCGCCAGTGCGAAACATGGAATCCTTGAGGTCTGTCGTGTCGCGCTTTCAAGCGAGATTGAGAAACGAGGTTTCTTGACCAAATATCAGTGCTAATCGTGTTGTGAGGCGAGAAGGTATCGGCAATAGCATATTTTGTATAACCCTTACTTCTAACAAGGGAATTTTGCTAGATTTCTTGCGGAATCTGGCTTAATTAAAACTGCCATACCGTATGAGTGCGGTGCAGAAATGCATACCAGGAACCGTGCTGACTTAAGTGACGGCGTGACATGGACTTGCAATAGTAATAAATCAGAATGCCGGAAAACTAAATCCATTCGACACGGATCGTGGTTTAGTAAAAGCAAGTTGACACTGGACGAAATATTGCTGCTGACAGTGGAAATCGCCAACAGAACTTCAACCGGTACGATTATGGAGAATTATGGATTTGCCAGCCATACCGTCTCCGATTGGAAATAGTTCATTTTCGAGGTGATCTGCGACCATGTGGAAAGGAATAGTGAACAGGTGGGAGGGCCTGGGAAAACCGTCGAAATAGACGAAAGCAAATTTGGGAAGAGCAAGTACAACAAGGGACACCGTGTGGAGGGCCAATGGGTGTTTGGTGGAATTGAGCGGGAATCCGGTCGGTGCTTCCTTGTTGCCGTGGAGGATAGAGCAGCGCCAACACTGACTGCTATAATCTAGGAGTGGATTTTTCCCGGAACGACCATCATTTCGGACTCTTGGAAGGCCTACACCAAATTGGATGAAGAAGGATTCAAACACCTCACTGTCAACCTTTCATACAATTTTGTGGACCCCAACAGCCAAGCCCACACCAACACCATTGAATCTACCTGGCGGCATGTAAAAGCCACACTTCCTGCATACCACCGAAGCAAGTCTCAGTTCGTGTTTTATTTGTCTGATTACATGTTTCGCCAGCAGTGTAACGTAATGATGAGTGTGTCCCTAACAAATTGTTGAAAATAGTGTGCTCAATAACGTGGTGAATACCCAACCCAACCTAACCTAACCTAACCATAAATAACCTTACCTAACCTAACGTTATGTTACCTACGATGTTTCGCCCACCCCAGACCCTTTTGCGGCTCTCGTGTAGTATCCGTTGCCCGTTTCGAAAGTGCTTTATTTTACAAAGTAGCGCTCTGAAAATGGTTTGTAATTACTCTGCCACATCATTAAAGCCATTCCCATGAACAAACTCCGCGTAAACACGTCTAAAATAAGGAAATTGTCAACATTAACTTTCAAGTCATAAACTTACCGAAATACTGTGCGCCATGTTGGATTATCAATTCTGACGCAATGCTGCCAACTTCACTTCACCTAAACCCCCTGTTGTGAGGTTTGGCGAATATACAAAAATTGCACTATGACTGTCTGGACGAAATCCACATTGACGAAAACTCAGATTGACGACAGTTGCACTATGACTGTCTGGACGAAATTCACATTGACGAGATCTCAGATTGACGAAAACTGCACTATGACTGTATGGACGAAATTCACATTAACGAAAACTCAGATTGACGAAAATTGCACTATGACTGTCTGGACGAAATTACTGATGACGGAAATTCAGATTGACGAAAATTGCACTATGACTGTCTGGACGAAAAATACTGATTGCACTGGACAAAAATTACTGATTGCAATACGAGCAAGAGGGTCTGGGGTGGACGAAACATCGTAGGTAACGTAACGTTAGGTTTAGGTTTAGGTTAGGTTAGGTTGGGTTGGGATGGGTTGGGCTGGGTATTCACCACGTTATTGAGCGCACTATTTCCAACAGTTTGTTGGGGACACACTCATCATTACCTTTACACTGCTGGCGAAACATGTAATCATACAAATAAAACACGAACTGAGACTTGCTTCGGTGGTATGGAGGCAGTGTGGCTTTTATATGTCGCCAGGTGGATTCAATGGCTTGGGTGTTGGGGTCCACAAAATTGTATGAATGGTTGACAGTGAGGTGTTTGAATCCTTCTTCATCCAATTTGGTGTAGGCCTTCCAACAGTCCGAAATGATGGTCGTTCCGGGCAAAATCCACTCCTTGATTATAGCAGTCAGTGTTGGTGCTGCTCTATCGTCCACGGCAACAAGGAAGCACCGACCGGATTCCCGCTCAATTCCACCAAACACTCCTTGGCCCTCCACGCGGTGTCCCTTGTTGTACTTGCGCTTCCCAAATGTGCTTTCGTCTATTTCGACGGTTTCCCCAGGCCCTCCCGCCTGTTCACTATTCCTTTCCACATGGTCGCAGATCACCTCGAAAATGAACTGTTTCCAGTCGGAGACGGTATGGCTGGCAAATCCATAATTCTCCATGATCGTACCGGTTGAAGTTCTGTTGGCGATTTACACTGTCAACAGCAATATTTCGTCCAGTGTCAACTTGCTTTTACTAAACCACGATCTGTGTCGAATGGATTTAGTTTTACGGCATTCTGATTTATTACTGTTGCAAGTCCATGTCTCGCCGTCACTTAAGTCAGCACGGTTCCTGGTATGCATTTCCGCACCGCACTCACACCGCATGGCAGTTTTAATTAAGCCAGATTCCCGCAAGAAATCTAGCAAAATTCCCTTGTTAGAAGTAAGGGTTATAAAAAATATGCTATTGCCGATACCTTCTCGCCCCACAACACGATTAGCACTGATATTTGGTAAAGAAACCTCGTTTCTCAATCTCGCTTGAAAGCGCGACACGACAGACCTCAAGGATTCCATGTTTCGCACTGGCGCCAAAACCAGCGCCAAGCGATAATGTTGGCATTGCTGAAAAAAGTCAATAACACTCTCTAGCGACAAAAGATTCAACTCCTGTATGCTAGTAACATTGGCCATTTCTATATAAAATTTTTCGGATTTCAGTGGCGGCGGGCTTCGAGTTCCAACAGATGTTTTGCTAAACAAGTACATTATGTTTGTCCAATATTAATGCCATAGATTTTGTCGCCTCCCTTGCTAGAAAACACCTGTTCAGGCGCTCGCGACGAAGTATGACTGACAATTGCCGTAGCTACAGTGTTGTCAGGTTGAACCTTCCGACCTGTCTGGAGTTGACCGTGGTACAAGGCACGGCTGGCGCCACCAGCGGTCGAGTTAGCCTGTGCTCGGATACCGTGCAGGTGTCCATGAGCTCTGAGGACTAAGGCTACGGCCCCGAGCTCAACTGGAGCTACTCCAGCCCATCAAACCCAGCGATAATTGTCTACTGTCGCCCGGACGAGGAGAAGGCACACGTCATCATGGTGTTGTCTTCCTCAACACATACAATGTTAGAGGAAATTCGGACCAGGACATCGAGGTTTCTCTTTGCTGCGTCATCTTTATTCGGCCTACCGATCCTGGGGCACCGGAGCTCTATGAGGCTGAAATGGGATTAGTCTGGCAGGTTTCACAGTTGCCGGGCTAACGCGCAGGGTAGGAACATGGCACTATCAATCACTGACCAAAGAAGCCGCTCGTCAACACTGGGTCCTAGATGCCAACCCAGGCATAGACGGACGCCAGCACGCAGACCGAGCCGGTAGGCCCAAACATGACAGAGGTACTCAAGTGGTGCCGTTGACCTTCTTCATGACATCCCTGTAGACGACACCCACACGTGCCCCTTCCCCACGCCAAGAGCGGGCCTCAGCGTTGCTACTCGCACCTGCCGCCATGAAGATGGAGCAGCCAGACCCTCAGGCGAGGTCATTAGTGGGGTAAATTCACGCCCTTCGCCAGAGTGGAATAACCAGTCCCTTAGGCGAGGGCACCAGCGGGGCAACTCGTGCACCTCACCATCCAAGAGGGGCAATTGATGATGGACGACGCCACCCGGAAGGAGCCGAAGTAGAACCGTCGCCACCGACGACAGGGAATTTCCCAGGAGGGACCGGTGGCCGAGAGCGGCCTTCCTAGTCGCAGCCAGGATCAGCCACCACCGCCTACAAGAACGTCACGGAAGAATCCCCACTCAGATCAGCTCCTACTGTGTTTCCGCTGCCTGAGGTGGGGTCACTCCCAGAGATCCTGTGGCTCCCCAGTCTGATGAAACCAGTGCTCAGGTGCCCATCACCACACCGGTTGCTCGGCACCACGGGACGCGTCGGTCTATAGAAGAGACCACCCGGCTACCTACCACCGCTGCAATGACAAGAGCAAAGAAGAAGGTCGATATTGACCACCCTGAAGGCTCCTGCCCCAGAATGTGTGGCTCGGTTTCGGAAACTCGGCTCTATGGATCCCAAGAAGACTGGGTTATGGCACTGGTCCTCGGAATTTTAGCGTCCCTGCTCGGTACCGTAGCCGGAAAGGCCAGTAGTACCAAGTCTAACTGATTCCCGGTAACAAACAAGGTGATAAGTGGACATGAAATTGGAGCAAGATACCTTCTCCAGGCGGAAGTGTCAGGAGACTGGTAAATCGGAAGTGATAAAAGTGTTAAAGAAGTAGGGTTAGAGACAGGACGAAACGTCAATAACGAGACAAAAGCTTGTAAGGATTGCTCTCATTCGGAGCCTAATTGGCAACTCCAGCTATCTGATATGACATCTAGCGGTAAAAATGAGAAACTTACCAAGTAGGGTACATTTGTCACGTGGTGACTGTTTGTATATGGTTTCTTGTGTTGGTAAGCAGATCGTGGTAAATTCTTCGTGTTTATACATAAGTAATAAGTTTTACTCGTTGATAAGAGTGCAAAATGAGTAAAAGCAAAGTATATTGCTCAGTTTACGGCTGTAAGTCGATGTATAAGAGGGCTGCGGATATACGTTTTCATCACTTTCCAAAAGATGCAAATAGCAATAGCAGAAAGGTGACGATACCAAATAAATACGGGCAACAAGAGCGGGTTGGACCACTTACCACTACACTCGCTGACGACAGGATGGGTTGCTCACTAACCCTGTGCCAAGCCGCACCCAGACAGCCAAGCACAGTCTCGCCGAGCCAAGCCGTACCGAGACAGCCAAGCCGAGGCCTACACCAGCCGAGGACAGCCAAGCTTCATCAGTCAGGTATCCTTTCCCGCTCCCTAGTTCATTTCCAATAACCCTACCAACCGTCATCACCTCGATCTGCGATATCCGAGCCATTCCACTACGAGTCATATAAGCTTAATTTGACTTCGCAGGGTAAATACTTACCATCCAAATCAAGCAATTCCTGTCTACCCCGAGTTTTAATACAAGTTAAACTCATCCCTTCGCCCAACCAAGTAGCAAGTAATTTCTAGAGTCTATGGTACAATGAGCAAACTCAAATATAGCTTTTAAACGTAACAGCGCCATGACTCGAACTGCACAAAAACAAATACCAGCAGTCAACCGATGCTTGATAATATGCAATTGACACATAAAATCCAGTGGAACACACAAATTAGATCACGTGTATCGCACAGTTATACATATATACAATTGAAAATAACACTGTCATTACTTTAGGGACCACATTTACTGATTATAACCGAAAAATAAAAAGTGTTCCATATCAAACGCGTGTTATTGAGTATTTTTACCCTACTTATCCAGACGACCGCAGCGCCCCAAGTGTTAGTTTGAGTTGCCAATTACGGGCACGTCCTTGTGCAAACAGGAGGCCTTTGCCCTTACGGGATGCCTATAGGTTAATTTTATTTATATTACCTTCTCCCACTAACATAACAATCACTCACGTTCTTCCACTTCCTTCTATGTGCTATCACCAAGATGCTAGGCAACCTTTCTTTCCTAACTATGTGCTTTGTTTTTTTTTTACCGATGTCCTACAAAAACTTATGATGCCAGGTAAATTACGAATAATCAGACAGGCACTATGTAGTAACAGCATGTCCAAGACAGCAGTAATAAAGGCTGGCCGTCATACAAGGGGTGGCGGGGGGGGGGGGGGGGCACATTTGGGGCCTCCCCGAAAAGAAAAGAAACAACCTATGCGCCCACAGTGTCAACTTCTCGAGAGGGAAGGAAGAAGAGGAAATGTTCTAAGTCGTAAGGAATTTACGAATAATGGGACAAATATTTTATTTTAATACAGATTGTCATCATGGGAGTAAAATTAATGAAATGTATATTTTGGTGATATTTGTGGTATTACTTGGTGACATTTGATTTGACGAGTTGGCAACCTTGATACTAAGGTACATCGAGTTTATGGCATGGGGGTGGAGTTGAAGGTCAATCGCTTAGTATGTTTTAAAACCGGGAATTATCGAGGATTATTCATAATGGCTGGTGTCGAAGGAAGTTCTCATATACATATGTGTCGTCTCTGTAGTGGAACTGAAGGGGAGCTAACTGATATATTTGGCGATGCTGGACTGAAGCGTAATTTAGCTGAAAAAATAAATGTTTGCCTTCCTCTTAAGGTAAGCTTACTTGCACCGTTAACTCGTATTTTGGATTACCTAAAATAGGTTAATTTTCAATTCTGAAGGTGATTTTATATTTGACGTGTAATTTCATGGGTTGTTGGGTGAGAATTGAGGTTAGAGACGTGTTTAACCCAGAGTTACCCACGCTAACACAGTTACGCACGGACTCGGAGACCATGTTTTCTTTTCATTGTTAAAATTTGGCTATAATGAACAAATTTTGATATTGTTGGCAAACTCTAATTTACAAAAGAAGTATAGAAGTATGCTAGTGGTAATTACGGTAACTGTTGTACATAAGTAGAAGCCTACAATAATATGTGTAATTATTCTAAAAACGTATAACTAAGGAACTATTAACTGAAAAACCTTTTTACTGGAAATAACTTATCAAACAACATTGCTTTTGAAAATGACATCTTAGAAAACGTGAATGTAAAGAAATCTGTTTGGTTAGCATATTGTCAACTCTGACATCTGACACATTTACGCATACACACTGACACTATTAATTGTGAATGTAAGTGGAACACGGATTATACACTTGCAGCAAACATGAATGTGTCTTTTACATACCTTGCGTCCTCGTTTCGTCTACTGGGCGATATTACGTATTGAAATTACGAACCCTGGTCACTATTGAACCTCGTATATGTGCTCAAATTCGTAAATATGTGTTTTATTTCTTGCTATTGTAAAAACCGAGCGCTATATTTTGACAGCGCTTTCATCTATTTCAACTGTCAACAAGGTGCACTCGATCGTGACGCAGCGAGTCGTACACACTGTTGCCAACATGTGAGATACAAAATCACTGTTGATAAAAAGAAGTGAGATCTAAAATCACTGTTAATCAAAAAAAATATTCATCTGGACGTATTAGGTTGTAACCATTGTCAACACTCATTGATCAGGGCGTGTTAGGCCGTAACCATTGTCAAAAACCAATGGATTGGACAAAACGAAGGTTAGAAATATTATTCATTTCAGGTTCCGTATTGACAGTAATCATGAAGAATAAAACTTACAATTTTCCGCCTAGTCAATACTATAATTTGTTAAAACATTTCATGGGTACATGTTTCGGGTCCTATTTCTTCTAGACCCTTCTTCAGCCCACAAACTTATAATATGGAGTTCATCAGAGCACAAAAAACATCGATAACACAAATGCACATATATATTAAAAAGTTAAAAACACTGTGACAATATCTGAGAGTCTAAAAATCTAAAAATGGCATGCATAGTTTACGGGCTTCAGGTACATGTTATTTTTGCACTTGTTCTATATCTATATAAAATGTCATTTGACACTGTGAAACGCCGGGCTCATATTTTGACGTCTATAACTGGCGTACTGTAGAAACTTGCTGCATATCTTATACTGTTTTAACATTTCTGTTGGTGTGGCTGAAGATGGGTTGGACGGCAACGGCTACATCTTTTAACAAATTTTTGTTATAAATTTTTTTTTGGCATTTGGCAACCTGTCTTTGGCGGATTAAAATAATCTTCTGTCACACGGTATGGAAAACAACAGAGAAAATTTGGCGTGTTGTTGCATATGACCCGAAGTCAGACGATGCTGTTGCTCACGCTAAGCGGAGCTTGACCTTCACTTGATGTCGCAGGGCTGTTATCGTCTGACGAGTTGGCAACCTTGATACTAAGGTACATCGAGTTTATGGCATGGGGGTGGCCCTTGGTGGCGCGCAGCTTGCGGGGCACGGTTGGCTCAAAACCATTGATCTGGGCGTTAGGCTGTAACCATTGTCAAAAACCAATAAATTGGACTAAACGAAGGTTAGAAGGTCGGGGGTAGGTGCGGCCCTTGGTCGCGCGCAGCTTGCGGGGCACGGTGGACAGAAAACCATTGATCTGGATGCATTAGGCTGTAACCATTGTCAAAAACCAATGGATTGGACAAAACGAAGGTTAGAAGGTTGGGGGTAGGTGCGGCCCTTGGTCGCGTGCAGCTTGCTGGACATGGTTGACCTAAAACCATTGATCTGGGCGTGTTAAGCTGTAACCATTGTCAAAAACCAATGGATTGGACAAAACGAAGGTTAGAAGATCAGAGGTAGAAAGACCGCGCGCAGCTTGCGGGGCACGGTTGACTCAATTGGGCTTCTTTGTTTTTCATAGTACTGTAAGCGCGAGGTTGGCAGTACTGTCATGGTACTGTTTTGATAACGATCGATGAGAACAATGGCGCTGACAGCTGTAATTTTCGCTATATAAGTTGTGTACCTATTTGGGATCTCTCGCCCGGGTTCGATCCCCGGCTCCGTCGGGGATTTTAAAACTGACGTGAGGGTTGGAACGGGGTGCACTCAGCCTCGTGAGGACAATTGAGTAGCTGTCTGACAGTGAGACAGCGCCCCGATCACGAAAACCAAGATTAACGGCCGAGGGGACCCGACGCGCTGATCACGTGTTGCCTCAATATCTGCAAGCCGAATGGCTGGGCAGCGGTCGCTTGGTCGGCCTTAGCCCGTCATGGGCTGTATAGTGCCAGGGGTTGACCTATTTGGGATGGTTGGTTGGGTCACAGACATCGGAGGAGGGAATATCTAATAAAACATCGCTCCCTGATTTATTTCCTAGCATTTCATAAGGTATTTTGGCTAATTCATGTATTGTAGAGAATTTTATAGCGCGTTCTACCTTCATTCACCGCTACCCTGACACTTTTTAGTCTGAATATGTTTCTTCCAGAAGAACATCAAATATATCAGGTTCACTTAACGCTTCATTTAGTAGTCGAAGAATCCTATTCTCCTCATTATGATCCATTTTGTTTAGGATTTAGACATAACAGTCTATACTAAAAAGTTGAAAAAACACAAACCCATTTACTCACGCACGGAATGACAAACTGTGCTTGGAGAAAACAGCACTGTTACAACTCAAGGTCACACCGCTGACTGAACGAAAGAGTAGTGGTGGGTTTGGGGAGTTGGAAACGGAAGCTATACCGGCTCGTCGCACTTTTTGCCAACTTATAGCTATGTAAAAACAAAAACAACTTACGCCCAGACCGTGCGCGAGTAACGCAGGGTTAACAATTAATACTTTTTTATATAGTATAACCTAGACTCACAAGGAGCGCCAGTGTGGTGGTCGAGAATCGAGTGCTCCCGTGAATACCCATGGAAGGGGCAGTGAACGGGGTCAAGCTACAAGTAGCCACTTGGTGTCCATGTTAATAGATTAGGTACATGTGTTTCTTTTATCAGATCTCTTGAAGGACTAAATGTAATAAAAATAATAAAAATTAGAAAGACCTTTGTGTTAATTTAAAGAATAGTGGTATCTTAATAGTGTCTGTTTAGCCATTTAAATTATGCTACAGAGTAATAAATACAGTAAATCATGGTGTATTCGTGTGCTGCCTATAACTGTACGAATCACTGTAGAAAGGATTCTGGGATCTCTTTTCAGAAATAAATTAGATGCTCACATTGCGTTATGGTGTTATGAAACGGTAGCACTGAATGACGAGAACGAACAATAACATTTTCTAAAGTACATAAATTAGCCAAAATACCTTTTCAAATGATGAAAAATAAATTGGGAAATGATGTAGCCTAGTAATAGATGTTAACTCCTCCGCTGACTATAACCCACCCGCCATCCCCTTTTCAGATCAAGACTTATATAAGTAAAAGTCCAGCTGTTTCCGCCATTATGCGCGTGAATTATCGTTAAAGACAGTATTGCCAACCCTGCGCCTACGGTACTACTGTGTATGTAGGCCTAATATTTTTGAAAATGGTAAAATTTGCTAACTGGCTTTTGGTTTTGACAATGGTTACATCCTAGTGTGTCGTCAACAGTGCCCCCCTAGCTTCCCGCAGCTAAGGCTGCACCTCAACCCGACCATTCTAACCTTCGTTTTGTCCAATCCAATGTGTTTTGAAAATGGTTTTAGCCTGCAGGCCATGTTAGCCATATGTATGCCCCTGGTTTTAGTCTCGCACAGTGGGGTAGTCATAGTGCATTTTGTATCCCACATGTTGACAACTAGTGATGCCAATGTGTGCGCTTTGATGGCAGTTTAACATACACTGTCGAACATGGCTGCTGTTGTTAAAAGAGCAATAAATAAAAATACATATTTACTTAAATTAGCACATATTTTAGGTGCAGTAGTGATCAGGGTTACTAATTTGAATAGGTAATGTCGCCCAGAAGATGAAACAGGGTATGTAAAAGCCACGATGATGTCTGATGCAAGTGTAAAAGCCTTTTTGGTCTTCTTCAAAAGAGATAGAAGTTCACTCAGCTACAAATTAAAAAAAAAAATTGAAATCACAAGGTAATGAAAGAAAACTCTGTTAACAGCTGACCAGAAGAAATGCCAAGTAATATCATCCCACAAAACAGATCTAGATCACACTCCTGTCAACGTTTCACTTTCCAGAGCTGCAGCTGGTAGGTGCTATCGCGAAGCACACCAAACTGCTACATGGCATCCCATTCACTTGCTATCTAGCTGCTTCACGGTTGTGTTTATGGCAGTTACTTCCCGAGTCTCCCTCAGGCTGAAGATGACATCCTTCTTTCTTAACACAGGCTTGGTACTGGCTATGGCAGAGTTAGGAACGCAATTCGTCGAATACTGTTCCATAGTCGTCCACGTAATATTCCAGGGCAAAAACGCTGCTTGTTTTTCTTATATTGAAATGGCTTTATATATGCATTGATTCCAATGGGTCGTAGACAGCCGTTACAACTAGACTATTAATAACAGCAAGAAACAGATGTATGGGATTCTTGCTCAGCCCAGAGTCACCTTGAGGGTGTTGTGGATGTCATGACTGGACAAGATATGAAACTAATTGAACCAGTGACTAATTAATATTACAATTTTATTGCCTTGTTTTCTGCGTTTCTATAATCAACCATATCCACCTCTACTGTATGATTGACTGGTTTCTAATCCCTACTCCAAAATGTCATTGCTCTGTTACATAAAGTATTTATTTTAATTCTAGATTTATTTTTTTACTAGGTGAAGGTAGAGGACCTATTACCAAAACTGATCTGTTCCAAATGCTTGGGGATGGTGGAGCAACTTTACTCTTTCCGTGAGATGTGCTCAAAATCTGAGTCAACTATGGAGTCAAACATTCAGGTGAATGTACTTGAACAAGAGGTGAGCAACATCACCAGTAGTATTGATGTACTAGCAACTTTAATAATGAAGAATTTATCAGAAAAAAATTACCATTTTGCAGTGTTGTGTGAATGAAGAAGAAAGGCAGTCACAGTTGGCCAAATTAAAATGTGAAGAGGACAGTTCTCATGTTTCCATACCTGCAGAAGATTGTTCACTTGGTATGTATAAATCATCATCACCATATTATCACCATCTTCAACTGCTAATTCCTGTTAGCTAAATACTTCCATGGCCCCATTTAGCTGTGCTACAAAGTCTAGCCATTGTCCTCTTTAGACTAGAAGGATTTTCAGCCCAAAGGCTGTTTTGGCACCTCCGAAGAGGTGGTTCTGAGCTAGGACACCCTGGAATAGCAAACTTAGTTATGACAGGAAGGGTTGAGGACAAGAACTGTAGAGGTAGACCAAGATTAGACTATGTTAACACAGATTGCCTTGGATGTAAGGTGTGGTAGCTATGTAGAGATGAAACGATTAGCTCAGGACAGGGAGGTATGGAGAAATGCATCAAACCAGTCAAAAGACTGAAGACTCAAAATATAAAATCCATCCATAGTGAACGCACAGCCCAAGTACTTGAAATGGTCCACCTGCTGCAATTTAGTTCCTCCTACCTGGCATTCTATTTTCTTGCATATTTTCTTCCCTGCTGACATCACCTTGGTTTTTGAAATGCTGATTTGCATACAATATTCCCTACATATCTGTACAATTTCTAACACATTAATGTGTAAGCTTAGGACTGAGTCTTGTCATTACAACTAGGTCATCAGCATGAACCAGACAGGACTGCTTATCTGGTTTCCACCTAACTGAATCCCACCCAGCCAGTTTATAACCTTCAGCAAATGGTCCATATATAAAATAAAGGCTAACAGAAAGATTACAGCCTTGCTTGACTCCTGTAATAACTTGAAACCAAGAACTCATCCTAATCAACTCTCACTGCAGCCTGATTATTTATCAACATAACCACTTCTGTTACCCTGAAGCAGCCTTCCCTGGATTCCATAATCCCTCAGAGTGCTTAGCATCTTTTCCTTTATCCCCGTGGCTTATGCTCTCGAGATTAACGGTCACGTTAAACTACAATCTTCCTTCCTTCTTCTTTTCCTTTGGTACTTTATCGTACACATTCTCTAGATTCACAAAACACAAACACAACTGTCTATTCCTCTCGTAGCATTTCTCAATAATTTGGTGCATACTAAAATCTTGATACAGTGAACCCTCACTATTTTGGAATTCGGATAATTCGGACCGGTTTTCATCGCCGCAGTACTGCGCCAGGCATCACTTGCACCAAGGCCATCTATTTTCAAATCTTGATCGCAACCCCCTCCCTTCCCGTTCACTTCACTCGCGTCTGATAATAAATACCATATGTATCATTATTGCTCACAAGCACGCAACAAAGGCAGTGCCTGCTCAGTTTGCTTTTTGAAGCCCACATGACGAGTTACTGTTACAGGGTGTTGAATTCTATCTCTATGATTGCTTAAAAGTGTTTGGAAGTGTGGCACTGTTGTCCTCACTAGAATACAGTAACTAAGATGAGTTTTAGGGGTAAATATACATCGCTAAGTTTAGAAGACAAAATGTATACTGTATAGGGATACATATAAAGCCTTTGAATATGTATTCTAACTTTAATTTATTACAGTACAGTATGTACATATGATGTTCATCTAGTCTTTCTTTAACAATTCGCGAACTCAATCCAATGTAGTGAGCCATTTTTATGAGATATATAAGTTACTCCTTTGTGCCATTTTTATCTGACGTGATCAATGCACGCCTTTGTGAAACCTTGGCTGTGAAGCTATTAATAGCCCTCTGATGTCTTAATACCATATATGGACATATCTGCATCTTGTCCCCTTATTGGCCAGTGATTTATATTTTGGAAGGGGTCGTGACCAATCAAATTTTAGCACGCAGTTACCTTTGTGTTGCGTCGTCATTTGCTTTGTTTCGAGGCATTTCTTCCTTGCAGCCAAGTAGGCTAGACGTATTCCAATATTCTAGGGAAAGTGCCCGCGTTCAAGGTGAAACCATGGCGAGGTGTCTGTATGTCGTAATCAGTAATTGCTTTACTGTAGTTCTGTTTCATATTTCGGTAATTTAAAACTCTTTTTCTGTGTTAGTTTTCTTTTGTCGCGTATACTTGCCCCCTCCCGATATTTTCCCTCCGCCCTTTGTGTGCGTGTAATTGCTGGTGAGTTTTTGTTTTGTATGATAGTGTTATTTTCATTTATTTTGATAACGTAGTTTTTGTACTTTAATGGTTGAAAGTCATGTATGTGGGCTTGTCTTCGCTTTACTCTGGTGTGCTTGACGGTGGTTTGCCTACCTTGTAGGGGACACCTTTGGGTCTGTCATCCAGAGTGCATCTTATCGTAGAACAACATAACGGGATTGGAGATTATTTTTCTTGCTTCCCGTAATGCTTTGTTCTTTATCTTAAAGAGTTCACAAAAGGAGGTCTCACTATTGCTTTTGCTGGTGACCTAACCTGTGATATTCTTGTGTCTGTGAATGCCCATATTTTGCGCATCACATATTTTCGTCGTCTTTGTGTGCCCTTATCTCCTACGCATACTTTCAATTTTTAAAGTATATTTTTGGCTTTGCCGATAACTTAATGTAATTTTTCCTTTTGTCTAAATTCCTATTTTTTCTCGTAACTCACTAGATCTTGCATGTGCCTCCGCGTCTTTCTTCCTCATTCCTCCCCTTCCTCTCACCCCTCTCCACCCCGTTCTGAACCATTGCACCCCCCTCCTATTTTGTTCATCCCTTTTGACACGCTTTGTCTAAATTGGTGGAACGTATCTTGACTTCGTTGAGTGTAGTCGTTTCTGAGTTTTGTCTTTTTATTTAATTGCGACATACTTACATTTAGTCATCGTTTCATCTTGCCTTGAACACGTTACCTTAACTTATCTTATTTTATTTCATTTTAATATAATTTAATTTAGTATATTTTCGATTTTCTTCCTATTTGTATTTTTTCTTGCGGTAAATTAATTTTGTGTTTAATTTGTTGGTCATTTCTCTTCTTGCTTTTAATATCTCTGGGATCGTTGTACATTGTGGTTCTTATTTAAATACATTTTATCTTTGCCTAAGTATCTCTGCTTTTGCGTCACGTCTTATTTTAATTTTAGTAACCTTCTTCGAGTTTTGTCTGGTTTTTGCTACATTTTGGTTTGTCGGTCTTATTAGCGTACTTGTGACGTTAATACGACCTACACGGCCTCTGATTTAAATTTGTTCATCTTTGGATTTTACTGTAGTTTAATTTTAATTAGCTTTCCCCCTTTCTTTTGGGATTGCTTTCTGGTTTGCCTTTTAAAATTTGGGCCCAGCGAAAGCCAAACAAGACTGCGATCTCCCCGTTTTTCTTTCTTCTATTTTATTTTTATTTTATATTTCTTCGGGGATAGGGGAAGAGCTTCAGCTACGTTTCCACTGACGTCTGCTGCGTACGTAAGTATATGTTTATTTCTATTACTTCATCTTAAGTTGCGTACAAATGGATTTCAGAGCGTGGTTTTGAGACAAAATCACCTTTCTAATTTAACAATTTTTTTCCAGCTGATCGTTCCTGAGACTTCGAGCTGAATTGCATTGTGAAACGTTTCCATCCTTTTCGTACCTATAGTATAATGTTGTCTTTCTGAGTTTTAAGGTGCTGAGAATTTCATGAAAGAGGAGAAAGGTCTGGTATGGTCTATCAACATTTGAAAAACACACAGCCGCAAACAGTATGTTTCGTGTGAGGATGACGACTTGGTGCCCGTGAGTAAATTACCACGTGGAGAAGCAACATCTTACGGAATATTGGGAGGAAGGAAAATCTCTGCAGCCTTGACGTCAACTGCAATGGTCCTGGGTTCCCCCTTGTTCATCTTCAGGCCTTTGGATTACAACTTCTCGTTATTCTTCGGAAATTTCAAAAACAGAAAAATGTTATTCCTTGTGAGATAACTCATAACTTATATGTTAATATTTTTTTTCTCCCTAGTCAAAATTTTCTGCTGACGTGTTTAGTGAATTGAGTGTTTTGTGTGATAAGGTTGGTACCACCTTCTCTCATGGGGCACTGCTTCGCTGGCATTTTAGGCAGCGGATTTTGTATTCGTTGCGTTTTTGCACCTAATTTTAATTTTTCTAGGTTTACTTAGCCAAAATTCCCCTCACTCACTTAACTGCTTGTGCGTTTGATGTATACTTCAAAGAGATGGACTTGTGCTATACCAAGCCTCTGTGAAAGGCAATGAGTTTGGAACTCTAATGTGAGCTACTCCGTGTGTTTGTGTGATATGAGACTCTCTCCTTGCGAGCCATTTTATGAATGAAACAAGAGTGCATCTTATACCATATATACAAAAAAAAAATGTTTTGTGTATGTATTTTTGTAAACATTTTTTTTTTCATGGAAGTGGGGGAATTTTGAGCCATTTTTATGAGATATATAAGTTACTCCTTTGTGCCATTTTTATCTGACGTGATCAATGCACGCCTTTGTGAAACCTTGGCTGTGAAGCTATTAATAGCCCTCTGATGTCTTAATACCATATATGGACATATCTGCATCTTGTCCCCTTATTGGCCAGTGATTTATATTTTGGAAGGGGTCGTGACCAATCAAATTTTAGCACGCAGTTACCTTTGTGTTGCGTCGTCATTTGCTTTGTTTCGAGGCATTTCTTCCTTGCAGCCAAGTAGGCTAGACGTATTCCGATATTCTAGGGAAAGTGCCCGCGTTCAAGGTGAAACCATGGCGAGGTGTCTGTATGTCGTAATCAGTAATTGCTTTACTGTAGTTCTGTTTCATATTTCGGTAATTTAAAACTCTTTTTCTGTGTTAGTTTTCTTTTGTCGCGTATACTTGCCCCCTCCCGATATTTTCCCTCCGCCCTTTGTGTGCGTGTAATTGCTGGTGAGTTTTTGTTTTGTATGATAGTGTTATTTTCATTTATTTTGATAACGTAGTTTTTGTACTTTAATGGTTGAAAGTCATGTATGTGGGCTTGTCTTCGCTTTACTCTGGTGTGCTTGACGGTGGTTTGCCTACCTTGTAGGGGACACCTTTGGGTCTGTCATCCAGAGTGCATCTTATCGTAGAACAACATAACGGGATTGGAGATTATTTTTCTTGCTTCCCGTAATGCTTTGTTCTTTATCTTAAAGAGTTCACAAAAGGAGGTCTCACTATTGCTTTTGCTGGTGACCTAACCTGTGATATTCTTGTGTCTGTGAATGCCCATATTTTGCGCATCACATATTTTCGTCGTCTTTGTGTGCCCTTATCTCCTACGCATACTTTCAATTTTTAAAGTATATTTTTGGCTTTGCCGATAACTTAATGTAATTTTTCCTTTTGTCTAAATTCCTATTTTTTCTCGTAACTCACTAGATCTTGCATGTGCCTCCGCGTCTTTCTTCCTCATTCCTCCCCTTCCTCTCACCCCTCTCCACCCCGTTCTGAACCATTGCACCCCCCTCCTATTTTGTTCATCCCTTTTGACACGCTTTGTCTAAATTGGTGGAACGTATCTTGACTTCGTTGAGTGTAGTCGTTTCTGAGTTTTGTCTTTTTATTTAATTGCGACATACTTACATTTAGTCATCGTTTCATCTTGCCTTGAACACGTTACCTTAACTTATCTTATTTTATTTCATTTTAATATAATTTAATTTAGTATATTTTCGATTTTCTTCCTATTTGTATTTTTTCTTGCGGTAAATTAATTTTGTGCTTAATTTGTTGGTCATTTCTCTTCTTGCTTTTAATATCTCTGGGATCGTTGTACATTGTGGTTCTTATTTAAATACATTTTATCTTTGCCTAAGTATCTCTGCTTTTGCGTCACGTCTTATTTTAATTTTAGTAACCTTCTTCGAGTTTTGTCTGGTTTTTGCTACATTTTGGTTTGTCGGTCTTATTAGCGTACTTGTGACGTTAATACGACCTACACGGCCTCTGATTTAAATTTGTTCATCTTTGGATTTTACTGTAGTTTAATTTTAATTAGCTTTCCCCCTTTCTTTTGGGATTGCTTTCTGGTTTGCCTTTTAAAATTTGGGCCCAGCGAAAGCCAAACAAGACTGCGATCTCCCCGTTTTTCTTTCTTCTATTTTATTTTTATTTTATATTTCTTCGGGGATAGGGGAAGAGCTTCAGCTACGTTTCCACTGACGTCTGCTGCGTACGTAAGTATATGTTTATTTCTATTACTTCATCTTAAGTTGCGTACAGTAGGTTGGTCGTGACAAAATGATGGATGCAAGGGTGATAGACTTCATATATGTGTTGAATGTTATTGGCAATTCTAGGCGGGCTCTTGTTGAAGGACAGGCATTTTTAGATGCCAAGCACATAATTGTGTGCGAGAAAGTGCTAGCTAGACACAGAAGATTTTATGAGACTAGAAGCTTTATGCTTACAAACTAGTAATTTGAAAGGAGTACCTCATCAGAAATTCGGTCACCAATTGCCAAGAAAAAAATAATTTGTTCAGGAATATGTAATAAGTGTGTAGTCGGTACATTGTTTTACATACTTCAGTAAGTAGATACATTTAAATTTGGAAGATATAGCCTAATACTATTTGCTGTGAGGAAAGCAGTGGCAAACTACCTCCTCATCTTGCCTAGTACACCTCAATATAGCACTGCCTTGGGTTTTTGTGGGTGTCTACCCACATAACCTAACGGTGGTGTTTTTTGAGGATCCAACCAGCCTTCAGGCTGACTACCTAACAGACAGACTGTTGAAGTCGATAAATCAACGACTGTAGCCTACGAGTTGACTGTAGGCCTAAATATTTTTAAAATTTTTAATAGGCACCTTATTATAAACTTAACAGACCTGAGATTCACAGATTTGAAGCAGCAATTGGGCAACCAATTGTAGGCCTACGATAAAGCGAACCCTAATTATTTTTTTTTGCCACATGGGAAGAACAGCTGTCAAATCGACCCTGCTAAGTCGCCTAGTGTGTAGTGCAGTGGAGAATCTAGGGTACTGGTTATTGTAAGAAATTCATTAGTATTTATTAATATATAGTTCTCCTTTTTAAAATGCCAGCCACATACGATCATATACTGTACTTCTAAATCGGCTTTGCAACTCGAAGTAATCTACTCCATTCCGTCTGAAAAGCTTTCCTTTTGTGGAAGTAATGCATTGATATGGCAATTATTGTATTTGAAGAGCACAGCAGAACTGAGCAATTATATTACTCATCTTTTAGCCTCAATTATTATGAAAATAACTGAAAAAATGAGAGAAGAGCACACCCATAAACTCAAATCGCATGTTATAGCATCTGTTTGTTTATGATTCCATCACCCTTACGCTAGTTTCAGATAACGGCAGCACCGTCGCTTGAGTTCGTGAATTGCATACAATGTATATTCTTAATTATAGCTTCAGATAACTAGGCATGTACAGTACAGTACATAATATTTTAGAAAACATTTCTATAATTCGGACTTGCTATAATTTGGACTCGGAGACCTCGCCCCCATTAGTCCGAATAAATGAGAGTTTACTGTACTGGCATCCTCATTGTGGTCTAAAGTCACACTGGTTTTCATCTTATTCTCGGCCAATGAACGAATTCTCTTTTCTACAATGCCTGATTGCACTTTGCCTGGAACATTTGTCAAAGAAATACCGTATCATTGTTATTAATATTATTATTTCAGAAACATGCATGCATTTCTACACAGTTACAGACATTATTCGGCATTTGATGTAGGTCATCTTCCATGCAGGATCAGGGTGTCGAGCGATACGGGAAATACGGGAATTTTAGTGACCCGGGAAAAATACGGGAATTATACGGGAAATTCGCACTTGATACGGGAAATCTTGAAAAGTCTCATAATGCCTGACTTCTTAGCCCCCGAACGCTCGGTAGAGTCCTCCAGCTCAGTCTTCTATTTCGCCTGAAGACCGCGCTGCCACTCGCAATTTGCACCACCGATAGAGCGCTAAGCGGGATGAGAACCCAGTCAACGTCGAATGCATGCTTTGCCCGACCGACCGCCGGCCGTACCCTCTCCGCGCGGGGCTACGCGCGCCGCGCTCGTTGCTGACAATGACATACAGGAATCAGTCAACATTGTTATTCACAGAGGAGACCTGGGTTTCTCGACAAGAGCAGCCCTTAAAGAAGCTAACAACTCAAGATCTCAGAAAATTCGAGATGCGGATGTGCTGCAATTTCGCAATTTCCTATAGCTGAAAAAAATCAAAGGTCATCTCTTGCTCACAAGATGACCCGTGCTATTTCCTGCCTATACCTTGTAGGGGTCGCTGAGACTCCTAAGTTGAAAGAAGTTAGGATCGTCATTGCCCTGGAAATTCTTAGTAATCAGAAGAATTTGATTTCTGGCGCAATGGCTGACAGCATCAAGAGCAGCTACTCCGCACTTCTGAGACTGCCCTTCGTCACTTTGCGTTTTAAGCAGTTCGACGGAAAAGAGCCACGGCTCGACGTGCTGTGGTCTGAATTAGTGGCTTCAGCACCTTCCTCAGTTCCTGCCAAAAACGATCTCACAACCTTCGTTAAAATGATACTGATTTTTTATCACAACAATGCAGCTCTAGACAGAGGTTTCTCCCTGAACAAGGAGTGCATGATCGTCAATCACAAAGAAGCAAGTCCAATTGGAATGCTTACTGATCAGGACGCTGTGATGGCAGCTGGTGGAGTAGAAAAGATAACCGTGAGCAAGAGTCCATACTGCACGAAACTCCCACGCCGTGTTCAAGGAAGCAAAACAGGTGCGAAGCGACGGCTAAGGTGGCAGTCGAAAGAAAAGGCACGAAAGATATCCAGTAATTGGGGGGAAAAAAGAAGATATTGAACGACGCCCGTTCTGAAGCATAGAAAATTGAAGAGCAGATGAGTTCCCTAGTGAAGCTTTAAATTAATAAATCCTTGAATATTGTTTGTTTTATCTTATTTTGTGTGACTAAAGTTCCTAACCACAATCTAGTATTAACAAAGTGACTTATTTTATTTTTTGTATGACTAGAATACAGTTCCTATTCTGAAATTAGTACTGTCAAAAGAACTTAATTTTGTGCTGTGTATAACTGAAGTTCCTAGTAACAATCTTGTATTTGTCAAAGTGACTTATTTAATTTCGTTTTGCATTATTTTATTTTCTATTATCTACTTGGATAAAATAAATCTAAATTAAAAAGTATTCGCGGCGTGTCGCGTGTGGAATTTTACTCTTTTTAGCATTTCCATGGTCTACTTTCGCATACCAAATGGTTTTAAAGTCTGTGCAAGCACTCAATGCACATGCATAAATTTCAAAAACTACACACAATGTCTCACAGCTCTCGACATTTTACTATCAAACACCCGCCACCAACATGTGGCTACAAAATTCACCACATAAATGACAGAATTCTTCTCGTATGGACAGGCATTGTTTCAGTCGCTTGTTAACCACTGTCTGTGTGGGATTTCCTTTCATTGTTATTGTTTCGTTATTTTTACTTCTCCGAAGTTCGACCCGAGGACTGGACACATCCCGTACAGCATGAACAGAAAGAAATACTGGATATCGCGGTGGATGGAATGATTATTAACCTTGGCAATTCATCAAGCTCTGACGAAGACAATGATGGTGGCGATGATGATAGGGACAATGAAGGGATGGAGGGTGTCAAAGAAACCCTTGCCAAGTGACTGAGGATAATTTATTTATTGGTGTCAGTTCGCTTGCGTCAATCGATAATAGAGCACAGGCTATTGTTTCCCGTCTTAGTGTTCAAAATACCGTCTGTCATTCAATAGCCTACAACTCGACAATATAAAACCACGGCAGTAATATCGCCACAGAGCGGCTTGTTTGAGTGCTCAGTGCTAAATATGTATTTACCTTAACTTTACTTTTGTGTTACCACGAAAGCTAATATTAACCGTAGAGAGTCGCGATTCAGTGAGTGTGTATGGTGTTATCTGCCGACTACTGTAGTAAGCTGTGAACGACCTCCAATCAGACTCTTGTTTCATGTTAAAGGATAATCATTGCATGGTGAGTGTTTTTATATTCATTAGCTGTAGAGTGTTTGCCCTCTTTGTCGTATTTATTGAATTGAATACCGATGATAAAGGTAGTATAGCTTCGGTGTGTAATTTATTTATTCATCTAAAAGTATCGTATTTCTCTGTTTGAATGCCCTCTGTGTTGACTCAGGATCGTTTTTTTAAGTATATTACGTATAATTGTACAGAAATAATGTCTGAAGTGTAGCGCTGTGTATTATTCGAATCAGTTGATTTACAACAACACTAAAAACTTAGCAAAACAGCTCAGCTGTTCCAAGCTCCCGACATATCCTTCGCGTTGTTTACTTCGAAATACAGGATGTAGGTGAGAAGCATGCTCAGAATTCTTACCGTGTGGCATGGGTTGCGGAGAGGAAAGGCGGGGCAAAGTGACATGAAGGCTGTCAGTACTGAATGCGCGGGGTTAACAATACTCATAATTTACGCGTGTAACACCTCCACCTCCAATTTTACTATAAAAGTCGTGATCTAAAGAGGGATAGTGGGTGGGTAACAACTATTACTACATGACCCCCAACATTATTATTCATCATTACAAAGGGTATTTTGACTATTTTCAGTATTGTAGAAAATTGTATCGCCTTGTTCCGGGCTTCTATAGAGCTTACATTTTCTTTCGACCTTTCATTTGCCATAGGACGCGCCACCGGCGTATGGTTATGCATTACCAGCTTCTGGTTTAATAGTCAGGTAATGGAAGCAATGGGAACTGTGTACTACAATTTTCCTTTCATGTAACTAAGCAAATTATTGTTGTTAAGAGAACGTAAAATGCACCAAGAATGATATGTATGATCTTCAGCTGTGTGCAGTGAGAAAGCTCTGCATGTGTTCATTCCTTATGTATTAATGATGCGAAATGTCAGCTAACGTTGTGCCACATACAACACTCGTAGTCTCTAAATGTTGCACATTTCCCCGTAAATTACAGCAGTTTATGTTTATATTGCTTATAAGACAAAGTGTTTCTCCAATTGGATGATTGTATTTAACTGTATGCACGTCGTATAATCTTGGCGAAGTGTATTTTTTTTTTTCACGGAGCAACTTAACACCGCAGTAGGCACGCAGCTTTTTGTATTTAGTTTTCTGGCATCTTGTTTTAAATTATTGACTAACATATTTCTAAATGCAGACAATCCATACCTCCATTAGGATTCGGGTTCCATAATTCATGCAAAATGAGGTTCGTTCGTTTGTGAAATTGAGGTCATAACCCCCCTACCCTTTCAGTGATTACCGTATGGTACTGTACGTAGACTAGGGTGAAGATGTAAATGAGCATTTAAAAAAAAATTGTCTCCAGTTGTTTGGTTTATTAACTTACGGTAATATTTTCCATAAGTACTGAAAACTAGGCACGGTTGGATTTTAAGGTGGAAAGCATGTGCTGTCAAATATCGCTTTCTTGCAATACCTGGAATATGTATAGAATTATAAAATGATTATTGGTTAAATAAGTGTTAATAGATAGGCTATTATAATTATAATGATTATATAAATATTAAAGAAGAAACAACGCGTTGTTAGTAAATATTAGGCCTTCCGGTTCGGCGAATAGCCTATAACTCGTAGCTTCCGTAACAATTTAGCATTTAAATGGGTCACGTTAATGCATAATACCTATATACTAATATAACAATCTGATAGCAAATTATAATAATATTCTCACATATAACGTATTTAATTTGCACCAATTTAATTATTGTAGTCTAAGATATGTTAAACCACTGCCGTTTGAAATGTGCAAATCGCACACTTTGTAGGCAAGCTGTTTGTTGTGGTCGTCTGTGATGTGATTCTTTTAGGAGACACTTGTCTTTGGAATATTCATGAAAGGCCAACCCTCTAGTTCTTATTTCATAAGTTGAACGTATAAAAACAAAACCACAATCCGAAATAATAAAGAAGATAATCACGAACGAACGATTCACTGCCAATGAAAATCAAATGGAGATTCGCGGACCGGAAGTTCGCTATGCATAAGCTTCGGTGCCATTTTGTTATTGTTAGTGTTATGGTGCCATTTTAACTCGTGGAAGCTCCATACGGTTACGGTACCATACGATTCAGTCACTTCCCGTACACATTTTTTATGTGACACTCCTATTCTCTACTCTCTCAGTCCTCCTCGGTAAAATAGTCATTTATATCAGCTCTCCTCGGTAAAAGGTATTTTATTTGTGTTCGTAGCATCTCATCCCATCTGCGAGAGAATTAACTCGCGCGCGCGCGCTTTGCTCACGCTACGGATTAGGCCTAAATCTTGCCATCACCCGTGGGCTGCGGAATTATCTCCAAAAATTCAGTTACTTACGCCAGTAAATCTTGATTAGCGTTTTAAGATTCATTTTTCAGCCATTCGGTATGTGAACTCGAGTCTTAGAGAGTTCTAAAATATACGTGAATTTGGTGGATTTTCATACGGGAATTATACGGGAATTTGAAAAAAAGATCATCGCTCGACAACCTGAGGATGTTGGACACAGTCGACAATCTCCACAATCACACTTGGTGCAATCTTCCTTAGTCTTGCCTGGACCTGCCAACTCCTGATCTCAACCTATTTAGAGATTAGGCCTGCCTATATAATTATTGTAATCTTTCCTGTTACTCTGCTTATAAATTGGGGCAATTACTGCTCTAGTCCAGTCCAAGACTACCTTTCCTATATCCCGTGCCAATTCGATTATCCTATGCAACCATTTCATCCCTGCCTTCTCGCTATACTTTGCCATTTCCGACTGAATTTCATCTACCCCTCAGTATATTGAAGAAAAGATACATCGTACATCCTGATCCAATAACATGTTTCCCTTAATAATCCCTTATCTAGCTTGGCTACTACCTTATGTTGTGTCTTGCTTCCGATGGGGGGAGTTTTCTGGTAGAATGAAAGGGGTGAATTCTCCATGAATGTGTGTTTGTTTAAATATTTTTTTTTTTTTTATGTTAGCTAAGTGTATCTCAATTGCTTCCTTTATGTCGAGAGCTCTGCCTTTCGGTTCGTGATGAATTATTTTTAAGTCTGCTTCAATATTATTGAAAATGTGTCCCTCGTCGCACGTGTGTTCGCATACGGCTGAGTGCGTTCCGTATTTTATCGCATTTCTGTGTTCATTGTATCGTGTATCCATTCTTCTCCCACTCTGCCCGATGTAATTCTCCAACCTTCCTTCTCTCTCACTGTCCCTATATTTTCCTCAAGATCTTCCTTTCCCATCTTCGCAGCCAGTCTTCTTCTCTTCTATTTACTTTAGTATTCCTACTAACATTTCTGGATTTAAACATGCTTTGCAGAATGTAATAGCATCTACTTCCACTTTTAATTCTTTCTTGTATTTCCACTGATGTTCTGTTATCCTCAGTTGAGCCCAAATATTTGAATTCTTCTACTCTTTGATATTCTTTACCATTTAATTTAATATACGGCTCTCTTCTTGCCTTTCTGGAATCACCCATCTTCATATATTTAGTTTCACTTGTATTCACTTCTAATCCTAACTTTCATGCCCTTTCTTCCAACTGGACATAGCTCTCTTCTAATGCTTTACTGTTCCTTGCAATTAATGCTACATCATCCACTTATGCTATCACCTGCACTTGTCTGTTAAATATGGTCCCTCCTAGATTGATGGGTTGTTGTTAAATTACTTTTTCTAGAGCTACATTAAAGAGTAATGTAGAAATTACATCTCCTTGTCGCAAACCCCTTTCCACAATGAATTCTTCGGTCATCTCTTATTCTAATCTAACCTTACAGATTGTGGTTTCCATAGTGGTGTGATTAGTTACCACGACCCATTGGATCAACCAATTAAAAGTTTCCATTATCAGACAGAACTCATTACTACATTTAGAGTCGAAACAGATTTGAGCGTTAAGGTATATGAGGGACATATCAGCAAATGCAAAACAAGAGAAAGAGAGAGCATGTTGCTTTAACATATGTATATATTTATTTATTTATTTATTTATTTATTTATTTATTTATTTTCAACAGCTTTATAAATAAACAATATATCTTAATAACAAATGATCATAACTAAATTTTGATACTAAACAAGTTAGCATAAACCAGAAAATTTTTCTTATCTGCACTTTGGGGTGAGCCCATAACACAAAAACGATTCCTGTATTTTAATGGGTCTTATTACTTTTAAAAAGCAAAGTCATGAAATAGCTTTCATATATTTTAAGTACTTGGGGCCCTAATCCAAGATACTTTTGACAAGAGAAAGAAAAGCTTGAATAAGGGTTGAAAACCTTTATAGAGAGAAAAAGCTGGTGAAAGTTAATCAAAGTATTTAACCTTAAAGAGGAGAAACAGAAGAAGAGGCATAGCCTATAGAAGGGGCTATGACGGCGAGGGGACCAATCCTGCCGCACCTTATAGAGAAAAAGTTATGAAAGCTATCATGCTTTGAATGAAAGCAAGACATGAAATTGTTCCAAAAAGGAAATGGCAAAAACCAGTAGATATGTTAATCCATGAAAGCAAGCCATGAAATTGTTCCTAAAAGGAAAATGGCAAAAGTAAGCCGGTACGTGAATCTTTCCTCGGACAGCATGAAGAAGATTAAAGTAACTATGCTCAAAAAAGGCAACTAAAGGCCGGTAGATTTATGGAAACCATGATGTAGAAAAAGCACACTTGAAAAATACATAGGTTATAACATTATGCAGTTTACTTAACTTATAGATTGCGTAGGTCAGCAACCTCAGGAGAATGAAGAACAGTTGACGACATTAGATGTATGTCACACGTGGTACCTTTGAGTACGCAGTAAAGTTGAAGCACTTTCAGTAGAATGTTGTATAATTCACACAGGAGATAGCTTCTTAGAAAAGCTGTCGAAGACGAAAACATAGGTATTTAACATTTTACAGATGAAAGAGAGACGTAACGTAACTGTTTTTTCGTTGCCCAGATGATGTGAAGTTCTCACGTGAAGCATGTTCATTTTACAAACATGTCGTTTGAAAAATAAAGATTGTAATCAATTCAGATCACTAAGCGAAGATGTCTTTAAGACATTACGAAGTGTAAGCACAACTTCTTGATGCAGAATGACGATGCATTATAACAAAATTATTTTTAAGTCCGGTAATCAAGACTGGTGAGCAGCCCCTATGTCTGCAAGGAAAATCACTGAGAATATAAAGACATGTTGTCTTATAGAATGACGTGTTGTCACTGAAGAAGTTTTAAGTCCTGGACGGCATGTCGCAGGTGCACCGAAGTTTGCCAATGGTGACCGAAGCAGGCGTTCGTGGATAGCATCACCGACTAGTTGTATTGATGAAGCTCCAAGTAATCATGAAGATCCAGGCTGGCATGCCGTTTAAATAGGCGACAGGAAGTGTTCCAGCACTTTCTATTGCACGTAGTGGAGAAGACGTGCGGTGATTGGCCGAAGCTCGGAGTCTGACCAATGAAAGCGCAGCTATGGAGTCCAGTTGAACTTGAGTTAGCACGGCGTGCAGAGCGAACGTAATGTTTCACTAAAACACTTGGAGAAATATCTTAAAGAACTAGAAGCATTATTACAAAATGAAAGATCACTAACACGTGGTGATTGTGAGAGGTTATGAACAGCAAATGAAAAAATCAATTTTTGTCTGACTAACAATTCACGTAAACTTGCAAAATTAATGAATTAATTTATTCGCAAATGCGAACATACTGCCAGAGGGGCAACAACAAGAAAAACAAGAGAAATTCACAAAAGAAACAGGACTAGAGTGGCAAGGGGGAATCACAAGATATTGGACGAATACAATGTCCAGAAGGAGTAATTATTTTTACCACTCTTACCCTATTTTCACGACCGGTGTAGCATTTCACTACTCTACCGGTGTGCCAGACAAGAGGAGGAATAGAATCTCGTATGAGAATCAAGTCTCCCTCCTTGAGATCTGGGTGAGCGAGCTGCCACTTCCCTCTCCTCTGAAGGGAGTTTAAATACTCCAGTCTCCACCGGTTCCAAAATTTGTTTCTTAGAGCTTAGACTCTTTTCCAAAGAATGGGCAAAGAAAGGTCAAGCTTACGCTCGATGAGAGGTGGCGGAGCATTCAATGAGCTAACTATCAAAAAATGACCATGAGACAATGGAAGTAAATCGGAAGAGTCGTTAGACAAAGGAGATAAGGGACGGGAATTGACAGTGCCCTCAATAAGAATCACAAGGGAATTGAACTCTTCGAAAAATAGGATAGAATTTCCTATGGTTCTCTTTAGATGAGTTTTGGTCAGCTTAACGCAAGCTTCCCATCTTCCACCATGATGTGGAGCATAAGGGGGAATGAAATGCCATTTAAAATTTTCAAATGAGCGTAGTTAGAAATTTGTTCTTTGGCAGAGTGAGAACAGAGAGCCTTTTTCCATTGCTCAGAAGCTCCAAGAAAATTTCTGGCGTTATCAGAAAAAACTTCGGAAGGAATGCCTCTTCTGGCAATAAATCGAGAAAAAGCAGAGAGAAAATAGGAAGTAGAAGCATTGGTGACCAATTCAAGGTGAATAGCACCAGTAACCATACATACAAAGAGTGCAATGTACAACTTGCCAAGAATTTTATGTTTGGCTTTGATGCTGTTTGTTTGGTATATAATATGAGTGGACCAGCATAATCGGTACCAGTAAGAAGAAAAGATCTGCTAGGAGCAGATCGAAATGAAGGAAGATCAGCCATAAGTTGTTGAGGAAACTTAGGTTTGGCTTTAAAGCAAGGAATACACTTTCTTACAACGGAAATGACCTCGTGCATGCCATTGATGGGCCAGTACTGCTCACGAATCAAACATAAGAGAGTGCGAGTACCAACGTGTAAGTGTTGGTAGTGAAACTGACGAATTATAAGTTTGGTAACGTGATGCTTAGAAGGAAGAATTATGGGGTGCTTCTTATCTTCAGAACAATCAGGAAAAGATAGCCTACCACCTACTCTCAATAATTCATTATTATCAAGAAAGGGACATAGAGCAAATAGTCTGTTCCGTTTTTTGAGGGGTAGACCCTTGGATAGAGAATTAATTTCTTCAGAAAAAAATTCATGCTGAGTAAGCAATAAAACTTTGGTAGCAGACTGTAATTCAAAAGTAGAAAGAAAAGCTTGAGGAAGCAAGGGTTTTTCTAACACACAGAATTTCCATCGAAGCAAGTAAGCTACAATGCGAATTAGCTTTTGAAAGGAGGAATACCTCTCCAACAATGAAGGGGTAACATTGGTTACAAAAGAAGAAGCAACCTTACGAGTTTCAGGAACATTCGTTAAAGTAGAAGAGGAAAGTCTGGCCAAAAGGAGGGTTCTTGTAACAACCAATTTGGACCATGCCAGTAGAGACTAGATTTAGCTAGCTGTTGTGGAAGACATCCACGAGAGATGATGTCAGCTGGGTTTTCCTTACCAGAGACATGTTTCCATTGAAGGGAATTAGAAAGAGTTTGGATTTTTTTCACTCTGTGGGCGATGAAGGTTTGCCAATGAGAAGGGGATTTTATGATCCAAGCTAAAGTGATAGCAAGAGTCGGTCCAGTAATACACTGTATGTGACTGAAATGACAATTAAGATTAGAGATAAGTTTTTTAGACAATTCAGCTGCGAGAAGGGCAGCGCATAATTCTAAGCGAGGCAAAGAAACAGTTTTTAAAGGGGCTACCTTTGATTTGGCACAAATTAAATTAGAAAATGAAGGAGGAGTACCATAACTTACAACATTGATGCAGCTCTAAATTAGAAGAGAAAGAAGTAGGGATTAGAACCCTGGGGATGTCTATAATAGACAGATCAAGATGATGAGTACGAAAGGAAAACCATCTTTCCAAAAGAGGAGGAGGGATAGGATCATCCCAATCGGTTTTTAGAGACCATACTTCTTGCATGAACATTTTGGCTCTAACTATGATTGGAGCTATGAACTGAAGAGGGTCATAGATTTTGGCGATTTCTGAAAGAACTTGTCGCTTGGTTTGAGGAAGAAAAGTAGACAAGTTAAATTGATAGAAAAAGGAATCCGAAATGGGATACCAGTGAAGTCCCAAAACTTAAGTGGAATTTTTGGTGGGTAACAGCTCGACAGGTGTGTCAGCGTTGCCATTAGATAGAAGCTGAGTTAGCACATCCTGGGAATTAGAATTCCATTTATGAAGGAAAAACCCTCCTCCATGAAGCAATGCTTGGAGATCACGTAAGTGCTCAAGTGCTTCAGAAGGGGAATTAAAAGAATGAAGAAAATCATCCACATAGAAGGATTTTTTTAGATCAGAAATATCGGAGGAAAAGAGATTAGAATCTTGTTCAGCGAGATGCTTTAGAGTGCGTATGGCCAAGAAAGCAGACGGTTTCAGACCATATGTAACAGTTCTTAATTTAAAGTTTTTAACAGGTTTTAAAGGGCTATCCCACCACAGGATTTGTTGCAAATTTTGTTGTTCAGAATCAATCAAGATTTGCTTATACATTTGCTTGATGTCGGCTATGACACCAACAGGAAATAATCGAAAGTTGAGTAAAACAGAAGAAAGATCAGACTGAATGGCTGGACCTGTTAGTAAGGTATCGTTTAAAGAAATGCCATTAGAGTCAGGGGCGGAACCATTGAAAACAACTCGAATGTGTTCCCTAGTGGAAGGATTTTTCCACATAGAGTGATGATTTGAATAAACACTATTGTCAGAAAGGGTTTGTTTGTTAAGAACTTCCATGTGACCAGAGGCTTCGTGGTCTTCCATGAATTCTATGTATTGAGCTTTGGCTGAAAAATCTTGCTTTAGCTGATTTTCAACAGCAAACAAAGCCAAGAGTGCGAGGGTGCGAATTTACCAAAACGGGAGGGGAAGGAATGCGAGGCATAGTGACAACAAACCTACCATCTGAGTTGCGAGTGGTGGTTGCGAGATCAAGTTGTTCACAAAAGTCATCTTCTGTAGAAGGCGAAGGTGTGGAATCAATGGACTCAATTTTCCAAAATTTCTCTAAATTGTTGTTCAACTCAGTGTGAGTGAAATGACATTGGGAAGCAGACTGCACAGTGACTAGCCAACCAAACCCGGGTGGTGGGCATAGATGCTAGAGGTAATATTGACTCTGGAAGATAGCAAATTTTGCCAAAATACATTAGCACCTAGCAAAATATCAACTGGGGCACTCTGATGAAAGTAGGGATCAGCTAATTTCAAATCAGAAGGAAAGTGTCAATTGAAAAAGAATGACTGGGAGTTGGGGCTCCAATAACGGGGATAGACAAACAGTTCAGACGAAGGTTAGTACCTGATTGCACTGAATCCTTAATGTTAAGCTTTACAAATTACAATGAAGTAGATTTACTGTTAATACCAGATATCTCTATAGAAGTGGTATGAGTTTTTAGATTTAACTTCTTAACCAAAGAAGAGGTTATGAAATCGTGGGTGGCAGCATTGTCAAGAAGAGCTTGAATGGAATGCCAATTGCCCTTGGAATCTTGGACCTGAAGTTGCACAGTGGATAACAAAATCTGAGTACTGCGCCAAGAATTAGCAGTCTGACTATAGGACTGAGCGCTTGAGCCAGAATGAGTGCCAGAAGTAAGGTAAGACTTACTGCTGGATGCTACGTTATTTTGAGAGGTTGAAGAAGCAACGCTCTTCAAAGGTTTATTTTGAGGATGCTTAATTTTAGGTTTTTCAAACCTGTGTAACGAGGAGTGGTGACGTAATTTGCAATGTATGCAGACACCTTTAGAAGAACAGCTTGATACCGCATGCTTGTGGGAAGCTGTGGTACTCTGTCGACTCCGGATCGGCCATGGGATTGCTACGCGCTCCCACTTGCTAAAGAGAGAAGGACCCCCCCCCCCCCCCCTGTGTGTACTTGTGGCGCCCACCTTACCGTGGCACACATTCTCCTGGAGTGTGTGGACCTGGCCGATCTACGAAGGACTCTTAAACTGCCTTGAAGTTTTAATGTGAGTTAAGATTTTTAATTCAGGTTAAGTCTGTTTTATGTTTTTTATTGCATTCATCTATTTTATTGTTTACTATGCCTTATTTGTTTTGTTTTTTTACCACCCCACTTTTCTTATTTTTATTCAAATAAGGCATAATTGTTGGGGCTCACTGTCTGTTTTATATAAACCATTTTCGTTTCATCCATGGCAGTGAGCTGTTTTTATCTTCATCCTTTCATTTCATGCCATTTCATTTCAGTAGAGGCCGATAACCTAGATGTTAGGCCCCTTGAAACAACAATTATCATCATCATCATCTTTTGTGTTACATAAATAATTTGTAGCCAGAAACCTTCCCTGGAGTGCACACAACAACTCGCCCAAATTTCATCGCAATGGAATGAAGGGTATATGAGCGCATAGGAGAGACACAAACTATCATGTAACATTAATTTTTATATATATAAACATGCAACATATAAAATACAAAACCCATTGCGTTACATATTTCTCTCAGTTCATTGTCAGAATGTATCGGTTACTTTCTTTCTTATAACGGTCCTAATTTTTTGAGCGTTCCTTGTAACTAGACATCCGATGAGAACAAATGCGCCAAGACTTGCCTGCGGTACGCCTTCAGTGATAGATCCGTTTCACATGGTTAAGTTGCGACTTCCATAAACTAACCAATAACAAAGTGTCTTCTCACAGCTTTTTACACTTTCAATGTTTTGATCGGGCATCAAGTAATTTGGAACAGGGTTTAAGATAAATAATAAATTGATAAGTTTCGAGTTCTCGGTGTGATTCCTCGATGGTGTCGTCTTCACTCGAAGTTCCTCTGGTGATTCTTGCTCGCTCTGTTTAAAATGTCCACGTGCGCGTCACTTATCTGCTCGAATCCCATGTATTACCCTTTCACGAATTGATTGCTGGCGGTCGAGATGGGAACTATTCCTTGTTTACTTGTGTCACATGTCAGCCTGCTTCGTTGACAGGTACAGTTGCGCAAGTAGGTTATGACTCGCCTCCAATAGCCTCAGTTATTGTTTGACTGTCCGTGGTGACATGAGCTCCTGTGACGTGCAATGCTGCTTGTCTTATGTGCAGATTGAACTCTTGTCATCGCTGTGTTCCCTGCTTCGTCCCGCGGGGCAGCTGCTACAATCAACAACAAACACTGGTTCAGCCACGCTGAGCGGCAATCAAATTTTAAATGGGTAATATCCCTGTACAGTCAAACAAATGTTTTCGTCAGTTTTTATGCTGAATCACCTGTTTCAAACATATTTGGTATGTCTGGTGAAGTCGATAAGACATATTATAATGTGTATCAAGTGTCTTGCATTGGCCTGCTCAGTGAGCACTATTCAGCATATTGGTGAGGTGTACCATACCAACTGGCGAGCCCAATGGTACACTAGGGCGAAACGCTGACATTATTTGAGCTTAGCCGGACCATTTAACATAATTTTGTTGAATACTTAAGCTCAAAGGACCATAACAACATGTTTCTCATTCGAGAACATTCTTTCGACATGTCTGGTTTTGATTATAAAGCAAATAGCAATCAATTCCGCCCTGTCAATACTATTTATTAAAATAAGTGTGATAATCACTCGTCATTATACAAAGGTATATGTTTCGACGCCTTGTCGATTATTGGAGTCTTCATCATCCTTGAGCAAATGGGCAGTACTTAATACATGAAAAGATTAATTGTAGCAATAGAAACTTAAATGAGCACACACAGAGATCAAAATCATGCACATGAAAACAGTAAAAAATGTAAAACATGTTGTTAAAAAACACGTTTAAAAAGCCACCTGCGGACTTAACCAGTCTTTCTTAAAACAGTTCATTGCACACTCTTGATGTTGATTGAATATCACACTTATTGTTTGGAGAAATACATTTGTGGTGATATTATGATATGATGGACACACAAAATGTAGCTAATGTCCCAAGCGGAGGCCCAACCTATGTTCAATGCTCGTAATAATCAGAGTTTGGAAACTGGCATTCTGTTGAGCTCAAAGTGTCCAGGAAAGGGTACCCGTTCCCAACTGGAAAGAAACCGAAACTACGTATGAACAGGCTGAACGATTACTGTGAGAAAATTAAAATGTACCAGTAAAACACTTCCGTAAAACTTACGTTAAAATGCGGCAAGGTGTCAACAGAGCCGTGCTATGGTGGTCAGGAGCTGGACAATACTGGTTCAGTGTGCTCGCGTGCTCAAGGCTGAAGAAGACGCCTATAATCAACAAGGCATCGAAACATGTACCTTTGTCTAATTACGAGTGATTAGCTCACTAATTTAAAAAATAGTATTGACAGGGCAGAATTTATTGCTATTTGCTTTATGATCATAATTAGTCAATACGGAAAAAATGTACGACTCTCAGAGTCAAAAAGATGTCTGGTTTTGTCGCTAAAGATAGAACAGCACGTTTACGTTTTCAACCATGCCTTGCTACTAGTTCCTTTAGTCACAATAAGTCCTGCTATACTGAGTGACGTTTGCGACAACAACTAACGGTTTACAGACGGCCTGAGGTGTGGTAAATATGATCAACAATGTATTCCTATCGGCACCGTTTAACTATAAGCTTTCACGGAGTGGGAATTTTTATTAGCACAGCGTTGGAGTTTCTTTTTCCAAACTAGGCTACACTTGTATAATCCACAAACTGGATAATCAAGAGATTCCTGTATAAGTATTTGCAATATATTTGGTGTGTTTTTCTATCAATTTTTTCTCTTATTCTTTTATTAGTTTAGCATAATTTATTCTTATTCTTGCTTGTTTATCACTATAATTTACATTGCTTTGATAAGAAGTTTTCTACACTTCTACAATCTTATTAAAATACATAATTATAAAGTAATAATTATAGAAGACTAACAATTGAAACCATTATTCATGTAACTTACATATTTTCACATTTTGACTTTTTCGGCATTGTTCATTGTATTTTTTCTCTTCTTTAACTTCTTGATTTTGAAATAGCCTTGTATGTATAATATATAATAAGAATGTAATATAACATGGCCGACAGCTAATCAACTAGGATTCTCCAGAGATTCATGGGAGGTTTTAACTATGTATTAATTTATAATTATAGGTGGTGGTTGTCAAGGATTGCTAAATGCCTCGGGTGAAGGTGGTATGGCACGGAACACTCTAGGCACTGCACCTGAGGGGGGTGATTCTTCCAATGCAGTTGGCCATCCACGATTAGAAGATTATGTGCTTATGAAAGAAGAATCCTTTGTCTTGAATACAGATGAAGATGTTCACAGGTAGATATTATAAAAGATGGTTGAGCTGTTGTCTTTCTAAGCAAGTGATGTACTTTCTTTGGACGGTAGAATGTACATTCTTACCTGCATGACTATTAAAAGTGATCCTTTTTTTTCCCCTCCAAGGACAACAGCCATCGAATTTCACAGATCATCTGTCCATGAGAGTGACAAGGATATTCTGCTATTTCAGAAGAAGAGAAGGGAAATCTTGCCACAGATGTGGGATGTTTATGAAAAAACTGTGATGAGCAAGAATTCTATAGCTGTTACGCATAGACGGTACATTATCAACAAAAGTGCTTTCCCATGCTCTCTTTGTGGTAAATGTTTTGATATTAATCAGGGTATATCTAAAGAGACTGATGAAGATTTGAAGTTAAATACAGTGGGCAAGAATGAAATAAATATTTCTGAAAAATCTTTCTCATGTCATGTTTGTGGTAAAATATTCTCTCACTGCAATCCATTAAAACGGCATTTACAAATTCACTTCAACTATAAACTGTTTGAATGTACTCTGTGTGAAAGAGCTTTCAGTAGGAAGGAGCATTTGACGAGGCATACACTTTCTCACATAGGAGGCCGCCCATATCATTGTGATGTGTGTAATAAATTGTTTACTAGGAAAGAACACTTGACTAGACATCGATTGAGTCATCCAAAGCTTGAAGCTGAAGCAAAATTTTCCACTCAGGAAGCTGGCCCTGCCCATCTGTTGGATCCCTTACAATCATTTTTTTGTGAATTGTGTGGCCATGGTTTCTCAAGAAGGGACCATTTAAGTCAACATCAGAGGCAAAAGCATCCCCTTGTATATCACAATGGAGATGCTGCCAAAGAGACTAAACCATATATGTGCTGTATGTGCAAAAAGAAATTCACACGGAAAGAACATCTTGTTAGGCATCAGGGTATTCATGTACGAGAGTTTATTCTTGCAAGCAGTGAAACAGTCACTGCTGAAAATCTTTCTTTTCCTCTTGTCTCGCCACACTAGTAGTTTAGAGGAAGGTGTCTCTCAAATATTAGAAGCTTTTCAGTCGGTCAACACGAGTGTGCCCAAATTAGATGGGTGGAAGATTACAATTAATTTCCTCCATTGATTGTATCTTTGAATTTATTCTAACTTCGGATGATATATGATAGTATGATGGTTATAGAAGGAAAGCATAGTATCCCTGGAAGGCCCAAATATTGTAATTGACATTTTGGTAGAATGGAAGATCCATTACCATTACATTGAAAGGAGCCATTTGGATGTCCATGTTGTCGTATTATGAGTACAGTAATCCTGCCTTCAACAGAATTGAATGGTACTCGCAAACTTTATCGTTAAAGGATAGCTTTCTGGTTAATGCTAAAATAATTAAACCATGAACATGCATATAGTGGACATACTGAGAAAAATTAAACTGGTGTACATACCTTATTCAGTGTTGTATTTGCATATTTCTGCTACGAATTAATACAGTACTGTACAAGCAAAACTTGATAGTGGCCTGAAACATTTACCAAAGTAGTAACATGAAAAATAAATGTATTGATTAGGCGGGCCAATATAAACCCTTGTTTGTGTTTTAATATCAATTGTAAGTCAATAGGAATCCAGAAAAAATGAAATTTGTATCAGTACAAAGCAAAACTTGCAATGAAAATTAAAAAATCACTATACAAAATTCATTTATTTTTTCCAACAGTCGAGGAAAATTTTCTGCACACATTGCTGCTTAGCTGCTCGACTTTCCACAAATACTTTAGCCTGAGAGACCATACCAAGTATAAATAATTGAGGGTGTCGAGCGATACGGGAAATGCGGGAAATGTACGGGAATTTTAGTTACCCGGGAGAAATACGGGAAATTCGCACTTGATACGGGAACCTTGAAAAGTCTCGCAATGCCAAACTTCTTAGCCCCCGAACGCTCGGTAGAGTCCTCCCGCTCAGCCTTCTATTTCGCCTGCAGACCCCACAACCACTGATAGAGCGCTAAGCGGGATGAAAACCCAGCCAATGTCGAATGAATGCTTTGCCTGGCCGACCGCCGTCCGTACCCTCTCCGCGCGGGGCTGTGTGCGCCGCACTCGTTGCTGACAATGACATACAGGAACCAGTCTGCATTGTTATTCACAGAGGAGACCAGTTTTTTCGACCTGGGTTTCTCGACAAGAGCAGCCCTTAAAGAAGCTAAGAGCTCAAGATCTCAGAAAATTCCAGATGCGGATGTGCTGCAATTTTGCACCAACTGCCAAAAATTGTACATTCGTATCCTATGGCTGAAAAAATCAAAGAGAGGTCACCTCATGCTCACAAGATGACACGTGCTATTTTCTGCCTAGACCCTATAGGAGTCGCTGAGACTCCTAAGTTGGCAGAAGTTAGGATCGTCATTGCCCTGGAAATTCTTTGTAATCAGAAGAATTTGTTTTCTGGCGCAATGGTTGACCGCGTCAAGAGCAGCTACTCCGCACTTCTGAGACTGCCCTCTGTCACGGCGCGTTTGAAGCAGTTCGACGGAAAGGAGCCACGGCTCAACGTGCTGTGATCTGAATTAGTGGCTTCAGCACCTTCGTCAGTTTCTGCTAAAAACAATCTCACAAGCTTCGTTAAAATGATACTGATTTTGTATCACAGCAATGCAGCTCTAGAGAGAAGTGTCTCCCTGAACAAGGAGTGCATGATCGTGAGCAAGAGTCCATAATGCACGAAACTCCTACGCCGTGTTCAAGGAAGCAAAACAGGTGCGAAGCCAGGAGGTAAAGAAAGCGACGGCTAAAGTGGCAGTCGAAAGAAATGCCACGAAAGGTCTCCAGGAATTGGCAAAAAGAAGAAGAAGATATTGAACGACGCCCGTTCTGAAGCAGAGTAAATTTAAGAGCTTCCCTAGTGAAGCTTTAAATTAATAAATCCTTGATTATTGTTTATTTTTATCTTATTTTGTGTGTCTAAAGTTCCTTAACACAATCTAGTATTGACAAAGTGACTTATTTTATTTTGTGTATGACTAGCCTACAGTTCCTATTCAGAAATTAGTTCTGTCAAAAGAACGTAATTTTGTGCTGTGTATAACTGACGTTCCTAGTAACAATCTTGTATTTGTCAAAGTGACTTATTTAATTTCGTTTTGCATTATTTTATTTACTATTACCTACTTTGATAAAATAAATCTAAATTAAAAGGTGTCGCATGTGGAATTCCACTGTTTTTAGCCTTTCCATGGTCTTCTTTCGCAGGGGAGATGCACATACCAAATTGTTTTAAAGTCCGTATAAACACTCGCTGCAAATGCGTCACACATGCATGATTTTCAAAAACTACAAACATCTCACAGCTCTCGACATTTTACTATCAAACACCCGTCACCAACATGTGGCTACAAAATACACCACACAAGTGACAGAATTCTTCTCGCGTGGGCAGGCATTGTTTCAGTCGCTTGTTCACCACTGTCTGTGTCGGATTTCCTTTCATTGTCATTGTTTCGTTACTTTTACTTCGCCGAAGTTCGGCCCGAGGACTGGACACATTCCGTACAGCATGTACAGAAAGAAATACCGAAGGCGGTCTGGATATCGCGGTGGATGAAATGATTATTAACCTTGGCAATTCATCAAGCTCCGACGAAGACATTGATGGTGGTGATGATGATAAAGACAGTGAAGGGATGGAGGGTGTCAAAGAAACCCTTGCCAATTGACTGAGGATAATTTATTTATTGGTGTCAGTTTGCTTGCGCCAATCGATAATAGAGCACAGGCTATTGTTTCCTGTCATAGTGTTCAAAATACCGTCTGTCATTCAATAGCCTACAACTCGACAATATAAAACCACGGCAATAATATCGCCACAGAGCGGCTTGTTGGAGTGCTCAGTGCTAAATATGTCCTTATCTTAATTTTACTTTTGTATTATCACGAAAGCTAATATTAACCGTAGAGAGTCTCGATTCAGTGAGTGATGATGATGATAATTGTTGTTTTAAGGGGCCTAACATCGAGGTTATCGGCCCCGATTCAGTGAGTGTGCATGGTGTTATCTGTCCACTACTGTACTGTAAGCTGTGAACGACCTCCACTCAGACTCTTGTTTCATGTTAAAGGATAATCATTGCATGGTGAGTGTTTTTATATTTGTTAGCTGTAGAGTGTTTGCCCTCTGTCGTATTTATTGAATTGAATACCGATGATAAAGGTATCATAGCTTCGGTGTGTAATTTATTTATTCATCTAAAAGTATCGTATTTCTCTGTCTGAATGTCCTCGGCGTTGACTCAGGATCGTCTTTTTAAATATATTACGTATAATTGTACTGAAATAATGTCTGAAGTGTAGCGCTGTGTATTATTCAAATCAGTTGATTTACAACAACACTAAAAACTTGGCAACACAGCTCAGCTGTTGGAAGCTCCCGACATATCCTTCGCGTTGTTTCCTTCGAAATACAGTGTGTAGGTGAGAAGCATGCTCAGAATTCTTGCTGTGTGGCGGTAGACGTAGGGTCTTGTTATGTGGCGACCGTGGGTTGTGGAGAGGAAAAGCGGGGCAAAGTGACAGGAAGGCTGTCAGTACCGAATGCGCGGGTTTAGCAATACTGTACTTGTCCCATAATTTATGCTTGTAATAGCGGACACACCTCCAATTTTACTATGAAAGTCGCAATCTAAAAAGGGATAGTGGGTGGGTAGCGTCTATTACTACATGACCCCAAAAATTATTATTCATTATTACAAAGGGTATTTTGACTATTTTCAGTAGTGTAGAAAATTGTATCGCCTTGTTCCGGGCTCCTATACAGGGTCTTTCATATAAAGTAAGAGCGGTGTGCGGCGGCTTTGTTATCCGCTGCTGCAATGTGTTTGGCCGAGCATGTTGTGGGCCACATAGTATATACTGTACTCGACCTTGCAATAAACGTGCAGGTGTTCAGTCGCCAGTCTGAACCTCAGATGTTAACATGAGACAGTTATCATTACAACATCGTATTTTTGTATGTACAACTTATTTTAAGTACGAGTCGGCTCGGCGGGTACGTGATGCATTTGTTCAGCAATTTCCTGTTGAAGTGCCACCATCACTAGCACAGATTCACGTAATTGTAAATAAGTTTGTCACTACTGACTCAGTGCTCAATAAAAAGGATAAAATTAAAAATCATAAACATTACAGTGACAGAACTCACTCACGTCAGCCAGAATGCGGTTACCAGATACAATGCCTGTATAACCCAGGAAGGACGACATTTCCAACATCTTTTATAAGGTAATATTTCATTCAAGATTGTACACACGCTTAAAGCAGGAGGCCGTGGCGCGCCACAAGCTCGGCCAAGGCCACCACAGTAGCGAATAACAAAACTGCCGCTTGCTGTTCTTACTTTATATGAAAGACCCTGTAGAGCTTACATTTTCTTTCGATCTTTCACTTGCCATAGGACGTGCCACCAGCGTATGGTTATGCATTACCAGCTTCCTGTTTAGTAGTCTGGTAATGGAAGCAATGGGAACTGGGTACTACAATTTTCCTTGCAGGTCATCATCATCTTGCACAGCTTCCAGCCACTGGCCGGGTCTGTTTGGAACACAAGCCTCTCCAACGTCTTCTGTCTTCCCACCATCTCTCAGCCTCCACCCTTATCCAGTCTTCTCCTCTCTTCTTCACGCTTTCTTCCACCACCTTCAACCACCTGTCTCTCGGTCTCCCTCTTGGTCCCTTTCCTTCCCACTTTGTCTCTTAACTAAGCAAATTATTGCCGTTAGGGGGTGGAAGAAAGCGTGAAGAAGAGAGGAGAAGACTGGACAAGGGTGGAGGCTGAGAGATGGTGGGAAGACAGAAGACGTTGGAGAGGCTTGTGTTCCAAACAGACCCGGCCAGTGGCTGGAAACTGTGCAAGATGAAGAAGATGGAAAAATAAAAGTTGTAAAATGCACCTAGAATGATATGATCTTCAGCTGTGTGCAGTGACAAAGCTCTGCATGTGTTCATTCCTTATGTCAGGCTGTTCCAAATCCACGAGTTTGAGTATGCGTACACGCGAGTACTCGGCAGTAATGCTTGGAGCACAGTTGAGAGCGACTGGGGGTGATAGCCAAAACGCCACTGGGCGAAGGTCATAACACAAGTCCATGCGCTTCCACCGCTTAGTATCGGCCGCCCCTACGGCAGAGCTGTATTGGATGTTGCAGGTTTACTCACACAAGGCGGCGAGTACTCAGCTGCTCATGGGCGAGCTGCTCGGCTGGAACAGCCTGCCTTTTGTATTAATGATGCGAAATGTTAGCTAACGTTGTGCCGCATACAACACTCGTAGTCTCTAAATGTTGCACATTTTCCCGTAAATTTATAACAGTTTGTTTGAATTGCTTATAAGATCGTGACAAAGGAAATGTTTCTCCAATTGGATGATTGTATTTAACTGTATGCACGCCGTATAATCTTGGCGAGGTGTTTTTTTTTCACAGAGCAACTTGACATCGTAGTAGGCATGCAGCTTTTTGTATTTAGTTTTCTGGCAACTTGTTTTAAATTATTGACTAAACTATTTCTAAATGCAGACAATCCATACCTCCATTAGGATTCTGGTTCCATAATTCATGCAAAATGTGGTTCGTTCATTTGTGAAATTGAGGTCATAACCTCCTCTACCCTTTCAGTGATTACCGTATGGTACTTTACGTAGACTATGGTGAAGATGTAAATGAGCATTTAAAAAAAAATTGTCGCCAGTTGTTTGGTTTATTAACTACGGTAATATTTTCCATAGGTACGGAAAACTAGGCACGGTTGGATTTTAAGGTGGGACCGCATGTGCTATCAAATATCGCTTTCTTGCAATACCTGGAACATGTATATAATTATAAAATGATTATTGGTTAAATAAGTGTTAATAGATAGAGATAGGCTATTATAATTATAATGATTAAATAAATATTAAAGAAGAAAAGACACGTTGTTAGTAAATATTAGGCCTTCCAGTACGGCGCATAGCCTATAACTCGTAGCTTCCATCACAATTTAGCATTTTAACGGGTCACGTTAATGCATAATATACTAATATAACAACCAGATAGCAAATTATAATAATATTCTCACATATCATCATCTTGAGCAGTTTCCGACCGCTAGTCGCAGGGCCGGTCTTAGGGGTTTCAGCGCCCTGTGCGAAATTCGATTTTGCGCCCCTCTGTGCGAGGCAGGTTGCCTAACTCGGGCAAAATTTATGAGGTATCATAAAGAAGAATCATGAAAATATAGTCGAAAATGCATGCACCGAATTATCGGATGAAATTAAATAAAATGAACCTAAAGTACATTTACCCATTTACTATATTACTTGAACATTCTTTACTTGCGTTGTAGTAAGGGGATAGTCAAGGTAACATACAAAATATCGGCTGTACGCACGCATGATGCAAAAATACTGGACTTGATTAACTAATAGGTGATGCGTAACATATTACAATAACTATTTTTCAGTTGTGATGCAAAGTGTCAACATAACAAAATCACTGAAAAAACACACTTACAGGAACCAAGCTTTACTAATTCAAACGACTTCGACACACAGAAAAAAAAACACACTAAAACCCAAAACCTTATGAGAAGGGAGCTTTCCGTACTTCGACAGAAGCAAACTGTTTTACGAACTGGGCTAAATCGAGTGAACGCACAACATCAATCTCTATTGGAATTAAAGCAAGTTTTGACAGTCTCTCTTGGCCAATTGTAGCCCGCAGGTAGGTTCTAATCAACTTCAATTTTGAAAAGCTACTACGTTCACGCAAAGCGACAGTTACCGGCAAGGTTAAGAGATTTCGCAAAGCTACATCGACGTTTGGAAAAACGTCAATCATATTCGTGCTGTAAATAAACTGCAACGCAGCGCGAGGGTTTTTTGCGTTTGGTGGTAGGCATGGGCTCAAATGTTGCAGCTCAGAACATAGATCCATCCCACTTATGTCAGACTCATTATTTCCACTGGAAAGCTGCTTTTGCATGTTCATGCAACGATCCATGAGTGGACTACTATCTTTAATAGGCTCAGGCAGTACCTTTAGATCGTACAAAAATCCCCATGTATCGGAATGCTGAATATCTATAACTTCAGTCATAATTCTAAATTTTCCCGTATTGATTATGATATATTATTTAAAAAAATGTATTGTAAAGTGGATATTTGTATAATATATCGGAATGCTCTTTAAAGAAAAATAATCTCTTCCTTACAGACTTAAAAGCTACTGTTAGGAGATTGTCAAAGAAACTTTTTTTGAAGAGTCGTTGTGGCTTCACTTGTTTGCACTTAACCTTAGCCTGAGCTTCAGCCTCCGTCAGCTCCGACTCCAACTCTGGCTCAGAACTGTCACTCTCAGTGCCTGATTCGATGACTTGGTCCGAGTCATCTTCCTCAATCAACCGTTCAGGGCGTCTAGTCTTCCTTTTCCGTCTACCTTCTTCGACCTCAAGAGACACAGACGCAATGATTTCTTTAGCCGATATTATAGCGCTTTCATAGCCTTCTTGGGAATATTTTTCAAGGTATGCGATACAACCTTCCGCGAAAGAAGACTCCTTTTGTAGGCCTATATCAATTGCTTTTGCTTGCATGGCTTTGCTAACTATGTTTACTTGAAACAAAATGTCGTGCCATACTACAACAGCAACGACCAATTCGAATGTCGCAATTTTTTTCGCCAAGTATTCAGCTTCATGGCGTAGCCCCGAATCAAAAGCAGGATTCTCCTTAATGGCCTTTAAGGCTGCCACTACCCCATTCGTATCGTATCTACTGTAAAAGGTCTCACTGCATCTATGCGACACTCCCAGCGAGTGCCGCTCAAATCTTTTAGAGTCAAATTACAAATGTGAGCCAACAAAATAGACCACCGGCCAGGAGACGACGAAAATAAAACATATATGCGTTGAATAATGCCAAATAGAGTAACGCAGTAAGGACAGCATTCGGCTGAGTCAGATAAAACTAGGTTTAAGGAATGGCTACCATATGGAACAAAATTTGCGTGCGGGAACTGTTTTACAACGCGAGCTTGAACTCCTGTTTACCTTTCATATTCGCGCCGTTGTCAAAGCCTTGACCTCTAAGGTCTTCTAGCTTTAGCCCCATTTCTGTCAAAGTATTAATGATCAGATCGGCACATTATTGGACTGATCAGTAGGATTTGTTTGAGAAGATCTCCCGTCTATTGATGTTGAAGGTCGGTCGAATTTTTAAAAAGCTTCTGCTGCCTTCTTGTCTTCTTCTGCATGCTGCAACCTTTGTTCTTTGTTTGCAGCTACACTAGCTTTACCGGAGGAGGCCATTGTTGTAGGGTTTCTCGTTCTTCGACCCGACGTTACACCATCCGCACCACGCACTCGAATGAACGACAATTAGCCAGCTTCTAATCATTTAAGGTAGCCGCGGGCGGAGCGAGCGAGCCAGCGGCGTGTGGACCAGGTACGCGCTCCTTAGCCTGGGTTATAGCTTGAAAGAGGTTTTAAGCATAATTTGTTAAATTGGGTTGAGTGATATAAGATTAAGTTGAAATATAGAGGTGCCTGTCGGGGCAGCCGTCGGTCGTGACCGACGGCCTCCCCGGAGGCCCCTGGCGTAATTTAAAGTTGTTGGCAATAAGCTTATGAAGTATTTTAACGTTGGGGGATTTAAAGTTGAAAATAATAATGAACTGTTATTAATTAAGTTGCGTTGTCTAAACTTGTTATTATCAGCGAAAATTCTTAGTCTCGTTCACCAGACCGCCACACGCCCTCGCGTCCATGGTACGACATCAGCAGTTGCTTCAGCTTGTTAATAATAATAATAATAGTAATGATGATTTGAAGTTATGTCATTAAGCTGTAGGAAGGAAGGCAGACCTCTAGTGGGTTGGCGTTTGATAGTATGAAAGATGGAAAGACCTGTAGTAGGTTAGTTTGTTTAAAAATAAAATAATAATAATGATAATATAATAAGCCTCGCTATTGGGAATAATGAAGAATTGAATGATTTTATGAGCTGTGTGTGGGCTGTGCTGTGATTGGCTGTATTTGAATATGCCGGCTGAGCAGGCGTCTGTGCTGGGCTGTGATTGGTTGTTAGGTTTTGGTCTGTTTTGAGTATTCCTGATGGTGAAATTTGTACTTTTTGGTTCAAAAAGTGTATTTTGTAGTCTTGACTATGTTGTAGAGTAGGTTTGGTTTGAATGTATGGCTATTTGGGTGAAAAAGTTAGTCGGACGTTGTATCCAGGGTTGTGATTGGCTATCCGAGTTCTGCTGGGCTCAGAGACTGCAGAACTCGCAAACCAAACCTACTCTACAACATAGTCAAGACTCCAAAATACACTTTTTGAACCAAAAACTACAAATTTCACTATCTTCTCTTTGACTCTGTCTCCAGCTCGTGTCACACCCGCACCCCTTTCTCCAAACTTACTCCCCTCTCTCCCTGCTTCCTCGCGTCCTATCTCTCTCCTTCGCCTTGCTACAGCTCTGCTATAACAGCGAAGCGAACCGAAATATCACGGAAATGCCCGAGCCCTGCCGAAGGGCGATTTGGTTGGTCCCGGGCCCGGGTGTCGAGCCGGGTTGCGTTTCCACGATAGTGAAAAGACAAGGCAAGGGAGAGAAAGATATAGTGTTTGCTAATCACTATTTCACTGAGTTTAACTTCAGTCCGTCACGGTCTAAGATGCGCGTAGGGTTTTCAGTCGTGAGAGATAACACCGATTGAACTAAAAAAAAAAAAAAAAAAACAAACAAACAGATTCCCATATCTGTTTGACGAACTCGCATTTACCTATCTTGCCATTTGTGCAATAGGAAATAAATCGAAATTTGCCTATATTTGGGAGACGCCTTCGGCGCCCCCCAAGCCGTTGGCGCCCTGTGCGACCGCACATGTCGCACACCCCTAAGACCGGCCCTGGCTAGTCAGGTCTGCTTATTCTCACATATAACATATTTAATTTGCACCAACTTAATACAATTGTAGTCTAAGATATGTTAGACCACTGCCGTTTGAAATGTGCAAATTACACACTTTGTAGGCAAGTTATTTGTTATGGTCGTCTCTGATGCGCCCTAATTATTCTTTTAAGAGACACTTGTCTTTGGAATATTCATGAAAGACCAACCCTCTAGTTCTTATTTCATAAGTTGTACGCCTAACAACAAAACCACAATCCGAAATAATAAAGAAGATAATCATGAAGGATCGATATACTGCCAATGAAAATCAAATGGAGATTCGCGGACCGGAAGTTCACTATGCATAAGCTTTGGTGCCATTTTGACTCGTGGAAGCTCTATATGGTTACGGTACGGTACAATTCAGTCACTTCCCGTAAACATTTGTCATGTGACACTCCTATTCTGTACTCTCTCAACCCTCGTCAGTAAAACAGTCATTTATATCGGCTCTACTCAGGTAAACTGTATTTTATTTGTGTTCATAGCATCTCATACCATCTGCGAGCTACGGATTAGGTCTAAATCTCGCCATCACCTGTTGGCTGCGGAAGTATCTCCAAAAATGCAGTTACACTTACACCAGAAAAACTTGATTCCCGCTTTAAGATTCATTTTTCAGCCATTCGGTATGCGAACTCTAGTCTTAGAGAGTTCTAAAATATACTGGAATTTGGTGGATTTTCGTACGGGAAATATACGGGAATTTAAAAACAGGTCATCGCTCGACACCCTGATAATTGCACAATAGGGTAAATTGCTGCAGTTCATTTAAACTCTTGACAGCATCTTGATAAGTCATTAATGTACACTCTTCTTACAACTTGGTACCAGTTTCTTCTTCTTCTTCTTTCCTTTCTTAATTTCCATAAAATTCTTAATTAATATCCATTGTGTCTGTTTTGATTTGTACATTAGTGTCTATGGTTACGTAGTCTTCACCATTGTACATGTAATTGAAAGTAGCTTCATTAATTTAGTTTTGTAATTATTGCTGATCATCCTCATTTGCTTCACTATCGTTAACTTTTCACATTGGAAATCCTGCCTTTCCAAAACACTTTACTGTTTCTGTTAACAAATTCTTTACATTTTGGCTTATCCAAACTACTTCATCTAGTACAGAGACTATTTTAGCTGGAGGCGGATGACTTAGAATTCATGTTGGCGAGCAAAGATTGCATTAACAGTTTACGATAATGCACTTTAACGTTCTGAATGTTGCCCTGGTCCATTGGTTGAGCAATACTTGTGGTGTTTGTAGGGAACCAAGCAAGTCGTATGTTGGAAAGTTCGATGTGGGGGTGACATGTTGCATTATCCAACAGAAGGAAATCCTGCTGGTTCCGCCTTTTCATTCTTACTTTATATGCTGTTAACCATTCTTCATTGATATGTGATGTCATCCTCGTGTTTTGGTTGAGTTTCCAATCAATGGGAAGGTTTCTTAGGTCAATGTTATTGAAGCATTGTGGCTTAACCATTACCCCTTGAATTAAAATTCTCTTAGCTAACCCTGTAGCTCGTATTTAATTTCTGAACTTTTACCTTCTATTACTTGTATTCATTTAGCTCTGCTGTAGAACTATAATCATCATCATCATCATCATCATCATCATTTCCCCTTATCCAGCTCCTGCCGGGTCGGGGTATTTATGGCACTTCTCCACTTTCCTCTTTCCTTCCACCATTCTTCTTCCACGATCTTGTCCCAGTCCAGATTTCTTTTTCTTACGCTGTTCTTCACTGAATCAATCCACCTTGTTCTAGGTCTTCCTCTTGCTCTCTTACCCTTGCACTTCGCCTCCAGCATCTGTCTTGGTATTCTATTTTCCTCCATTTTGACATGTCCAAACCACCTTAGTTTATTCTTCTCAATTCTCTCATTTAGTTTTGCCATCCCAACTTCCTTCCTAACATCTTCATTCCTCACTCTGTCTTTCCTTGTCTTTCCTATCATACTTCTTAGGAATTTCATTTCACTGGCTTGGATTCTACTCTCTTGCCTGCTTGTCAGGGTCCAAGTCTCAGCTGCATAAGTTAATATGGGAACATAGTACACTTTATACATTACCTCCTTGCTTTTCCTTGGTACTTCCTTATCCCAAACAAGTTTTCTTACACTTTGATAGAATGCATTGCTCTGCTGTACCCTCCTGCCAATCTCCATGTCCAACCTACCAGTTTGCATCAATTCACTTCCTAGGTATTTGAACGTGTCCACAATTTCCAAACTCTGACTTCCAATTTTCACAGTGCCCTTTCCTTGTCTTTCCCCTCTTGTCATCACCATGGTCTTGCTTTTCTCTATACTGATTTTCAGGCCGTACTTCTGAATATTTTCGTTCAGTGCATCTAGTTGTTTTTGCACTTCTTCTGTGTTTTTTCCCCAGACCACAATATCATCTGCAAATAACAGTAACTTCATTTCTTTATGTCCATATGCTTCCTTTGTTTTCTTTACAATTTCATCCATCACCATTATGAACAAGAGAGGTGACAGCACACTCCCCTGTCTTAGTCCAGTCTTGTTCCTAAACCAATCTGTCTTTCCAACTGGGGTCAGTACCCTGCTAACACAGTTGTTGTACATTGCTTGCACCATTTCCAACATTTCTCTTCCCAGTCTCTTCTTAACCATGGTTTCCCATACCTTCTCTCTGGGGACACTATCATATGCCTTTTCTAGATCTATGAAAGTCATGGTCAAATCCTCTCCATATTCCCAGTTCTTTTCCATCACCTGCCTCAAGCTAAAGATTGGGTCCACTGTGGATCTTCCACTCCTGAAGCCATACTGTTCCTCTTGCAACGCTCCTTCCACCTTTCTTCTCATTCTTCTATATAACTAGCTCCTAAATTATACATACATGTCTACACTCTTCTACTAAAGTCAAGCAGTATGCAAATTAATTAATTAATTATTGTGTAATAATATAATAAAATGTATATACTGTATATAATAACTAGCGGACCCATGCGAGAACTCGCGCATAATGGGTTGTGTCCGCACCATGTGTACAGACTACTCGCCTGGCTCTAGTGCCATGCGGGCTATACGCAGCACAGTTCTGCTAGGGGCTATCGTCTTGTTTATTAGTTTAAAAGCACTTTATAAACGAATAAATATATTTCCGTTGACTTTTCAAGAAATGCAAGATTTTTCCTGTACTATTCAGACGATTTGAAAGATTTTGGTACAAACCAGACCTTCTAACTCCCTCTGGTTTAGGAGATTGAGTTTTGTGAAACATAAGAGTACACCTTAGCGGATTATATAATAGGATTATCAATTATTATACTTGTCAAATTCAGCCAAGCTATGTTTACCTAGAAGTTTTATCAATAGGAACACTGTCAGTCACCATCAACATGTATACATGAATTAGTTATGCCATAAACATTTGGGTCATCAGTCCTAAGTGAAAACAAATAACAACACAGCAAAATAAAAATAAATTTTATGCACGGGTAATACTTCAGTGTTGATTGCCAGCAGTTCAAAGATACCATTATGTTTCACCTATCGATACCGTAACTTCGTATGATACATCACTATCATCAAAAACTTGCCGTATTTCATCCTCAGTCAATGTCGGATCAGCCATGTTTGCTTACTATTAATCTGGCGGTTGCCAAGCAACAGCTGACAGGTTGCACGGCCTTCCAAATAAGAGTTTAACGTTGCCTGCTTCGCAATAACTAGATTTCACGACGTTCCTCACGCAACCGACAGTTTGCAGCATCAAATAGGAAGGGATAATTTGTCGGGGCAGAGACGACAGACGAGCAGTAGAGGATAGAATTATGATGTTGGGGCTCGCCCGACACACGACTGGAACGGGAAATTCGTTATGTCGGGGCTCGCCCGACTGACGAGGGTAAGGGTTAATAGCCTTACCAATCACCAAAGGTTTCTCCATTTCACATAAAAAACAGTCAATCTTTCCTTTCCTCCTGAACACTTCTCACCTTTCAAACACAACGATTTATTCTGTAACACGTGGAAAAATTAGCCCATCTTATCGCCGTTTGCTATGTTTTTAGGTTCATATCCTTTTATTATGGAAGGTGCTGTAGTTTAGAAATCCATTTCAGTGATGGTCTCACTATTGACTTAACTCAATTAACCACAAAGTTTGTTAAAAACTGATGTCCTTTGCAGAAACTCTCCAACCATCCATTAGATGCTTTAAATTCAGTATAACCTAGTTTTTCAGCCACCTTTTTAGTGTATTTCTGTAACATAGGACCTGAAATGCAATGGCTTTCTGCCCTGACACCAACAAACCACTCCCACATTAATTAATGTCTTGATTTTCAGTTTTTTCAAGTTCTCTCTTTATTTTTCCATTAGCACAGATTTGCCCCCGGCTTCAAAATTTCGGTTTCTTCTTTAAAATCTTGTACACTTGAGTTTTACCTACATTGAGCATCTTCATAATCTGCATTACACTCAATTTATCTTGTTCACTAGCATGAATCATTTTTACTCCCATGTTAAGATCGAGCACAGCTTTTGCTTTCGCAGCCGTAATGACTACTGCTGAACTATGTCAGGAATGTAAGTTTAAAAGTATTTGGTTAAAAGCTGAATTCTAGGCTGATTGACAAGGGCCGAGGCAAAGGCAGGCATTTGTTAATTGACAGCTCGTTAAGGTGAGCATTAGGATAGGATTAGGCAACAGGAGACAGGCAATTAGCCATACACTATGATGAGTGAGTTAGAGAACAAAAGAAGGAAGACCTATTTGCACATTCCTTGCTGGCTACATAATCAACTGTTATAGCAGACATGGTAGACTTTCTTATGGTGCCTGAAAATTTTCTAAACACTGCATTCAGGAACTTATAAATTTTCCATTTAAATACATGTTTTGATTTTCATTATCCGCGTAACACAGTTTCCGTTTAATTAAGGGAAATTAACTTGTTTTTCACTGCTAAGTTCATGGGACTGTGAAATATTTCCATTTAAGACAAGTATCCATTTAATCAAAGATCCATTGAAGGCAGGTGGTAGAGGTTTATTTTAGAGCTAAATCTGTATACAGAGCATCCGGTTTGAGTCTGGGCCAATGAATCACATGCACGCATGTTGGGCTGCATACATCGCCCTTATTGTTATTCTTCAGCCCTGAGTCATACTAAAAGCCTTGCATATTCAGTGTGCATATGAAACAGAACATTTATAAAAAATAGGATTGGACAATTAGTTGTTGCTCTCAAGATTACCAAAGGTGTTGAAGAAATTGGACACATACTATAGTGGTGACTATTTTGTACAATTAAATTGGAATACTTTTATTTTGGAGTAATGCATAATCCTTTGACTTATGATGCATGGCTCTGATGCATTGATGATGTTTTGAAGACAGGATCTTCCTTTATTTGCTGATTCTCTCCTGGTTTCCTTTACCTGTAGTTTTATTCAAGCAAATAGGATGTAATATTGGTGATAAAATCTTGAAACAGGCTATTGGAAATAAATCTAACTCTATGAAGTGGACATGAGAAAAGAATGAACACCAGTAACTGTATGAATTAGGAATCAAGATGAAGATTTTTAGAAGAAAAGTAGAATGAAATTGGAACATGAAATTGCTCTAGTGTTTTCAGTCAAAGAGTAAGACTTGCTTCTATTTCTTTTTGTATGTTTTTCTTTTGCATTTACTGTGAGTGGTACCACATCATGATTCCTTATCTTGTCATGTGCCAGTTGTTGCCCACCAAGTAGAGCTGCTTGTTCCATTTCATGTTCCCTGGCACAAAATGATATCATCTCAGAGGTTTCTTTGAGAAGATATAAAATAATGCCTTGGGAAAGGAATTCAAAGGAGTGGCAAGTGCAAGATAGCACAAAGTAGATACATAATTATGTGTGTTGGTGTGTATTTTTCTATTTACTGATAAAATATTGGTATTAAGTAAGATTTGTATAAGAAGGTAGGTTTCGTGTGGATGAACGTCTGTTTAAGAATACTGCTTGTTGCAAAGGTTATTAGTTTATTTGATGTTAGTATTGTAGATTGTTCATATCAGTGTTGGGTAAGTTACTTTTTAAAAGTAAATATGTTACTGTTACTTGTAAAAAATAGTAACGACATTACAGTTACAATTGCCAAAGTACAGTAACGAACCATTTCTTTTGATTAAAAAAATATAGTTGCTTAACGTGTTGGTGTGGCAGTACATTCATGTTATATTGTTACAAGGAAGACAATTACATTAAATTAAGTGAAATAAGTACTCACCATTATAACACTGTGCTCTGTAAAGTTTCCACAAGCACGGAAAACCTCTTCCACTAAAAACACATGCACTTCAGTAGTAGCCGCTGCGGAGAGACTTTGCGAACACACTGTATCATAAAACAAAACTATCGCTACAACAACCTGGTGCTAGTCATGTGGTAGCACATCTAATGCCTTAAAAATACTTCATTTTGTGGAAAGTACATAGTATGCTGTTAAACTATGAAATATTTTGTTACCAGAACAACAATCAACAAGCTATCTAATTAGTGATGTCTTACCCCGCACATGCTTTTTTTTAGTTCTCTGTGGAACTGCGACTGATCTGTACTTTTTCCACCTGTGCACACTTTATTTTTGAAGGTAACATTCTTTCCATCTGATTTTAAGGATTTAAAAACATTGGTGTATGACGGGCAAGGCATCACTTTCTCTTCTTTATACTCCATGACAATGGCACAACTCTTGACACAAACACGTTTTAACTTCAATCTCATCTGTGAAGTAATACCTCATGAATTTAACAGTATATTTGGTGTACAACATAAAACATGACTGGGGTTCGGTTCCAATCCCTCCCAGTGCAAACCTTTTAAACAGGTCAGAAGTACATTACAGTAGACTCACGATTATCCAAGGTAAATGGGACCAAGACTACCTTGGATATGGATAAACTCTGATAAAATGGAGATAATCTGCTGATAGGGTGTTAATGACTAGAAAACTCGTAAAACTGTAGAGTACTGTAATTGTTTATTACAGCACAACTCTTTAAAATTTACATGGATTTATTACAGCACAACTCTTTAAAATTTACATGGATTACTTTATACAATTTAATTAAAAGATAAACTGATTACAATATTGAAAATCCAAAGCCTGCTTCCAGTCTCCGACCGGGTCAGGAATGGAATGAATGAAGCCCCCATCTAGCGGCGAGGATATGAACTGTGCCGGCTGCCGAGGCCTGACGCACTCCTCTGGGGCAATGATTAAATGAATGACAAATGAAATGATAGTGGAGAGTGTTGCTGGAATGAAATTTTAACAGGGAAAACCGGAGTACCCGGAGAAAAACCTGTCTGCCTCCGTTTTGTCCAGCACAGATCTCACATGGAGTGACCGGGATTTGAACCACGGACCCAGTGGTGAGAGGCCGGCGTGCTGCCGCCTAAGCCACGGAGGCTTCAAACTGATTACAATATTAAAAGAGAAGATTACTTTTTGAACAAGTTCTTCATACCAGTAGGGACAGTAGAACAAGAGGCATAGGCTCTTCTTGCTGTGCAATGTAGGCTATAGCTGCTTCGATCACCCTTCAGTCCCTCAGAATGTGATATTTTCGGGGTGCTTTCGTCAGTGTCGTGCGCCTCATAATTTTCTTCAGGATTGACGACCTTGTTAAGAATGGCGTCGTCAGTCAGCTCCACTTGTTGATCTTGGTTACACCACTCGAGGAAGTCTTCATTTTCCAATAGCCAGCTGGATGAGTCAAGACTCTGTTAAGCTGGGGCCTATGTTAATTGCAACTCAATTAATCGAGAGTCTACTATAAGTAATTATATGTTGCTTTGTGTTCTCAAGCTCCTTAGTAAGAAAAATGTTTCTTAGAATTGAATGCAGAAACTTGCCCGTAATATAGCTGCTACAAAAGCTGTTTGGCACGTTTTGTGACACTTGAGAATGGTTCACAAACTTTTTTGAGTGTCGGGCCTAATCTCTTACAGACTTTTTACACACACCGGAAATGCACCACAGAAGATTTTGGGAAGTTTTCTATTCCCAGGCCACCAAGTACATAATCTACACAAAGACATGTCAGAATTGTTACAGCTCAAAAAGCATATCGAACGTTTATGGCACCAGTGCAGGTACTCGAACCTTTCATCTCCATAATAAATTCGTGGTGCGTTTATGGTTAGTGTTTGTGTTGAGTATAGAGATGGGCTGGTTCATAATGAGAGGTTGTTGGTTCCATTCGCACGTGTTATTGACAACTGATTTCTCTATCTTGAAAAAGTAACAAGCATTTTTGTTGCTCTTAAAAGTAGCGGCGTTACAGTTACTTAATTTAAAAGGCAATGTCGTTACCCTCTCATTACCGTAAAAGTAACAGTTTATAGTTGCAGCGTTACTTCCCAACCCTGGTCCATATGAATATATCGCACTCCCGCTGGAAGACTGCCACAAGTCAAAAAACATGAATTTTGAAGTATGTGGTACTTATAAATGCATATGATCAAGTCCGTGTCCTGTAAAACTGTCACAACTCAGATCCTATAAATAGCAATTCTACGGCACTGAATAGAAAACTGCCATAACTGAAAATCATTATTATTTTTATTAAAACACATAAATATAATCCATGAAAGAACTTGGTATGTTGTTGTATAACTTAGTACTAGACAATGTTAGAAGTTGGTAACACGTTACTTTCACTTTAATTATATAAATATTTATATTTTCCCATTAGCTCAACATCTTTAAATGCGTTTCCTGAAAATGTGTCCTTTTTGACTTGTGGCAGTCTTCCAGCGGGGGTGCGATATGTTACTAAATAGGGTTATTTATAATGAGATATATTTTAATATTGTTGAAAAGTGTTGAAAGTTGAGAATCTATGTGAATTTTCATCACCATCATTATCATAATCTTCATTTTCATTTTTATTACCTGATGTCATAGACAATTTTGTTTTGTTTCCATTAAATTATAATTTCTTTGGTCTTAATATCCTGTGGTTTTCTTTAAGGTGGCATTATTAAGTTAAGGTATATAAAAGAGAAAGATGATAATAATGTTATTGGTTTTACATCCCTTTTAACTAAAGTGAAAGAAATAGGAAAATCATTTACTATTTATTATTAAAAGTAAATAATTTGATAGCAGCCAATGGCCATAAGTATTGCGTTCATGGTATCATTCTACAGCGCAGAATTGTGATAACAGGGTGTCTACCGGTAATGAAAGTAACAAAAAAGTAGCTATTTTACAAATTAGTAACAAAAGTAATGAAAAGTAGCTGATTTTTAGATCTTGGATAGTTGGAAGTAACGAAAAGTTTTTGAGGCTGGGTTAAGTCATTCAAACTCACGCTGCAAAGCTCACGGATTGCGATGGAGCGAGTTTCTCGCAAGTGGTGCCGATTCGTAATAAAGCTATATCAAATATAAAGGGACAGGAATTCCGCCTGATCAATACAAAACTTTTCAGTCAAGGGGCTATATTATACCCATTTGGATGGTACATGTTTCGAAGCCTTCCATGGCCCCTTCATCAGCCATACACATAAACATATTGTCAGTACAATCTTGGAATAACATTGAAAAGGTTAAAACTAACATGAGAAAACTTGATGAAACTGAGACATAAAAAACCATGAGGACAGTTGTGGTACAAATACATTGAGTAAAACTTATCCTAAGAAAACCTTACGAATATTACAAACAAATGGAAAAATACATTAAAAATAGTATATGTTAAAATGCAAACTTACAATGCAATTTATATGACTCTTGTAATAAGTCACGTTCCCTCTGCTATGACGTAAGTTCGTTATTTTTTCTGTTAACAGCTCTTTTCCGTTCTACGTTTTTCGTTTGTTCCAATTTCATTTGCTGTTTATTTAATTGCTTTTATTTTTCTTAATACTAGATTTATCTCCCATTTAGGTTTCTCCTAAAGCCCATATGTCTACTAGAAGAAATTTTGGATTTCCTAAACACAAGATGCTCAACTTTCCTTTCGTCTCCATTTCAAGAGGCTTTCATCAAGCTTGGCCGATTTGACTTTCATGCATGGTGATGTATTGTTCTTTCACCAACGATCCTTCATATGAAGTCAACAAAGTCTTTATATGACTATCAGTTTTTAACATACTTTTAACTCTTTCTATGGGTCGAATTCCCTAGATTTTTGGACACGGAATCCTGCTATTATATTTTATCAAAACTCTAAGATTATTACAAGAGTCATATAAATTGCATTTTAAGTTTGCATTTTAACATATACTATTTTTAATGTATTTTTCCATTTGTTTGTAATATTTGTAAGGTTTTCTTAGGATAAGTTTTACTCAATGTATTTGTACCACAACTGTCCTCATGGTTTTTTATGTCTCATTTTCATCAAGTTTTCTCATGTTAGTTTTAACCTTTTCAATGTTATTCCAAGATTGTACTGACAATATGTTTATGTGTATGGCTGATGGAGGGGCCATGGAAGGCTTTGAAACATGTACCATCCAAATGGGTATAATATAGCCCTTGACTGAAAAGTTTTGTATTGATCAGGCGGAATTCCTGTCCCTTTATATTTGACTTTTAATCAATACGGAACCATGAGTGATTGTACGAATAAAGCTATATTTTCCTGTGCCCGACCTCAAGGATATATATATGTGTACTGAGGATACCTTGAGTGGTATACCTCAGTGGTATACTGTAAATCGGTTCAACGTACATTTTCGTCATCAAGAGGAGTTTTTACTTTTATAAGAATATTTTTTCTGTATTATTAGGGACCCTAACTTTTCACGAGACATTTATTTGCTAAATCTTCCGAAACTCAACAGAAACCTCGCATTTCTGTCATTGACGTCTAAATTTGGAAAATATCTTGAATTGAAGTCCGAAAATAACACAAAATAATTTAATGTCACAAAATTGTGAAATAATACCACTTCGAAATATTTTTTTGTGAAATAACATCGAAATATATATTTTAAATATCTCCATCTCGTAAGTTAGAGACATCCTTCGTCTCATTTACAGTATGGTTAATTCAAAATTCCATTATATCTCTAATTTTCCTTCAAAGTTTGGTTCTATCGGATATACTGTATTGGCCCAGAAATAAGCCGCACTCTTTATTAAAATTATTTGGGTAAAAAATCTGGGTGCGGCTTAAATTCGCTGCCTACACATATATATGTCGTCTACTGTTTATAAAGGAATGCTCATTAGCAAGAACAAAGCAACAATACATTCTGTAAGAGAAACTGGTGGCATTTAATGACAACAATGCAAACTTTTGTTTTGGCGTTGAAATTGTTATTTGGTAACACGGTATTGTTTCATAAGCTTGAAAAATCTACTGGAGCTCAGTTTCAGTAAGAACTGTTAAGAAAGTTTTGAGTGGTTAAATTTGTAATTTTTTCCTTTTATTTGATCGTTCCCTTGCGCAAATAAAGCAGTCAAGTTGCATACACATCAGGGGTTTAGACCATTCTTGCTTCATGGTCCACCATATCAGAGTCAATCGTTAAAAGTTCAAGAAATGCTGCATATCAAATGCGTTGGATAACAGTGAGGATGATGTATTGTGGGACAAGGATGGAGAACGGGAGGAGAATGGAGAATATAGTGAGAGTGATGATGTGAATACTGGCAGTGGTGACAGTGAATAAGACAATAATGGTAATGTGCTAGGTGCCAGTGTTGTGTATCACATGCCAACGAAGAAATGTTTAAATCATCTTTGTGCGCCCCGATAAACACTGCAAGCTAAGCCGGTTTTTACTGGCGCAGATCGCGGGTGCGCGTACACGGTTCAGTCGGTGGTTGGCGCGCACTTTTACACTGTTACCAAACATGTTCAATAATGTGTACTTACAGTGCTCATAGCCGATCCTGAAAATGGCCTCCCTCTCTTGTAACACACACCTGACATCTTCTGATGAAAGAATGGACAGCATTCTGAAGTTCCACAGCAGTGATGGCTGCGATTTCATCTCTTATGTACTGTTTAAGTTCAGTTCACAGTAATCACAATACTCACTAAACGTGCAACACTAACGTCTAAGCTTTGCAGATACACGTCTATATGAATGACAAAAAACGTGTGAACTAACATGAGTTAGCGGAGCGGGGTATTGCGAGGTCCACTCAAGCGCACCCGGCCAGCCAAATGACTGAACCGCGGCAATCTATTGCATCATTTTGCTGGCCAGGTGCAGACGTCGCAATACCCCACTCCACTGACTTATATCGTTTAGTGAGTTTTCTGAAACAATATGAAAATTTCGAATCATGTTTCCAGGAAGACCTATGCCCAATGCCAGTACAATTAGGAGGCTCACTAAATGATTCAAGAAAACTGGCTCCGTAAATAATAAGAAAGGGAACAGATAACAAAAATTAGATGAGATCGTTGTCCATTCTTTCATCAGTAGATGTCAGGTGTGTGTTACAAGAGAGGGAGGACATTTTCAGCATCGACTATGAGCACTGTAAGTACACATTATTGAACAGGTTTTGTAAAAGTGTAAGAGTGCGCGCCACCACCGGCTGAACCTTGTACGCGCGCCCACGTTCTGCGCCAGTCAAAGCTGGCTTAGCTTGCCGTGTTTATCGGGGCGCACATAGATAATGACCCTGTACAAGAAAATGAATGTGTCTTCCCTTAATCCGGATGAGGGTTATTTTCAGGCATAAACATTTTTCTTTTTTCCTCTTCAAAGATTAAGGGTGCGGCTTATATGCTGGGGCGCTTATTTTCGGGCCAATACGGTATAATCTATATAAAATTACCTGATTATCTTGAAAACCTGTATAATTCGTCATTCAAAAGAAAATGTGCCCTCTTGTATTATTCTTGCAATTCTCTCTGAATAATTTGTAATGTTCAATACCTACTTTGAACGTTCATCCACCAAAGTCCCATCCTCGGCCCTACTGCATGACTTACCTGCAGGAATCTCATCAAACGGACCGAGATCAGCGCCGGTTTCGTAAAATCATAAAATCCGTGCCCGATCACGAACTTGTGACCACAAGGACTGCGGGAATCCTGTCAAAGATGAGTGCGCGCACATCACAAAACATCATGAAACCCACTCGACACTTTTCCCTTGACTGTGTACTTAAAAGCGTACCGGGAGCGAGAATTGTGTCATCCCAATTAAAAACTACATTGACTACGTAGAGACATCTTCTCCTGGTGATCCACTGCGAACTCCCAACCACAGCATAGGGACAGTAGGAATCACATCACCCCACTTACGAGCGGCACCGACCAAATAACATGACCATAACTGCTCGTGAGTTTTCACCATGCCCAACCTTGAACTTGCGACTGCCACTCTGCTAGGACAGACAGTCACTGATTGCTTAACATCACATTATTTCTCAGTGTCTAACCGCGAGGACAACATAAATTTAGTAAAGCTTGTAAATCTCCAGAGCAGCAACGATCGTGTAACATCTCCATATTTCTCCATATTATACCACAAAGACAGAATTCGGTGACGGATCACGTAATGTTGCAATATTTCTTTGTGCCCTACCGCAGGGACAAAGCAGATCTTGTAAAACGGCCGAGAGCAGAGCAACCTCTGTGTAATCCTAACAACTTCTTGTACACAAGACTACATAATAGCTGAAACAACTAATTTGATATTAAATATCCATTATTTATTTAATTTTTGTATTTAGTTATTGTTTATTGTTTGTAATTCACCTAATAATTTCTTACTTTTTATTGTGTACAGTAGAGTCCCACTATTACGAACTAATTGGGACCGAACCCTGTTCGGTTTAGCGGGAATTTCGGAATAGGCAGATTTCATTAATAATATCAACGTATTGACTTGTTAACTTTTTGACTTATAGAGACACCCATTTTTTCGTATTGACTAAGTAAACTTTTGATTATTGACTTCCTCGGGCATAAATTAACTGTGGGGACATCTGCTAGTGTCAGCTCTACACAGTATTGATCAGTCCGTTAAAAGGTTCAGTGAAAGTCTGAAGCTAATGACAGTGACCTTCGACTACTCATAGCGCAGACAATCGACTGTGTTGTAAAAATAGGCACGACCCCCCCCCCCCTACCTATCCCTCTTGTCCCGCATTCCATACACACGACTCACTGCACTGCGCTCTGTCTAGTCCTATCAGTTTGATCTGTGCGCGCTTATTGCAAATTTGTTGAACTGTATTCTCTAATAGCATTTATTTAACTTCCTTGTACAGTATTACAATACATGTACGTTTTAACACGAAAAAACTAACGTCTTCTTGATTTCTCCTGTTTTTAAGTAAAAAAAGAGAAAGTAAAAAGAACAATCGGTATTTTTCTGAACTCCGTTCGGAATTGCGGGACTCTACTGTACTTATTATTTAATTATGTACACGGTTCTTTATTATTTGTCTTTCTAAAATTCTTCAGCATTTTCTTTCTAAAATTGTCCTCTTAAATTATATACAGAATAAAGTACATGTTCAAGCCTAATACTGTAATTGATTTCATCTGAATTTTTGTGCAGTATAACACTGCAAGTGAATTTTATTTACCTTTTTAAACACCGTTCAATGTTGTGCTCATTTTTACTTCATACTTGCAGTAGACACAACTGGATAATGATTCAAGTCTATTTGGACATTCCAGGACATGATATCTGCCACACGTAGCCCTACAACGGTCACACATGCGACTACTGTCGACCAAAGTATTATGTGTACTCGAGTTTGAAGGTTGTTTGTGACGTAACCAATAGACATACATAAAATTCAATAACATCATCATTTTCGTCGTTCTATTTTACGTGAGCTCATGTAGGATCGGAATTTTTAGTTTATATTTTAATATTTTTTATCGCAGTTGGAACACAAAAAGTGCCCGTTTTTAAGCGTGTTTCAACCATGCGTCACATTTGAGAATTATTATCTCACAAACCCGTCATATGATCGAATCCAAATTTTAACACAATATACATTGGAATGTTGTATAACGGGTTTAATAATTTCAAAATTTTGCGTGTCCAAGAAACAAAGTTATCATCATTTGTGTAAGGTAACGTTTTCTCGGCTTGGGGTGGTTGGAATATGTAGTTCTTGGTCGCGATGTAATTCTTATACATCAAAAAGTTATTATGCTGTATGACTTTAAAATACGTAAATTAATTCACTTATTTTATATCGGTTTATATTTGAACGGGGAAATACGACCTCGCCTTGCTCGGCAGTGATGGGCTCCATCTCAGCAACGCTGTACAGCTTACGCCGGAGCGGCAGGCTGGTGAATCATGCCTTATTTCCACGAAAAAATACAAACCGATATAAAATAAGTGAATTAATTTACGTATTTCACAGTCATACAGCATAACTTCTTGATGTATAAGGATTACAACTCGACCAAGAGCTATATTTTCCAACCACCCCGAGCCGAGAAAAAGTTACCTTACAAAAATGATAACAACTTTGTTTCTTGGACACACAATATTTTGAAATTAATAAACCAGTTATACAACATTCTAATGTATATTGTGTTAAAATTTTCATTCGATCTGATGACGGAGTTTTGAGATAATAATTCTTAAATGTGACGCATGGTTGAAACACGCTTAAAAACGGGCACATTTTGTGTCCCAACTGCGATAAAAAATATTAAAATATAAATTAAAAATTCCAAACCTACATGAACTAACGTAGAATAGAAAGACGAAAATGATGATGTGATTGGATTTTATGTAGGTCTATTGGTTACTTCACAAACAACCTTCAAACTCGAGTGCACATAATACTTTGGTCGACAGTAGGTGCTGGTTGGTTTTGAAACCTGTGCACTGCCATTCGGGTCACCATGTGCCGCAATTTGTAGTTCAGCCGCATCAACTCATTTGTCATCATTGTGTCGGTGATGTAAAATTCTTCCCAGATGGCCGCCTCTTTCTGCTGTAGCTCTGCAAGTATTTGATCGTAGCTTGGTGTACTGTACATGGCAACTACATCTTGCATCGAAGCTCGGCAATGAAGAATGGCTCATTTGTTAGGTCGTGAAAATAGGTATTTTTTTGACAGCAACGAGTTGCAGTTCTGCTTTAACATACATTTTCCTCAGCTCGTTATTGTCATTCATAGCCTTGATTGCAGTTCGAATTCGGTCTATAGTGTGCTGAGCGAAGATGTTACCTCGGGTCTGAATAGGAACTCCTAATTATTTGAAGACATTAATGGTATTTAGGTCCCCGTTGTAAGCTACCTTCTCTGTTGAGGAGAGTCTGCCTCCTTTCCTGAAAGGGGCGTGGTGGCGCAGTGGTCAAGCTGTTTGCCTCTCACCCTGGTGGACCGGGTTTAATTCCCGGTCAATAATAAAATATTTATTGCAGCTAATAGCCAAAGGAATGATACAGACAAAATTAAACATACATAGGAATAAACTATTCATTACAACAGAAGGACGTCAAGAGATTCAAGTCTATATGTAGAGTACATCGCATGATATCTTTCGCAACATTTGCCGCAACGTTCACATACACAGTCTGCGTCTGGCTGGTGAAACTTCCTTAACTTGCACAGCTTATGGTGAAAGCCATATATGGCAAAGCGTGTAACAGTATGTCTTAGTTCGTAGCCTCCCCGTTTCCAATCATTGCAGGTCATTGCGTCAGTGATGTAGAAATCCCACCATATGTCTCTCTTCTTCGATTTCAGGTTCTCCATGAGTTGCACGTATTCTGGTGTAGACGGTAGCGACAGTTGGAGGCGGAGCTCTTCCACATAATATAATTCACGTGTTAATTCATAGACTAGTCTTGAAGGCGTGTATTTTGAAACACACAGAACCTTCTTTAAGAAAGTCACTTTTAGTTTTTCCATCTTTTCCAGGTGTTTCAATTTGAGGTGTGTCCAGATATTCTCTAATCCATATGTTACAACGGGTGTAACTTTGAGCTGGAAGAGTTTCAAGGCTGTTTTGACGTAGAGTTTTCTCAACTGTCTGATATCATTTATGGCCCTCGTAGCCGCACTGATCCTATCGTTAACGTGAAGCGTAAAGACGTTGCCCGTTGTCTGAAGTGTCACGCCTAGATATTTAAAGTTAGAAACGCTCTCCAGGGGTTTTCTGTGTGTGTGTGAAAAACTGCTGGTTTTCCCCCTTTGTGGAAAGTCATTGACACAGTCTTAGGCTGAGTTCATTCTCTTCCGCCCATTCCAACAGCAGATCAAATGCAGATTGTAGTTCCTCTTGAGATCTCGAGGCCAGCACAATATCGTCAGCGTACATATACAGAATTACTTTCTCCGAGACTACCTGTGTGATATCCGCCGTCGCAATGATGAACAGTAATGGGCTTAGAGGGTCCCCTTGCAATACACCGGTTGTTTGATCTATTGGGTTTGATGTGATTCCATCGCTTATCTCTAAGTAATTTGAGGCCAGGATGCTTGTGATAAGCCGTTTTGTGTAGCTGTTACTTCTCTTTTGTTTTCCTAGCTTCTCTATGATGATCTTCCTATTGAGCATGTCGAAAGCTTTGGAGAAGTCTATAAATATTGCATATAGCTTTCCTTTTGGGACTGTCAGAGCTATCTCAATATCATTTAGAAGGCATTGGATAGCCTGTGTTGTAGATCTTCCTTTTCTGAAACCAAATTGCTCCTCCTGGAGCTTAGGATCGATTTCTCTATTAAGGCGTTGGCATAAAAGTTTTGTTAGAATTTTGAATAACGCACATTCCAGTGCAATACCTAGATAGGAGTTTGGGTCCTCTGTGCATCCCTTTCCTTTATACAGCAGTTTTACTGTGGACCTTCTCCAGCTATGGGGGATATTTCCTTGCCTGAGGCATTCATTCAGGAGAGATGTTATTGCTTCTTTTAGCACTGGGAGAGCAATTTTAAGGTGCTCGTTACATATATTGTCTGGTCCACAAGCTTTATTATTCTTCGAGCTGATAATAGCGGCCTCTACTTAGGAGGGAACGGTACGAAGTCGTACCACAAATTTCGACTTAATTTTTACATAGTCATGAAGGTCTTTTTATGCAGAACCAGGTAGTGGTCTAATTTTTCGCTGGACCTTTTTAAGGAGCCATTTGGGAGCCCCAAGTTGGCGGTGCACGCTCTGAATTGTACAGTACATACCAGCACACGTCAGCGCGCACAGCCAGTGGCTGACTTTCCTCGCCTTCCCTCTACCCTCGTTCGGTTCTCCACTATCACCCACCGCATAGGATATGGTTGCCTACAGTGGTTATGTATTTGGGACTGCGAGTCGTTTTCTATGCGGTCAAGTTCTTCACGACTGATGGCTATTCCACATACAGGCGATCACATTGGAGTCTTTGCGTTGTAATGACCGCTTGCAACATTATTGTAGCTCTTATTAATGCCTACGGTGTTCAGGAAGCTACAGAGCTTTCTGATAAAGAGCAAATAATGTTAATATAAATAATGACAACATTTGATGCAATTATGGAAGAGAGTTGTTTTGCGACTCCTACTTGACAAACCTTAAAAGGCGTTTGAAAATTCGGTCCCGAAAAGTAACCAAATTCGTCGGTAAAAAGTTTAAAACAGACGAAGACGTACGATATGAAGAGTCTAAAATGTTTGTTAAATTCATTATTGAATTGCAAGAAGAGAAAGAGATCCCGGATGCCAATATCTGGAATTCAGACCCGTCCCGATTCGAGTGCGATATGGCAACATAGAGAAGTTATGATTTTCGTGGTGTGAAAGACGTTCTTGCTACGCTCGTTTGCCGAAATAGTTCTACGCACACCCACACAGTGCAATATCACATTTCTAAAGCCGGAGAAATGGGACATTATTCTGTTCTTGATCGTTTTCAAAGAAATGAATGGTAAGTTTGGACCTAGGGTAAAAGAAAGTTTCAACGCCTACATGGATGTCTTTAAATACGTCGTCATTGATTGTTCATCTTCTGGGAAAATGGGGAAAGGGAATGTACTGCATGTGCCTGGTTCCAAGACATTTTTCATCCGCAATTATAGGATGACTAATGAAATCTTCTTCTCCTAGATTCATTCAGTGGCCAGGGCAAAAATGCACAGCTTGAATCTCTGACGAACAAACATGAACAAATTGAATGCATACCGAAAGGAACTACTTATCTTTGCCAGCCGTGTGATCTTGGATTCTTCCGACAACTAAAATGTTCAGTCCGTCGAATGGAAAACATTTGCAACATAAGGAATTTACACGGCCAGTCGAAATTAAAACCCAACAACAGACTTTTCATTATAACTAGTCAAATGCTAGCGCATAACTGATTACAAGCTGATTGTTTTGTACCAATGCTGAAATATGCTTGGAAAACAGGTGGTTATTCCTTTACTGACAATATACCACAATTTTATATTGTCTCAGAAACTAATTTTCATGATGTGACTCATAAAGAAGTATGCTGGAATTGATTGTACCAATTTATCTTTTCTTGTGTTTTGTTATTCACATTTTGTGTTAGATTTTCACTATCATGCCATGAACAATGCACCCATGCCAGACTGTGTTAGAATAGAGGCATTTCTTGAACAGTTTGAACGGCATGATGATGATGATATTATATTATTTGTAAACCATTGTTTTTGGTTCTATATTCCACAATGAATTCATCTTTGTAAATAAAATATCCAAACTAACGTCAGTTTTAAACCGCCATCCCGTGTACACAACTGTAGGCAGCCGTATGTGGTTGGTGATGGTGGAGAACCGAACGAGGGAAGAGGGAAGGCGAGGCTAGACAGCCGCTGGCTGTACGCGCTGACGTGTGCTGGCATGTACTGTACAATTCAGATCGCGCACCGCCAACTGGGGGCTCCCAAATGCCCCCTTAAAAAGGACCAGCGAACCTCCACTACCTGTTTCAGCGTAAAAAGATCTTCACGACTATGTAAAAATAAAATCGAAATTCGCCGTCCGATTTCGTACCATTCCCTCGTTAGTTGTAAATATCTCTGTATCAATGTCCTCCTCAATCTCGGGGGTATCAGTTGGACGAGTGTCCTTATATTGCAGTACATTGCTAAGGTGAGTCACCCATGTCTCCATAGGGATGCTTCTGCAGTATCTTGGTTCCCGGTCAATGCATGTGAGATTTTGATGTGAAATACCATTTCCTGTGGTTCAGATTCCACATGAAAAAGAGGACCCATGGCTCATGATCCTGAGATAAACTGTCAAATTGAACTACAAGCTTCCTTCCTTTCTTAAAAGTCATGTGGACAGTATTTTGTTCATTCACCATGAGGTCATTTCTATGTGCCTCCTTTCCTGAAAGGGGCATGATGGCACAGTGGTCTAGCTGTTGGCCTCTCACCAAGGTGGACTGGGTTCGATTCCTGGTCAATGCCTGTGAGATTTTCGAAGTGAAATACCATGTCCTGTGGTTCGGATTCCACGTAAAAAGGAGGTCCCGTGGCTCATAATCATAAGATTCACGGTCACGTAAAACTACAATCTTCCTTCATGTCGCCAGCTTGCCGGAGGATTCTTGCAGCTCCGTGCTATGATTTGCAACAAGGACCCTGTTGTATGCATGTTATAACACTTCACATCAACCGTGGCAATGGTAAACATTAGAGGACAGAGAGGGTCTCCTTGAAGTATGTCATTTGTCTGTTATTGTTCTTGATGTAGTAATGTTGTCCTGCATGATGATGTTGCTGCTTAAAATGTAGTGATTTATAACTGCTATATAATGGTATTTACCGATAACTTCGACATGAAGTAACGGCCAGTTTTCACTCCAAACAAAATTGCTATGATATTTTAGCATGGTTTCCATTATGCTAAAATAGGATAGCAACTTGCTGTTACTTCATGTTAAGGGCATTTAGGTTTTGTCATTGATGAGTGTAGTTTCCCGAGAGTTAGTGGTGTGTCGTGCATAGCTGTCAGTTTCTATGAGACTGTTGACTCATTTGGATTTCCCTCTTGAATGTGCAGTTCAATAATATTCTGCTAAGTCATTGTTTCATTCACACAAACAATATGCTTACTGACAAGATAGTGAAACAAGTCGCCAGTTTCTCTTATTTGGGAAGTCTAATCGCCAATGACAACAGGTGTAGTAAAGAGATTAGAAGGCGCATAGCGCTTGCAAAACGTGTTCAATAATATGAAAAATCTTTCGTTTAATGCAAATTTGGATATTGCAATTAAAAAGAAATTTGTCACGTCCTCTGTATTGTACCCGAAAATGAGCCGACAAAGCTTTTTCCATTATAAAATTGTACCACAAGATTTAATTTTCTTGCCAGTTCGATGCTAGACGTTAAAACTTTACCAAATATAGTCCGATTTACTTCAAATTTTGGATTTTGCCATAATAAGGCCCACAAATCATGAATATGACTTTATAAAAAGCAAATATTGGGGTCAGTTTGGAGTATGCTTCTGTGTGGATGTGAATCTTGGACGATCAGAAGTCAGGATTGGAAGCGAATTGAAGCGTTTGAGATGTGGGTCTGGCGGAGAATTTTGCGGGTTAAATGGATTGAAATGAGGACTAACATCGGCTTCCTGCAAGAAATTCAAGATAAGAGAGAACTGAGACAACGATCCATGAAAGAAAAGCTAAATTTACATGCCACATTTGTTAAAAAACAAAGGATTACTGACGATAGACCACAGCATGCTTGTAGATCACACAATAAAATAGCCAGGATCACTAGTTTCAGAAGGCAGTAGCAGATGTGACCAAACTTACTTGTCAAATTTCCTAATTGCTAAAATAGTTTGTTGGTGGATATTGTTTTAGATCCCTTAGTTGGGGGTAGTTAGATCTAAAACGGATGTGTTATTGTGTTGATTTGGAGAGTGATTCCTAGAGGGGGGGGGGGGGGGCAGCTTCCCGTAGCTGGGTAAGCTGACCAGTGTAAAGTGTTGTTTAGTGTTAGGATGCTAGGGGATGCTCCTATAAAGACGTAAGTGTACCTCGGGGGATGAACCTCTGCGTACAGGTTAATGTACTAGCCTCTCAGCTGGTTGGAGAGAGTTATATAACCGACGTGCGTGCGTCAGCTATGTGTGGGCGGCTCGCTTGCTCAGGCAGTCGGGCCGCTGCGGGAAATACAATGAAGCTTGAGCTAGCAACTAATGGGCTACTATTGTCACGGTGAGCCGTGACGGAAGTCAGGAAAGGTGTTAGGACGTAAAGAGGCGTGTAATTAGTAAGACAGGTGTAGTGTACTGACCAAGTATTTATTGGTCAGTGAATATGGAATTGTAAGTCCCTTTTAGGGGAATGTAATAAATGTTATAAGTTTAAGTGTACAAGTTTGTGGGGTAGGTTACAAAATATAGGATCTCTGAACACTGCTGACTCACCTGATGATAACAGCTAGGGCCTCCGGCTGACACACTGTATGACTGATAATCGAGAGAGCTGTCCTCCTTAAGGCCTTCCTCTTATAGGCTTTGGTGTTGTACTGTCAGCATTCCATTGGCATAGATGCCCCAGTTAGTTATAGTGTAGCTGTTTATGGTGTGATGCAAGTGTTTGGCAAGCCTTCCAGGCTGGTTAGCTGCCCTTGCTGTGTGAAAGATGTTGTTCTGGACTTATGAGATTTGCCAGTTAGGGGTGGTTTTAAATAGATGATGGAGGGTGGCTTCCAGGGGGTGCAGCCCCCTGGGGGCCTGTACAATATTTAAAGAAATATATTTTATTAATTGAACAAGCCTGGGTTAACAATTGAGGCGTTTAGAAGCAAAGGGGGACAAGTGATGGCTGAGAAGAGTGGGAAAATGCCCCTTGGAACATAGCTTCCTAAAGGTGATTTTCCAAGTAAAAATAATATGTCACTTGAATCCCTTGTTCTCTAAGCACCTCAATTATTTTTTTGAAGCTAAACATCAAATGACATTGTCAAAACAGCAATGGGGTCAGTTGGGAGTGCGAGTAAGCGGTGCAAGGTGTAATGTGAAAGTGTCAGGAGTTTACTGTATCGGAAGTGCAAAATAATCTACCCTAAAGGTGAGATTTGTGGTTGTGAATTAAAAATGAGGAACTTGGGAAGGATGAAGACAAGGTAATCGGCAAGGGTGATTCAAGCAGACCTCGTGGGGTGCTCTGAGAACGCCAAGCGTGTAGAAGGTTTGAAGTGGAAAAAATGTGCAGTCATGGTTGAGGAAGTGAGTAGCAAAGACGAAGTAATTAAATTGCTTCAGCTAGAGCTAGTCGCTGTACTGAAATATTTGGAAAGGGCCAGGAAGGTAAACAAGACCATGGAGGAAAAATTGTCAACCTTGGAGGTTAGTAATTTAACTTTGTGGTTTGATGGGCAGATGGCAGGATCAACAGTGACCGGAAGTCAAGGAGAACAAAACGCACAGAAACAACTGACGGATGGATGGTGGAGGAAGGATTGGAGCTGGACACCATCGAGTGCGATCGAGTGGAGCAGAGCAAAGATGAGGAAATAAGGGACATATCGGTCAACGGAAGAAGGGAGGAGGAAAAGTGCCAGTCGATGGTTATTGGGAGGATTCATTAACTAAGTGCTTGGGAAAAGGGCTTCAGGGAGCAAATACTGAAGTGAAATGTTTTTCTTGCATAAGGACTGAACAATTAAGAAGAAAAGTGATGTTAATGGTTGGGGTTGAAGAAGTTAAGTCAATAATTATAAATAATTTTATTAATGCAGCCAATGGCCATGTATTTTCTTTTCAGGATGGGTCAGGGAAGGGAATCGGCCATGGACCTATTGAAAGGAACCGTCCAGGCATTTGACTGGTGGTGAAAATGGGAAACCACGAAAACCATTTTTAGGACGGCCGAGGTGGGGTTTTAACCCACGCTCTCCCGATGCCCACAAGGTTGCGCGTTAGTGCTTTCGGCCAGAGCGGCCGGTAAGTCAATCATTATACTGTACATGTAGGAACAAAGGAGCTCTGCTACTTCAGACAATATAGGAAATGACATGAAAAGCCTGATAAGAGCATGCAGGGAGAAGTATAGCAGTGCTTCTAATGCAGTGAGTGGCATTTCATATCGGCGGGATGTGGATGCAGTAAATGGTGTGCTGGACTGGATTTGTGGTGAAGAGGAAGTTCTTTATATTAACTCGTTACTGTGGATAGAAGATAATGATTTGGGGCCGGATGGTCTCCACATTAATAGGCGAGGTTTGGTCAAACTGGGACAACTCTAGGGAAGGGTCATTAAAAGTTTGACAAAAAAAAAAAAAAAACAGCAAGTGCATTGGTGGTGATTGTTTTAGGTGGTAGAATATCAAGGTGATCTGCCCTTAATGTAGACAGATACCATTAACTACAGTTTGATTTAGTATATACAATTTTACTTATTGTGACGGTAATTTTTTTTTTTTTTAGCAGTATTTCATTCAAAGCATTGACATTGCATTCCATGAATCGAAGAGTAACATGGAAAAATTGATAAAGGTTTTCCTTCAAGTTAGGCTCAGAAAGCTTTGGAGTAGTATCTTGGTAAGAACCAAGTGCAAATAAGTGCTCTTCAGAGCTGATGTGCTTCTTTCTATGCAAGGACTCTCGGGTGCAAAACACTTGCAATATATCACTGCTGTGATTTGCTGGCTCATAGTGGTGTCTCACAGTGTATAGTTCAGTTAATATACCATTGTGGAAAACCCATTTATTATCATTATTTATACTAATGTATAAAAATCTTGTGATGTCTGTCTGTTACTCTTTCACTAAAAACAAAAAAACAAAAAACTTCTCAATCATTTAAGCTGAAATTTTGCATGAACATAATTTATATATCAGGGGAAAAAATAGGACTATTGCCATTTTGCAACATAATATACTTTCCTGACTTCTGCCCTTTGGCACTTTCCATATACTAAAATAAGCTAAATATCAAAGTTGTCATAGAAGGACCAGACAGAACTCATTTTACGCCCATCAGTGCAAGAAACAATACTCAAAAGTCTCATAGAGATCCCGAGAACTACATATTAAGGTTTAGGGCCAACCGTTTCCAAGGTATTTCCAAAATAAATATCCCTGTTTTTGGCGGACCCAACATGAACGTTGGTGGTCTTTGAGGTCTACTACTACTAAATGGTAAGACTAATATAAAAAAGGATTGCACTAACAGGATCGGATTTTATAAGATTTACAAGTTTGGTCCTGTGACTTTTTGTCATATCTCAGTTATTATACCTTGGACAGAGACAGATTTTTAGATTTGTGCTTTTTCCATACGTTTTACAGTTATTTTCCACTCTTAATGGACAGCTACAGCCTCCAAATTTGGCAAGCCAATCCAAGTTAGAAAGCTGTACAATCTTGGTCCTATGATTTTGTTGTAGGCATATCTCCACACTGTATATTGTGCTAAAAACATAGATTTTTTGCTGAATTTCGATTGTACACACCCAAAATGTAATGTAAATAGCTCCAGTTTTCCTATGTTAAGAAAATATTAAGACAAATAGTGGTCAATCTTAATTAGTTTATTGTTGTACTGCTCGTTGTTTTAGGGGATATAACGTCAATATCACATGCCCTAAATTAGGTAGTTAATTTAACAAACCAGAATATATTTGATTCTTCAATTCAGAAGTAACTTTGAAAAGAGCTCTCTCTTCTGCTGTTGAATCTACCATTTCGCAGAGCAAGAGTGAATACACTGTACATAGCAATATTGTTGCATGTCGTACCATTTTAATGGCTTAAAAGAAAGAAATATCATGTTCCTTCTAATGAGTTCAAAGAGTAGCATAATGTTCAAGGGTACCGTACTTTTTTAATAACTGTGGTTGAATGCCACAGCAATTATTAAATAATGTATTTGATCTCAAATGCACAATTATGTTTTAGAAAATTGTAGTGTTTCCATTTTGACATGTCACAATGCTTTATTAAACTAAATTTCGGATTGTTTGTTGTGTTTTTGTTGATGTTTTTCTTGAAACGGGCTTTGTCTCCTTGATTAGAAGCAATTAAATTCTTTGTTACAGTATTTAGTTTGGAAGATTGTAATTATTCGAAGTTTAACCTGGTTCACTCTCCTCTGCTTCAATTTCACTCAACGCTATCAAATCGCTACCATTGAGCTATCTTCAAAACATTCCGTTTCGTAACGGTAGTTAAGTCATGAAATTCATAGACAAACATAACTACATTAAGAATGCATGATTATTTGATATCTTGGGGTGGTAAGTATCAAAGGCTGTTCAAAGAATGGGTACTTTTGCTAATTATTATTATTTTAAAATGGAGGAGGCATACAAAAAACATTTTTGAACAGCTGAAAGTGCCCAAGCCCAAAACCATTGCGTTAACCTTACTTAGCTGCACTTTTGTACCTCCGTACACCCTGGCATGTAGAGGGTACACAGCAGCAAACTTCCTAACATCAAACTTTTGACTTTTATTCTTTGTGCCACCCCCATTGACTTTCTTTTCAGGAAACATCTCTTCGCACTTATATCCCCATTAGGTAATGGTTGGCCTTCTCTCAATCTGAAGCATTTATTTTTAGCATAATGTTCAAGGGTACCATACTTATTTAATAACTGTGGTTGAATGCCACAGCAATTATTAAGAGCCTACAGAAATGATTGTGCTCTGTTAAATCACAACGTGATGCTATCATATAGAAATACACTAAATACCATTGACCCAAGCCAAATACACTGAAATATGTGTGAAAAATCTATATGGCCATCTGTGCCTACTGTCCCCAAGGTTCCAGCCTCGGATGCCAGCATTTGAGGGTGCTTAAATTGTAGACACCCATGTCGGTAGACCTCTCCAGAACTCGTAAGTGCATGAACATCATACAAATATGCTTAGTCCGTTTGCTTGTGGTATCACTTTTCATTTTAATCTACTGCTTTTTGTGAGAACACCACCAGCTTCACGGAACAACTTTTGAAATTACGACTGTTGGAATCTCTGCCCCTGGGTTTGCTCACCATTGAATTGATTGTGTCCATGAGGTGCCATTTCCAATTGGGAGACTTGCACTAATAATATTGGCATGTACTAGGCAGGCTTTCAAACAACACTCATCACTATGGCTCGGATTTTTAGGTGCAAAAAATCGAGAAAATATGTATTTTTTATGTGTTAAAAATACCTGAAATATGTGACAAAAAAATAAAAATATTCAATTAAGTTATAATTTATTTTATTAATGTGAATATAAACAATATGCAGTACTCATCAATGCAATTTAATGTATGTCTCACTGACTGCTGAAGTATTACAAGACACAACGAGATACATATTCAGGTTGTCCATCACAAATGACAGACGATTATCGCGAAACACGTATTCTGAAGGTGCGAAACTGCGGCAATATATGTCTTGCCCTTGAGGTGTTGTGTAACATGAGATCGCTGTTCAGCCTTGATTGCTTTCCCACATGGTTGGCAGAACAGAATGCCCCCATCAGAAGTAAAATTATCTTTAAATTCTGCAGCAGATGATAACTTGTAGTTGTTTTTACTTTAGGCACTTCACAGTGCCAGAAATGAACTGCATGTGAGTGACACTGGTTCCAGGTAGCAGGGGGAGAGAGAGGTCTAGCACGTGGTGCAATATGTCCATGGACAGGGAAATCTGAGTGGCACAGAGCGACAAGTTAAGAATAACACAGTTTCAATCTGACATACGCTCTGCATGAAGATTAGATAGCTCACTGGTTCTTCCCCGTTCAAGTAACACAGAACAAAAATGCAATAAACTGAAAGATCTAGCATACTGATTTTAAAAAATGTAAATATGTATTTTTATGTGCTAATAAGTGAAAAGCATGAATTTATGTATTTATAGGAAAAAATGCTTAAAATATGTATTTACATTAAAAAAATATTTATTTACCTAAAAATCCGAGCCCTACTCATCACCATCACAATCGAGAATAACAATGATGGTCTTCATGACATAAATTCAGTTCCAGAAACAAGACTGACAGTATGATGCCAACAACCATATACCCTACAGATGTGAAGAATCACGTAATGATCCCTTGTCCTATTTTACATCTTTATTTGCTGCTGTCAATATGGAGTTTTGCTCTCCTTTTTGTTAGGAGAATTTGGCAGACATGTTTGTTTAACAATAAAGCTTAATGGCTTTTGGTAATACACACAACTGACTCTGTGAAACGTTTTGAGAGGCTGGCTGTGTTGCACAGTGGTAATGTTTTTGCTTGCTTTGTCGAAGGTTGCAGGATCGAATCCTGGTGCGGTCAGTTGGCATTTGACGGTGCGCAAATGCGAGGGAACCATGTCAGTAGATCTACTGGCATGTTAAAGATCCCCTTTGGAGCAAATTTTTGGCAACCCAGCATCTCTAAAAGCTGCAGTAGTTAAAACAGCATGTAGAAACAATAACATTATTATTATTATTACTTTTGTAGAATGCTTTATTTGTTTCATTGTATGCCTCGTGGATAGACTTAGGATTTGTGATGGCTAAAGATGAAGATTAGAGCTCAAAGCCGTAAAGAAACTGGAAATGGTATACCCATATGGCTGAAGACTATCTGCATTTCTTGTTGCTGGGGGTTGACAAGTGGAGGTATGTTTGTGTGTTTTGGTGAATCTGCTTGTACCTTCCTGACCTCTAGCACAACAGCATTATATATACACCTTACTGCACTCAACTTTAAAGAAAAGAAAATTAGCGATCCTTAGTCCTAAGTTAGTTTATGATATCAGCACTCTGTTGAAGCTTTAGTTTTTTTTTCTTTGTAAGATCTCGGTGCAGTTGTCTTGTTGTTAAGTATGTAGAAAGGTTTTTGAATAATACTTGACACCTTTTAATAATATACTTTCTCAGTAGGTCCCTTGCATTGCTTGTTGCTTCTAGCAATTTCCAGTCATTGAGGGTTAGGACATTTCATTGACACAAGTATAATAGTTCAGCAGTTCTCTAGGAATGCCACTGTGTTGTTATAGCTGTTTATCAGATACCCTTTATCTTGATCAATGAAATTTTACAGGAATAAGAGCTCAGTCCTAATATTACACCAGTTCTCATTGGTTGTTTTTGATGATTGTTATATGATGACATGTTATAATCTTTGTTTAGTGTTATGAGAAACTATTAATTTAGTTGAATGGTGAATTGTTTTGAATACAGCTTTATTATTGGTCTACCCAGACTTTCATTTTGTTGTCGATTCATTTAGGGGCTTTGCGGCATCATGGTCATGTAGCCCCGTGTACTAAGGCGTGTGCACATGCACACAATCTGTTTAATGACATGTGTTATTGTGATGTTTGTAATTGAGACTAGGATTGAGGATATTTGTAATTGAGACTAGGATTGAGGAGGAGATGGCCATGGCCTCAAAAATAACCCAAGACTATTTTATAAATGATTTAATACTACATTAGGCGGAAAATCGGAAAAGCCAACTTGCCTTACTTAGTCATGATTTCTTTATTCTACCAGACCGTCTGTTTTCCCCCGTTTCCCGCCGAGACGCTGTGAGCTTTGTCCTGTTACCACGACGATCCGAAAAGGTGCATTTGCAAACTATTACATGTGAGCCCCGGTTTAAAACTGAGGTAAGATACTGTGACACACAGCACACAAAATCATTACTCCTGCCGGGAAATATCAGCGTGCACGCCTTAAAAAAAACAAGGTAGAATAGCACAACTCTTCCCTCGCGCATCTCGCGTTTTAAGCACACCCTGCGCATGCGCCCTGCATTGTGCTGACAGAGTTTGTAAAGCAGTGATGCACATGACTTCAGAAGTTTGGCATTTGGTGCTATGCTTGTGTCGTGTTGACCCAAATCGGTGGAGCTTGAGCGTCTCATCAGTTTCTGTCTAAACTTTGTTGATTACTTCGTTAAAATTAGTGAAGTTTGTACTTTGTCACTGTGATGACCGTGATCTGCTCATTGCACCTGCTTCAAGCTGTTCTGCAGAGAGAAGTTTTTCGGTGATAAGACGGGTTAAAGACTACCTCCGATCTATGATGGAACAAATTAGACTTGATCATTGCTGTCGACTGGCCACCTACTGGGAAATGGTTAACAAGCTACATGACACGCGTCTTGCTCAAGAGTTTGTAAACAAAGATAGACAGACGGCAGTCAGTGTTTAGGTCTTTTGCTAGGCGTTGACAAATGTTTTATGTTTTGTGGGTATTCATATTCTGATTGTATTTTTTATTTGAATTATAAATAATGAATAAAAATCATCTTGAATTTATTGAAGAATGTTGTGTTAGGCCTACATTACCGTGTTATTTCAAGCCTAAAAAAAGAAAAAATCTCTGGTAGGTAGGCAACTGTAGTTTATAAATTTGACCCCACATCCACGAGGAGTTTACGCCCCTGGATTCCCAGTGTAGTTAAAAGGGACGTATAAAACCAATAACATTATTATAACTCTACTTCTACTAATTCTGATATGGTATCTAACTTAATGTCACACACACAAGTATGTGTGGCTAATGACCATGGATGTCCCAAAGCCCATTAAGAAACAATACTTAGATACGATGTGTTTGTATCACCTGGTCCCAAAGTCCAGCTGTCGCAGCTATTCTAAAAGGACATGCATGTTGTGTTTTATTATTTGTGCAAATTTCATGCGTTAAACATTTGGCCTTAAAGTGTTCTAAATTATTTTGGCATGTTGCCATTAAATCTTGTTGTTTTTTTTTTTTTTTTGCTATTTTATGGTAACAAGGTCATTCAGCACTTGAGGTGCTCCACATTAACAGAAATCTTACTTTATGCAAACATTACACATGAAATACCTCCATAGTATTAATTACATCCGTATAATAATGTTAATAAATCAGTACAAGACAGTGTAGAATTAGGAATCACTCAAGTTTAAACAAAGAAGATTTGAAGTATTTTGTTAGAATATGTTGGGAAATGATTCCTGAAAGCATGTAAGTAACCACTTGGCTCTGTAGGCCATTGAGGACCTTGGCCTTTCAAACGACCGCTGCCCAATCATATAACCTGCAGATTGCAGGGTAACACGTTGTCAACACCATGTGTACCCTTAGCCGTTAATCTTGGCTGTTGTCCTTACAAGGCTGAGTGCACCCTGTTGCAGCTCTTATGTCAGTTTTGAAATTCGTGAGGTGGCCAGGATTTGAACCTAGGACCTCCTAGGTAAGAGGTAAGCATGCTTCACCTACACCACAGGGCTGCATCTGAAGGGTCACTAAAGTCAGTGCCAAGTGACAACAAGGAGATGTTGGCAAAGAACAGCAATGTTTCCGTTCCTTTGTTGTAAACGAATGGCATCAGAGAGTAAGTATTGGATCATTATTAAATCTTTGCAGAACCTTGTATAAAGTTGAATTTGCATCCATTATTTATATCTCCTAATGGGGTCATGATGGGAATCGGACACCATTTTATAATACAGTAGTTAGCTCTTGGTGGCTTTGAAATTAACTGTTAACTGAGGTAGCGTGGCCGGCCTTGTGCTATGATGTAATGGCACACAGTTTCCTTACCAGCATTCATACTCGGAGCCAGCTACAAGGACCTGGGCACCATTGATTTATAGTTTGATATAACAGTTTAAGTTAAGATTAATAGTAGTAATACTGTATGAATTAAAATGGGATCATAATCCACACAATTTTTTTTAAGACTATTCTGCAGCTTTATTAGTTCCCAGGGTGACACCTGTGTTGTGCCAAAGTGTGAACTTCAGGGTAATTAAATGGAAATAAAATGACTCAAGTTTGCTAATTGGAGGATTGTGAACGTAATCTGAAGCATTTGCCCAGAGTACGGTGACCAGATTTTAAAAGTGGAAAAACAGGACATTTAAGTGAAATTTTCACACTTGTTGGCACAGTATCTGGTACAGTATTACTTCAAAACCTATTCAAAAAAACTTGGCTATTTATTCCCATTATTTTAAGAGAACTGTAGACTTCTTTACTGTAACCTCACCATAGTTCGTGCTGCATTTACCACCACAGGAAGCAACTAAAATGCTTTTCAATGAATAATTTTAAGTCATTGTTGTTTGAAATGTCCAGCAAAATATGCATGTTTGGATATTTGCGAGCCACTAATAAGTTTGCATTATGTAAAAGGAGTCGGGACTTTCATTAGCCATCCTTCACGTTTGGTTCTATATGCAAATTTGTATTAAATAAACCACACACACAAGATAATTAAAAAAACAGGACATTTTGTGTCCCATTTATTATTTGTCGATATGACGGGATCTATCATTGAAAGAAGGAACAATTCTGTCAAAAACAGGATGTCTGGTCATCGCTACACTAGAGCCTTTGTTGGTAGAGAGGGAAGAAGAATCTGACTTTGCTATTGCTTTTCTTAAGGTTTTACTTCTCGTCAGTTTTGGAAATATGATCATGCACGATTGGTATTGGGAATGGCAAACTTGGTGAGACAGTCAGTCTCAACTCCTGCTTCCTTTCAGTAGAATGCAACTCTGATCCTGGTTATATGTAATGGCATTATTAGAAATACAGTAGTTCATTTATATTGTGGAATCTTTCAAGTTCTCAGGATTAGTATTATTGTAATATCTTCATGAAGTACCCAAATGTTGTATAGTTTTGTGGGCATTAAGTGAAAGCAATATGTTACATTTTATCCTTGTAACAATTACAATTGAATACCTTATGTTTTGTGTTAATGTTGTCCATTGTATACTACTTACTGTACTTAACTGTCAGGAAATAGTGAGAAGGAGAAAGTTAGCAATGCCATACATTCCTACAATGATGTCCCTTTGTTACAGGATCTCCAAGAATTTCTCTTCATTATTTTTTACTCGAAGTCATAAATAAGTGGCACCACTCAATATATATTTAACACCTCTTATGTGTTCATCGAAGATTTGGAGATCTTATCAGAACAAGGAATCTGTATCATGATAACAAAAATGTCTTATCATGGAGTATTTTGTCCATATTAAATTGTATGTGAGGGGTAAAACCGTCATTCTTCTGGCTAGCAGGCAGTGCTTGTACACTATTGTCCTAAATGCCAATCATCAATCTTGTTAGTTTTTCTGTACAAATATTAAACATTATTTTGTTTCATGCTTAGCCTCATGAGTAGAGAACCTTTTACCTGACACCAGCCACCCATAGTGATGTTTTATTTGTGATAACTACTGACATGTCATGCAGTTCTCTTTCATAACTTTTGTCACTTCCTGTCACTAAGCCTAGCTGGCACATGCCCCCTGCATGTGCCAGCTAGGCTTAGGTCAGATTCATCGCTTTATGGACTCGAGGTTCTTTACTCTTGGAGGCAACTATATCTGTTCATATTTGGCCAATCTTCATCTAACAACTTTGTCGTTGGACTGGAATAATTTGTACCTGTATGTGTATTTCATTCTGTTACTTTAGTTTTTGGTTATATTCAGTATGGTAGGCTACATTACAGGATAGCAGACCAAACACATTCTAAATATAAGCATTATCTTCTCCATCCCTATGGTTGATGAATTTTCTTTGTAAATTTCATTTCAGATTAGGGCAGGTTCATTTTGCTTTGATTGCTTCATGAGTTCTTGTCTACATAATAATCACTACAACATAGGGGCACCCTTTGCAAGGATAGCCAGTCAATCAAATCCTGTTTTGGAAAGTTAAAAACCAGTGCTTACATACTTATTTTGCAATATTGGGATACATTGTATTGTACGAAGGGAAAGAGAACTAGCAGTTTACAATTGAATTTGTATGACACAGGTCATCCGACATATTCTACATACACCAACATGACCACAATGTCACAAAGCCCATTAAGGAATCAACAACAATCACCCCTGTCTATAACACCTTGTACTTTTTACATTCATCCTGAGTGGACATGGTTAGTCTTATATTGCAAGTAATAAATTATAATGGCTGTGAATACATATTAAATCAATTAAATATTGCTCCACCAATATTGAAATTGTCCCTGTTGCTAGAAACGATGCACATTTAAAGTTTTATTATTTATGGAATTTTGCAGTGATTTCGCTGGAATTTCCAGCCTGTATTTTCTTTTGTACTGATTATATGTCATGATGGTTTGGAATTATTCAAAGAATTGCATGCTTTCTACCATATGGTATTAACTACACTTGTTGCTCAGGTCCTGCTTGTAACTCTTGAGCATTTGTAGTGCTCATAAGCAGCAACCTCAGCATATACAAACACTGGTTTTGACTGTATAATCTCATTACTCAGAGTAATGTCAACTGGTATCAGACACTACAATAAACTGTTCTATCTTCATGTCGGCTACCATATTCTCTGATGAAGGTTGGTTAAATGTACCGTAATGTTTCTGTTGTGATTTCTCTTGTCCTCTTCAGCTTAATATAATGAAATGAGTACGGTACTGTTGATGTTCTTGATATCGTTCCTCTTGTATTGAATGGTAATGTGCATAATTGTTCATGGATAGTATTACGGTAATATAAATGGAAATAATGATGTGGAACATTTTTGGTAACATGATTTTTATGTGATCTGTTTGGTTTAAATGTTGTGGGAGGTTCGTTTTATGTTGTTTATAATTTAATCACATAAGCGTTCCAGAAGTGTGTTTAGATTTGAATTTTGTGTGATTATTCCTAGACTCATTTCTTATATGATGAGATATGGAGCCATTGATGATCTATCATCATCATCATCATCATCATGCACAGATTCCAGCCACTGGCCAGGTCTGTTTGGAACACAAGCCTCTCCACCGTCTTCTGTCTTCCCACCATCTCTCAGCCTCCACCCTTGTCCAGTCTTCTCTCTTCTTCACACTTTCTTCCACCCCCCTTCAGCCACCTGTCTCTCGGTCTGCCTCGCGGTCTCTTTCCTTTCCACTTCGTCTCGTGTATCCTCCTGGGTATCCTCTTCTCCTCCATTCGTTTTACATGTCCATACCATGTAAGTCTAGATTTCTCTATACTATCCTGTAATGGTTCCTCCTTCATTAATTCTCTGGTCCTCTCATTTCTTATTCTGTCCATCTTTGTAGCTCCAATACTGCTTCTCAAAAGCCTCATCTCACTGGCCTGTATTTAACTCTTCTCCCTTCCTTTCATAACCCAGGTCTGCGAGGCATACGTCAGGATAGGGACATAGTACGTCCGATATATGACCTTTTTGCTGTTCTGAGGGACATCCTTGCACCATATCATGCTTCTCACACTCCTCCGGAATGCTTCTGCTTCTGCTCGTCTCCCCCACTCATTTATTTCTCCATCGTTTCTTCCATTAACTTTGCCCCGCGATTGAAAAACAGACCCTAAAGAAGAATGTCAGTTCGTTATACTGCGAAAACACATCACTCAACTGTGCAGCAAGTGTCCACACTCCACTGAAGTCTTGCTGGCACCTGAAGTTACGCGGCCCATTCATCAATTGAGGAACTCTGTTTCATCTGCACATAAGCTGTAGCAGCTTTTCTCGGACATCGGCTTCTAACCACTGAAATTGTTTTTTGGGTGTGTGTGGAATCGGAAAAAGTACCTATCTGAACTGCAGAGGATTTAGGTTTGAGTTAGGAGGACGATCTCATTTTCAACTGTTACACTTCAAGTTCTTTAAGATTGTTTAAGGCCGGTATTACACTATCAAAAAAGTTTGTCAAAGAAATTTTATAAAATATTTTATAAAACTGAACTTTTATAAAAATTATACAAAGCAATAATCACACCATTACACTACATCAAATATTTTATCATAGTTCAGCAAAATGGATGAAGGACAGTTCCTTGTTCACTTGACTGTTTTACGGTAGTTGAAATTCTGTAGTGGCAATACCAGTATATAAAAGAAATGGAAAGATAAACTAAACGTCTAAACCATGGATCACCATGTGACAGGAAAGGTACGAGTAAAATCTTGGCGAAAGAGCTGCAGTACGAAGACTTGAAAAATTACATTATTATTTAATTATTAGACCTAGTAAAATTGGTGACGTTCGAAACAACCACTGCCCGAGCAAATAAAATTGAAACATACGAAGTAAAAAACTATGCATTAGATAAGATTCGATCCCTGGTCCTTCCGGTCCGGAGTCGAGCGCTCTACTCGTTCGGCCAACTGGGCCCATGGTCACGGAGGTTGGTTACATGTATTAGATACTGGTAAAGATAAAGTGCTTATTTACATTCGCTTGTAATACCATAAGTGAAATTAACGAATTATATTATAACATAAAACTACTATTCACGGCTTATTTCAGCCTATTTAGCTATTTAATTCCTCTATGTCCTGAAATTTGCGCCCTTGATGTGCAGCACTTATAGTCTCGGCCATTTTTGCGTACACTTTTTATCTGATATGAGCATCTTTGTTGTGGTAATATTCCAGCTGTTATGATCCGTCATTTTGGTTTGAATCTTTTATCAAAGATAGCATGATGCTCATACATTTTATAAAAGAAATTTTATAAAACCACCTTTTATAAAAGATTTCCCCATTACACTGTCATATCTTTTATAAAAGATCTTTTATCAAAGATCTTTGACAAATTTCTTTGATAGTGTAATACTGGCCTAATACACATAATATTTAATTTTATGTGCACAACCAAGGTTTTTTTTTATTACAAAATGCCACCGCATTTTTCACTTGGTTTCTGCTCAGTGACTACATACTGGCTTAACCAGTTTAAACTAGTTTGTGTTGATCAATCAAATATGGTGAATACATCTCTGGAAAAAGGTACTCCAAAACATGCAGATCAGTGATTCTATATGCAAATTTGTGCCTTCTTGCGTGGAGAACCAATGATAACCGTGAGTATGTTTTCTTGCAGAGTTTACAGTTCACTCGTATTCGATTTCTGATTAAACAATATATTATTAATAAGCTAAGTCATGATAAAATACCTCATTGGTTTGAGTAATCCTTGTCAGAGTTGAAGTATGGAACCTCTTGTGTTGACTTTATATTGTATTGACGAGTTTCATCAATGGTGATATGAAAAGAATTGCCGATTTCTATCGGTTTGTCTTTACTTGTGTTTAATATTTGAGAAGGAAACATGTTCAGATACTTTGATGTATATAAGTTGATAATATCTGTGATATGAAAATTGGGGATTTATGCTGTATTGACGCTGAGATTTGCAGGATTGATCAATATTTTGAAAAGTGAGTTATAGTCAGAAATCTGTTCAAATATTTTGTTTGTTGGAATTTTTCTTGTGAGAAATTTTTATCAGAACTATTATGTGACTATAGACTGTAACATCCTGTATGAGCATGTATGTACACGTATGTATGTCACTACTGTATATTTGTTATGCTGATCAGTGGTCATTAAAGAGCTGTTTAAATAATACTGAATTGCTATTTCATTATTTTAATCTTGCCTGTTGTCCTCTGAATCCTTGAGCTCTTTATTTATCTACCTTAAAATAGGTTAAAAGGGGTCCAGTCATGCTTGTAGCTCCGTTGGAAAGCCAGCCTGTGTTTGTTACACTTATTGCTGGGTGAGGTCTGCGTGACGTTGGGAGCTGGCGGGAGGAGAGGGGGGAAGGAGATTCTTAGGGAGGGTTTGTGGTGATATGTGCACCACGCCTTCTGATTGATCTGGCGGCATGTTAAAACATTTCCGGTTTTTAATGAAATTTGTAATGATGTTATATAAAAGGTACCGTAATCTTCCTTCTTCAGCTCAATGATATTATTTATATGCTGAAACTTCTATGGAATATGAATTCGAATTCTTAACTAGATGCACATGATATGCCCTTTTTGGAAACTTGTAGTTTTATGTGACCGTTAGTTTCAAGTTGTAGTATTCAAACGTGAATTGCATGATTACGACACAAGAAATAAAAACGAGATTTTTAACATTTCGCACAGCTGCCATCTTATGCTTATGAACACAATTGAAATAAATTAGATGCCAGTGGTTTAAAATGTGTATAAGCATTTGCCGTACAAAGTTTTACTGCACCCGGATGGTTGAATCGTGAGAAACGTCCGTTTAAATATGTACGGTATATTTCGCATCGCCGCAATGTTGGATTTGTGCTCACCAGGTTATTGAAAGTCCCATAGGTGAACTTATGTTCATAGCCTCTATCAACGTACAAAATGTCAGTTTGATTGCTGTCATAGATTAATAGATGTTGAGAACCGTCAAAATATTTCGGATGGTTCTTGAAGCTTGTAGTTTTAACGTGACCGTTAATCTCGCGATCATGAGCCACGGGACCTCCTTTTTACGTGGAATCCGAACCACAGGACATGGCATTTCACTTCGAAAATCTAACATGCAGTGACCGGGAATCGAACCCGGTCCGCCTTGGTGAGAGGTATACAGCTTGACCGCTGCGCCACCACGCCCCTTTTCGAATGGTCGCCATGTTGGAATTTAATATATGTAGGCCATATAGTTATGTACTATTAGATGGCGATTATTGCGTAGGTTCATTATTCAAACGTTCACTTCGATCGCAAGTAATGGACAAGAAATGAAAACTTGATTTTAAAATTTCGCACAGCCGCCATCTTGAGGTTATGTAAACAATTGAACTAAATTAGATGGCAGTGCATTACAATGTGTGTAAACATTTACTGTACCATATTTCACTGCGTTCAGATGGTTAAATCGCGAGAAAAGTTTATTAAAATATTTCAATTTCGTTTGGCCGCCATATTCGTTTTCTACTTCTCAGGTTTTTGAAAGTAACATAGATGAACGTGTAGTAGTGACCTTTATCACGGTATAAAATTTCAGGGTGATATCAGTAATAGTTCCGGAGATATGGAATGCCCTTGAAATATTTCGCACAGCCACCGTCGTGAGGTTATGCAAACAATTGAACTAAATTAGATGCCAGTGCTTTACAATGAGTGTAAACATTTGCTGTACCAGGTTTCATTGCGTTTGGATGGTTAAATCGCGAGAAAAGTCTATTTAAAAGTTTCAACTCCGCTTGGCTTTGCCACGCCTCCACCGAACAAACTGAGAGGCATCAAGGAAACAACGAAGGTGAGGAAATCTTCCTTCCGATCTCTCCGGAAGGAAGCTGTGGTACTCTGTCGTCTCCGGATCGGCCATGAGAATGCTACGCACTCCCACTTGCTAATGAGAGAAGACCCCTCTGTGTGTACTTGCGGCGCCCACCTTACCGTGGCACACATTCTCTTGGAGTGTGTGGACCTGGCCGATCTGCGAAGGACTCTTAACTGCCTAACACCCTCTCCCTTATACTCCGTGATGACGGGCCGTCAGTAGACCTCGTCATGCGATTCATGAGGGAGAGTGGTTACTTTTTTTAAGTTTTAATGTATGTTAAGACTTTTAATTCAGGTTAAGTCTGTTTTAAGTTTTTTTTATTACGTTCATCTGTGAGCCTCCGTGCTTTAGGCGGCAGCTCGCCGTTGGGTCCGTGGTTCAAATCCCGGTCACTCCATGTGAGATCTGTGCTGGACAAAGCGGAGGCAGGCAGGTTTTTCTCCGGGTACTCCGGTTTCCCTGTCAAAATTTCATTCCAGCAACACACTCCACTATCATTTCATTTCATCTGTCATTCATTTCATCATTGCCCCAGAGGAGTGCGACAGGCTTCGGCAGCCGGCACAGTTCATATCCTCGCCGCTAGATAGGGGCTTCATTCATTCCATTCCTGACCCGGTCGGAGACTGGAAGCAGGCTGTGGATTTTCATTTCATTACGTTCATCTATTTTATTGTTCACTATGCCTTATTTGTTTTATTGTTTTTTACCATCCACTTTTTCTTATTTTTATTCAAATAAGGCATAATTATTGGGGCCCACTGTCTTGCTTTATCTAAACCATTTTCGTTTCATCCATGGCAGTGAGCTATTTTTATCTTCATCTTTTCATTTCACGCCATTTCATTACATTAGGGGCCGGTAACCTAGATGTTAGGCCCCTTAAAACAACAATTATCATCATGTATTTAAAAGTTTCAACTTCGCTTGGCCACCATGTGGCTTTTGTAGTTACCAGGTTTTAAGTCATAAGTGAACTTCTAGTAGTAACCCTTTATTATTGTATAAAATTTCAGGGTGATATCAGTAATAGTTTCGGAGATATAGAATGCCGGTGAAATATTTCCCACAGCTGCCATGTTGGATTGGTGAGACGTAATAAAATTTGAAGGTCGGGATCGGCGGAAATAGTACTGAGAACTTACCGAGTTTCATTGAAATCGCTCCAGCCGTTTGAAGTTATTGGGGGGGGGGGGGGGAGGGCAGGCACACACACGGATAAAAGGTGATCTCATAAGCCTTTTTTTTTTTTTCATAAATAAAAATACTGGTATGGACTTACATTGACTTGAAACGGATATACTGTATTGTAACCTTTATGCATTTGTGACTGCATAAATTCTACATATTATTTCAACAAAATTTTATTCATGTTTAAAACTGATGGGAGGAAGACGTTGCTTGAAGACCAGGGCAGTAACAAAGGAGAGGCCGGTACGTGCTTTTCCTAGACTTTCACCGAGTGCGGAAAATAGAAGATGGAACAAGGCAAGTAAACATCTGGGAGCCACATGGGCAGAGACAAGGCGAGACGGTCATTCAACCGAGCGGGTGGATACCGACATTTCAACGATCATCTACTAGATAACCCCCGACCATTTGAGAGAAATTAGAGCAGCACTTAAAATTCAGAAACAGGAGTTACATCATCGTAAAGGGGACAATCTCAGCCTCTCAAAAGTATTTTCAAAATTTGAATTAAGTTATTCTGTGATTTTTGCCAGAAATAAAACCAAATTAAGGGGTGGATTTGAAACTACCAATCGCAGCCAGGGACGCGAGACGCACCAATATCCCGCCGAAATTATGGAACGATGAAGGAAGTTAGGGAGCTAATTATCCAAGGATTCAGCGGCGATCGGATTTTGGATTAAGAGGAAACCATGAGACATTGAAAATTATACGTTCGAATGAGCTACTTTGCATATTCATGCGAGTGACATTATAGAATAAATTTTGGAAAACTGCCCACTCCTATAACTTTCTCTGCAAATCATATAAATAATAGCTGAAGACACAGCGACGTCAGTCTACTTTGGGACATTGCTGGAGGCGGAAGCCCTTGCCCGGGACGATAGGAAATATAAGTGAAGTCTACTTTGGGGCATTGCTGGAGGCGGAAGCCCTTGCCCGGGACGATCAGAATTTACCGTGATTTATAAGTCCAATCATTCTAGTTGGGACATTGCATATCTTAATTATTCGCAAGCGCGAAGCAATCAGTATTACGAGAAAATAATGTGCGTGCCGTTGTCAGTAAAAACGGATGTAAGTTAGAGATGGCCAACCGTGCTATCAGCATAAAAATTCAGTGAGATAGGAAGCTATGAACTGTCAGCTGAATTAAGTAGGTTGATGATAGCTTAGAAGTTAGGAGCTCCACACACAGCCGTGCATTGTGTTACTATTAATTAGTCACAGTGGACCTTTGCTTTTGGTGAACTTTCGGAACCGTGTGTAAAATCACCCTCCCTTACAAGATGGACCAGCGGACTGGAATCATGGAACTGAGCTACATCCTGGTGAATATGAGATAAATTTAGATACCAGATGGGGCATGCATGTGTGATGCTTCCCATCCTGGGAGTTGGATAAGTTTCTCTCCATCATAAACCATTATGATAAAATAGGTATTTTTGGCAGAGCAGGCATGTTTGTGTAAATTTGTATATATTTTAATGATGATTTCCATTTGTGTGTTTTTATATGATAGGGTTTGAACATGAGCATCAAAATCTTTTATTTTGTTTGTTTTGAGGGTTTCAGTAATGTTGTTGAATGCACATTATGGGGATAATTGGGATATGAGTGCGTACGCACGACCGTAACGTAAAAGCCAGTACGGGGAAAATAGCATGACATTGCGACAGACCAGTAATGATGCAGCCACTTGAGCATGACATGTAAGTAAGTTACTGATGAACACACCTAAGGTAATAAGGCAAGACGTAATGGACAGGTGACAGTCTAAGATTCAGAGAAGAGTGAGAATTGACCCTTGGTTGAGCTGAAATAAATAGCGGAGGTGGTAATTCCCGCAAATCTACGAGGATATAATGGTAAGTGAAATGGCGGAGGTTGTAATTCCCGCAAATCTACGATGAAATAATGGTAAGTGAAAATGATTGAGTTCATTATGCGATGAGAGCACGCGATGGCTCCGTCGGAAAGGTAATTGTACAGCTCAGGTCCAAAGCGGTCAGGTAGAAAGCAGGTACAAATGACTGTGGTCAACTGTCTAAACCTTGGGGGTGGGGTGGAGGTCGTTGCCCGCCAGTCTGGTTTGTTGTGATGAGAGTACGTCTGTTGCAAGGTCAAGGGGACCACGTTGGATGGTATTGTTTTCCTCTTGCCGCTTCAGGAAGCGGTGTCATATAATTATTGTCATTTTGGGTGCATTCAGTTAATTGTTTGTTTATTCTAATTCACGGGGCGAAGGCCACCGTAGCGTGCTTATTTTGATGCCTCATATATTTTGACTTGTATTTTTGTGGATTATATTAGCTTGGCAAGGGCCTCCGTGGCTTAGGCGGCAGCACGCCGGCCTCTCACCGCTGGGTCCGTGGTTCAAATCCCGGTCACTCCATGTGAGATCTGTGCTGGACAAAACGGAGGCAGACAGGTTTTTCTCCGGGTACTCCGGTTTTCCCTGTCAAAATTTCATTCCAGCAACACTCTCCACTATCATTTCATTTCATCTGTCATTCATTTAATCATTGCCCCAGAGGAGTGCGTCAGGCCTCGGCAGCCGGCACAGTTCATATCCTCGCCGCTAGATAGGGGCTTCATTCATTCCATTCCTGACCCGGTCGGAGACTGGAAGCAGGCTGTGGATTTTCATTTTCATTAGCTTGGCAGAGCTATGGCTCTGAGTAGAGTTAGTTTTTTTTTGTAACGTAAGAGTGTTGCTCACATGCCTGTGGCCGAGAATACACCTATTGCCTTCATTCCCGGACACTTGAGAGGATGGTAATGATTGTAGGAGAGAGAGCATGTCCAAACCCCTAAAATCATTTTATAATTATAAATATGAGTGCGCGATTGATAGAATGGCTGGACTTTTCAGGCCATAGTTTGATAAATTAAGTCTGTTGACATTTTATTCTTGAACTTGAAGCAGTGGACTGGTGTAAATTAGATTGTTTTTCTTCCTGGTTTCAGCCAGTGCATTTTAATATTCATCTTTTTCAATTTTGATTTGCTGTGATTAAAATCTTAGTTTTGTGTTTAGAATAATGTTTAAGGGAGTTGTTTGTTTGTTTGTTTTTGTTGTATGTGGATGGGAATAAGCGGGAAGATGTTGTTTTTATAAATAAATTATTTTTGCATTAGGATTCCTCTGACATATTGATTTTAGGTTAAGCTTCCTGTGATCCGCCATAAATCCCTAGGGTGTTTAAGTTAAGTTAGAGACAGCGATCAGACCATTACCCCGAGCTAGAGTCGGCATCCTAGGAGCCTCAAAGGGTACATTATGTCCAGAAGAAAAAATGCAAAATAAATGAATGTATAGCCAGTGGATCCATTAACACCATGAACGAATTGGTTGTTTGTGTTGATTTTCAAGGTATGGAACGATGCCATGTAGGTGTATACACTTTTCCAAGCTCATTAACTTGATATACCCAACTGACCTAGCCGTGGTCGTTACGGCGTGGCTGCAGGAAGTCACTCACACCCGTGAGGCTAGGAGGTTCGAATGCCTCCGCCGGCAACCTTGAAGATGGTCTTCTGTAGTTTCCCATCTTCCTTCCAGGCAAATGCCGGGGTTGGTCCTTAGCTATAAGCTACAGCCGCTATCTTCCAATTCCTCGTCCTTACATTCACACTTTTCTCCCCAGACAACACTCCACACGCGACTGTACTTGTAGCTCACCCCATGGGTGTCCACATAGAAGCAGCTACAAACTCTGGCGAGCCAAACATGTCCTCGTACACTCCCGGCACTACAAGCCATACGCTAAAAAATATAATAATTAAAAAAATAGTCAACTGACCAATCACAAAGCTCGTGCCACACTGATTCGAAGACATACTTTGCAGACTGTACCACTATAACATGAATACAGATTGCTTCTCACTGTTGACAACTCGTAGCTCATACCGCCGACAAGGATTCATCAGACGAGTTATAATCATTGTCATAGTTCACATCATAGGGACATGACCTCGCTGTTCCGTTACTTAAAACAATAATCACCAGTAAATCCTCTCGGAGGAAAACGTCTAAATTGGCTTAGAATTGTGCACCGAACTCACAGGTGGTTAATCTTTTGGTTTGTTTGTTGTGCCTCGAATGATATCATCCCTATGTCTTAGAAATCAGGATCTGGGAGATGTGAAGATTATTGTACAGGGTGATTCTTTTGCTGGAGCGGGGGCGGCGGCCGGCTCCCGCCAGCCAACCGAGCTCGCACCGCGGATTGCGCGCAGGTGGAAAGCGTAACAAAGTACATTAATTAGTGGTAAATTCACCAGAAAAATCATGATTAAAGATCTTACCTATCCACAGGAGATGCTGAGAGTGTTTTTCTTCAGCTGACAGACAGGCGTTGTATCGTGCAAATAAATTAGCGTTTACACGTTGTGATTCCCTTCTGTTATGAGGGATATCTGCCGCCGTATATTGTTCTCCAGCCCCACTGGAGTACAGGCAATTGATCTGTACACTTTGTATTTTAAATTAACCCACAATTGAACATCAAACGAGCTTAGGTCCGTGCTTCGATTAATTACAGTAAACGCGCAGGGGAGTGCAGGAGTAGCTACATAATGTAACGATGTAACTTCCAAAGTTACTGTCTGTCAGCTGAAGGAGAACATTTTTAGTATCTTCTGTGAAAAGATAGGTTCTAACCTTTAACTGGTGACGTGAGGTCATTCAGATTCCTAAGAAATAAAAAAAATCTGTGCTTCTTTAATTACATCTTACAGCTGTTGTTTATGTTACCTTCTTGTCTGTGCGCTGACACTACACACCCTCGTTGATGACAGTTTAGTGACTTAATGACTGTAATGACCCTGGTTAGCTCGCCACCGCCTCACGCAACCCTGCGGCCTTAGTTCGGTTGGCTGGCGGAAGACGCGCGCGCCCGGCAGTCGGCCGCTGGCCCCGCTCCAGCAAAAGAATCTCACTGTACCATCAGCTTGATCACTCGTTTTAAAAATCGTGACAAGAATAATTTACAGGAGGATGGAACGACAGATTGAAACTGAGTCGGGTGAAGAGCAGTATGGTTCAGGAGAAACGTAGGAATCATATATACAGAAACCAGCCTGCAGTTATTAGAGATGAAGGACATGAGAGAGAAAGAGAGAGAGAGAGAGAGAGAGGCTGGTATTCAGAAAGGCAAGACTGCAACTTATCACCATATCTATTCATTAATCAATTAAGGAAATGAGAGAGAAATTTTAAGTAGGAGTTCAAGGTGAAATTATTATAACTCTGATTGTGAGATTTGTTGATGACACTGTCATCTTCGACAAGTCTTCAGAGAATTTGAATACGTATATAAATTGTATGAAGCGTCTTGAGGAAAGAATTCACGATGAAAATCAATAAATGTTAAAAAAAAAATAAAAAAACAACAACTGGAAACAATCAGAAGCCCCTACTGACATCGAATTGGCAACTGGAAAGCTAGAGGAAGTAGGAGACACACTCAAGTACACGGGGCTAAATGACCACGATCTACGAGCCCCTAATATGAAAGAACAAAAACAAATTACGGTATCTTCCGATTACTTCACACACACACACACACACAATCGAATTCTAACTCTCGTTTGCTGCCTCTTAAGATCACGATGGATAAAAAAAATCTATAGTCTAACCCGTAGCGTAGTGACTAGCTTTCTTGGCTATCACCGCTGAGGTTCGGGTTCGATTACCGTCTCTGTCAAGAAATGTAATTCTGGTCTGAGTGATGGAACGGGGCTCACTCAGCCTCGTGAGGCAGAACTGAGGGATCGATTCCTTCCTCAACCATCCTAGAAGTGGTTTTCTACTTTCAATCCAGGCGAATGCCGGGTTAATACCTAAAATAAGGCCACGGCCACCTGCTACCCAAATGCAAATACACTACACACTCTGGTACAGCCATCACAATGGCACAGGTTATCAGACAGACTCCACACACACAAGTGCATGGGCTACTTGACCAAGTTGTCGCAAAGCCCCTAAATGAATAACTAACAACAATATGTGAAGCTCTGTAACACGGCGTTGGATATTGAAAATCAATAACTCAGATACCAATTGCGCAATTAACACGAAACTTAGTAAAAGGGGAGGAACGGATAAAATACCTCGCTTGCATTAGTAGTCTAATAATACCATCACACTGCATATAGCACGCAGCCGCCACCTTGAATATATGTCATTAACTCTTAATATCGACAATCCACTATTAATTAGTTACAATGTCGAAACACAGCGAATATATTGGCAACTCAAACTAACACTTGGGGCGCTGCGGTCGGTCTGGATAAGTAGGGTTTAAAATACTCAATAACACGCGTTTGTTATGGAACACTTTTTATTTTTCGGTTATAATCAGTAAATGTGGTCTCTAAAGTAATGACAGTGTTATTTTTAATTGTATATATGTATAACTGTGCGATACACGTGATCTAATTTGTGTGTTCCACTGGTTTTTTTGGTGTCATTTGCATATTATCGAGCATCAGTTTTTATAGTTGATGTAGATCAGCTGATTCAAATTTATACAGGGCTACACTTCGGACATTATTTCGGTACTATTATGCGCAATATAATGTAAATGTCGATCCTGAGTCAACGCCGAGGACATTCAAATAGAGAAATACGGTACATAAACAAATAAATAACACACCGAAGCTGTGCTACTTTTATCATTCCGAGACTAGCATCCACGCAAACCAGACGCCACTGTTCCAAGCTCCGACTTATATCGTGAATTGATGTCAAACTGATGATCCGCCAGCCTACACCTCGTAATCGCTAAGTTCTTCGATATTCGAGCTATTCCACTACGAGTCATATAGGCCTAATTTGCCTCCCCGTGGGCACTGTAGAATGAGTGATTCCGCTACCATTCAAATATTCAACACCAAACCCACCTTTTAACCATCCAAATCAAGCAATTCCTGTCGCCCCCCGAGTTTTAATACAAGTTAAACTCATCCCTTCTCCCTACCAAGCAGCCAATAATTAATTATTTAATTAATTATTCAAGTAACTTCAATCTTACCAGCGCGCCCATCGTAACAGCTGTTTTTAAACTGAATAACCTTCGCTGGCTTTACGTCGCAGGTCTTCTGTCTGTCTACCTCGACAAGTGTTAGATCCTTCCCGGGGTGGAAAGGTATTATTATTAGGTATTAGGTATTATTAGGTATCATCACATTTCGGCTATTGCTATTTGCATCTTTTGGAAAGTGATGAAAACGTATATCCGCAGCCCTCTTATACATCGACTTACAGCCGTAAACTGAGCAATACACTTTGCTTTTACTCATTTTTTACTCTATCAACGAGTGAAACTTATTACTTATGTATAAAGACACGAACAATTTACCACGATCTGTTTACCAATACAAGAAACCATATACAAACAGTCACCACGTGACAAATGCACCCTACTTGGTAAGTTTCTCATTTTTACCGCTAGATGTCATATCAGATAGCTGGAGTTGCCAATAGCCTCACATAAAAAACTTTCTCTGCATAAAGCGCAAGATAAACGATTACAAACATTCAAGATAGTGGATGGGCGTACATTTTAAATGTAGGCCTACTGCCGTAATTAATTCTCCTGGATGCGAAAGCGAAATAACAACGAAACTTAGTATACGGGGAGTCTTATATAGGATATAACTCTTAACGTTCATCACAAGAATATTCAATTATACTCCTTGATAAGGACAAAGAGTTATGACTATACCCATACATTTACATGTTCTTTACTGAGCATCTTGTTTTACTGGAAAACAGGTACCAGATGACAGGAACGCGCAACGAAACCAACAGGAACAGCTGACAATATTCGGCGGGTTGCTCGATGGTACGTAACTTGACGTCAGTCTGTGACCTGCTCTGATTGGCAGTTAATTAGACCGTTCCTTTCCGGCTGGCACGATTTGCATGCGCAGTGGTGTTTCAACGCACAGTGAGACTACATACGTGTGAGAACAGAGCGCAATATCTCAACGCGCAATGCATGCGTATATTGAGTCGTTCGGGTCCCACCCTCCCAGTGCTCTACTAGAGTTGACAAAAAGGAAGCTTGTAGTTTAACGTGACCGTTAATCTTGAGATCATGAGCCACGGGACCTCCTTTTTACGTGGAATCCGAACCACAGGAAATGGCATTTCACTTCGAAAATCTCACATGCATTGACCGGGAATCGAACCCGGACCGCCTTGGTGAGAGGCATACAGCTAGACCGCTGAGCCACCACGCCCCCTAGAGTTGACAGGGTGAGGATATGTGAGCGCCGAGAATAGTGGCCGGCAGATTTCATTATGCCGCCAATTCATTCGATATTTTACAGGAATGTTCTTCTTCTCTCCCTCTTGTGCTACCAAGAGCCAATAGCGTCACCAGAATACTTCACCTAGCGTGAGGAGGAGCTAATAAGGTTTTTGCCAGGCACTTAAAATATTGTTCTAACCACCTTCATACAAACTTATGAAGAGACATTAATTACTAAAATTTACGCAATATCAGTAAGTTGAATACAAATGTCTCCAAGATTCCAATATCGATAGAGGAATACTTATTTGTCTAATAACCTGTGTTGTTGTGATTGCTGTATTAGTGTATATATGTTTGTAAATCAGATGAGGATTGTGAATGAGGCGTGGTGTATTCTTTGAATACACGGTACGAGAGATATAATGTCTATTGCTCTTTGCATGTTCATTTCTTCCTTCCTCTTTGCCAAACACCAACAGTGATCATCTGTTTTCTCCTTGTTGGGCATGTCTCTTATGTCTTCATGAGTATGTTTCAGATATATAACTTCTGTGATCCACCTAGCGTCATCTAGTAGCGAACCTCTGAAGCTACTCAATTCCTCATCGTGCAAGATGACTTACTTATCCATTTGGCTACCAGATCTCGTTATCATCGTTAGCTACTTTCTCCTTGAGCAAGAGGACTACGTCTACTTCTTTACTCACCATGCTGCGCTAGTATCATCTATCAACTCCTTGAAGACCAGCTCACCAAGAAATCAATTATGTTTTGCTAAGTTGGCAATGCTTATATGTTCTCCTTTTGTCTCCTACTCCCCTCTCTTTCCCCCTTTTCTTGGACCCTCCGTGCTCCGCTGTGCTGCTCTCACTTCTCCGTCTGCAGTTGACTCGTTCAGTCAAAGCTCCGCTCGAGCTTAGCCTCCTCAAACCAAGAGGCACACCCTCTTCTACGCCATGTTGGCTAAGTAATCATCATCGAAATCTTCGACTTCAACATGAACTCAAGATAAGTACCTTTTTAAAAGTTTTAACCTCATCTTCATGGTTTTAACTTCCAAGTGATTTTAATTATAATTTATAGGCAGTGTGAAACTATTTACTTTGGGGCAATAATCACTCTTCGTGGGATTTGCAATGTTGAGCTTTTTCTTGTATAAGCCAACCTTACTAAAAAGAGCTTTTCTTAAGCTTTAAACGAGAAACCCTCTCGCTACGTGGGATATTATCTGATACCCGCTGTCTATAATTACAAAGTTATTTCCGCCGTTGGATTTTCTCAACCCCATTTTTCTGCTAAGATTGTTCTGGAACTTTCCAGATTCGGTACTCAATCTACGAGTCCTGCCGTCATGTATTTTTCATGTACTTGGGAGAATTCTGTTCAAAACTAAATTACTACAATAGTGAATTTTCTTCCACCGCTGGAACATTTTATGGCGCATTTAATTGTAAATCACAACTTTTTCGAGAAATAGACTTTCACCTACCTAGTGCAATCAGTTATCTCCATAATTGCAATTACTTTTTTTCTCATAAACTTCAGTGTTTCTCTAGTGAACTTTGCATCCATCTTTACAGACTATAGTGATAATCAGTGCTTGCTCCACTTTTCTACCGCGTCGCGATCGTCCGGTTATATTAAATACGGCCATGAACATTGATCCTATATCCCAATGATCTTTCCTTAACCTTCTACTAACAACCATTATTTATAAAATTGTAACTTTCTATAAGGTGTTACTTACGAAGTGCCCTTCCAACTTTGCTAGTTTAACATTAATTAAATTCTGCATAATTTCTTGTGTGATACAAGTTTTAAATTTACATTGTTCCTCCCTTCAAAAGCAGGGAAAACAATTCTCTCAACTCTTGAGTGAGTTATTTTTTGGTCTCGCTAAATGAAAACTGCCTCATTTGACTGGCGAGTCTTATTCAAAGTATAAGAGGTCTAGAACCTTCCTTCTGATTAACTTTTCAGGTTCACAGTAAGTGACCTGCCCTCTTTGTTTAATTCTCATATATTAATTCTGTATAAATATAAGAAGTTGTAGGAACTTCTATTTTATTTTCACGTTGTTATTATTGTTATTTTCAAAGTCGTCACTTTCTCTAGAACATTCTCTCCAGAATTTCTTAAGGTGCACTTTTTGTACTTCAATTCCCGTTCAAGCTTTAATTATTTTATTGTTCATTTGTTTAAATCTTATAAAGATTTTAGAAATATGTAAGGTTTGAAACCTTTTAAATTGTCAATTGCCTGGAGCAACCGTTTAATGTTAAGAGGTCTGCGACCCTATTTGTTAAAAAGTTCAAACAAACCATGTTTATTAAAATTATATTGCATAATTGTTAATTTCTTCAAAGTTTTTTCTAATTGTAAAATAAACAAATCTTTTCCCTTTGCTTTTTCATTTTCGAATATAAAGTTTAGGCAAAATCCTGTCTTCCTTGACTCTCCTCACTCAATGATATTAAAATCATTAATAGAGTTTTCACCATTTGTTGCATTTGAGCAAGAACTCTTAATTTTCACCTTACTAAAGTTCTTCTTAGCGATAATAGCTAATTCTAATTGGCCAGTAAGGCAAGTAAAGTTCGCTAAGCCAACTACCTGCTTGTGGAGACCCTCTCCGAAAACTTATGGTCAGTTTTCTAAAAAATAAGTGTTTCTTTTTGTCTAAACTTTTAGCCGGCTCCTCGCTGAGTAAAAGCTTAGCCATTGTCCAATGCAACCATTGGTTCATTTACCAAAGTTACCCAATAAGGCATAATCTTTTATCCTATTCCTTCTTAGAGACACTTGGTCGCCCTTACAGGAACTCCATAATTTTGGAAATTGAAAATACCAAACCGGAGTTAAATCATTGGCATTCTTCGAATCACTTTGTAAAACCTAATTTCTTTGAGAAGACATACCGTAAATTTGTTCCTCTCAGTCTTGCCAGACCATCACCCTTCCCCATAGTACTTTTATACATGCTCGGGAGGAAATGTACTAAAGCCTCTCTCTTGCAAACCGCCCAAGCCTTAGCTGCAGTTCCCGTTAGCCTCGACCAAGCTCGTACCTACTTTAGGTATCCTAGAGTTAATTTACATTGGCAACCACCTTTAAGTGTGTTTAACACTAAACTTATTACTTTTGTGGGACTCTCCTCCTATTCTTCTATCCTTCTTTTCCAATCCCAAAATCTACTTCCTTCTCTTAATCATCTTCCCTTGGTGGGTGGGTTATTCCCTAACCTATAATCTACCCAAAATTTGGTACCAGAAACCCGGGAGAGTCCATTTTTTATTTCTATTGTTTGTCAAGTGTCATTTGACAATACTTTGCAAATTTTTAATATCTCCTTTGGATTTTTCAGCTATATCTACGTCATGCAAAGCCTGTGAACGGGAAAGAGGCCGCTCCTGTCTCCTTTGGGGTGTCCTGTTCTTTCTACTCTTTCGCTGTTGCCAACTTGACAGCATCTTCAAGGTTCTACAGTTTTGTGAGTTGTATTTCAATTTATTCTTTTTATCATGGCCCCTTCAGAAAAAGATGAAACTCTCATTGCTAGACGTTCTTCTTATAAAGGGCAACTCACTAGATTCCGAAATTTTATCAACAAATTAGATCCCGCCGAGTGTGATTTAGATATCTTAACACATCGTCTTAAGTTGTACGAACGGTCTTATGATTATTATGACCAAATTCAAACCGAGATTGAATCCGCTTGTCCAGACCTTCAATCGGATCGGGACGAGGTCGAACCCTTGTACTTTGAAGGAATTGCAAAGGCCCACCAATTGATCCGCAATATCTCAGAACCGGACACTAGGGTCATCAATCCGGCCCAGTTAGCACCCGCTTCAGTTCACAAGAACAAACCGAAACCGTTACTTCCCAAGATAAGCCTACCGCACTTCTCAGGCAAGGAAGGTGAATGGTATTCTTTTTACGAACTTTACTGCTCTTTAATTCATGAAAATGTCGAGATCCCAGACATACATAAATTTTACTTCCTTCGTACGTCTTTGGAATCTGAGGCCTTGGCTTTGGTAAAGTCATTGCCTTTAAGCGCAGACAACTACCACATCGCCTTTAATCTCCTTAAAGAGAGATATGGCAACTTACGGTTGAGTGTCGCTCGTCATATCCGCTGTCTCTTCAACTTACCACCCGTCAAACCTAATGACGTCACATCTTTAAGAGACCTCTTAGATTCTATGCAGTTAAATGTCAGAGCGTTATACCAGCTAAAACAGCCTGTCCAAACATGGGACACCATACTTATTCACCTAGCTACATCAAGATTCGATTTTTCGACACTGAAAGCCTGGGAGATCGAACTCGCCTGCAACAAGGAACATTCGTTCGAACACCTCATCTCGTTTCTCAACAGTCGATGTCAATTCCTTACAGCACTCGCATTTCAGTGCGAAAAAGTCGAAACGAATCCTCAGTGTCAAATTTTTGAAAAAAAACTTGCTTCTTCAAAGGGACATCAGCCCCCATTTGTCGAAAACAAACAAACCCGTTCTTCTTTCAATCATTCAAGAGAAGATATCAGGCCGCTTAACAAATCGTTAAAATGCACGCTCTGTAAAAAGCTTCACACCTTGTATTTGTGCAAATCCTTTAAAGAATTGTCTGTCGAAGATCGAAGAAAGTTTGTCTTAAACAGCAAGCATTGTTTCAATTGCTTATCACCTAAGCATTCTTCTTCGAACTGTACGTCATCAAATCTCTGTTTTCATTGTAAAAAACCGCATCATTCTTTATTGCACGTTCACGATAAATCGAGGTCATCAGCACCTGCCTCTTTAAGCTCCTTGCAGAGCCGCTCCGAACAAACTAATGCTTCTTCCTGCATTTCCAACGCCGACACTTTTCATAGTGCGCAAACCCTGTTGACCACTGTACAATTTGAAATCCAAGATAGATTTGGAAATTGGTTCAAAACCCGTGGTCTTCTCGATTCCGCTTCAACGCACAACTTTGTTTCGCAATCGTTGATTAAAAAACTAGGTCTTTCGTCATCGCCTACTTCTATCAATGTGACCGGCATTGACAATTTGAAAACTCAAGTTTTGCAGTCTTCAAAATTGAAAATCAGAGACGTTTGCCAAAGAAACACCAATCTTAATTTAAACTGTCTCGTTCTTACCAGTATTGGCAAGGACACTCCAAGTCACTCTATCAATACTTCCGGATTAAAGATTCCTTCGCACTTAAGGTTAGCCGATCCTCAGTTTAATGCACAAGGTCCCATTGATGTGCTTTTCAGTGCCAATGTTTTTTGGAATTGCATTCGCAAACAAACACGCAAGTTATCTTCAACCGTGGTCGCTAGATACACCGATTTTGGTTGGGTTATTACTGGTGGAATTCAACATCCCAGTGTTCAAACCAAAACGCAATGTCATTTCGTCACAGCTGACATAAATCCCATTTCTGAAAAAGAGAACGCTCATGTTTCAAATCTCAATATTTTTGAAAACCACTTGTCGAAACGATGTCTTATCGTGAACAACTGCGCTAACCCTGTAAGTTGTTTAAATGGCTTTTCCTTCTTCCCGCACAAGATGGCCATTCAAGTTCGCCTTGCTTTGTGTTATTTCGTCTATCTTCTTATGTCATTTTTTATAGCAGTTAATTGCTTAAACTATTCCTCGAAAACTATCTTCCCCTTGTGTAAAACCATGGCTATCAGTCACCATCACTTTGCTGTACGCTATGTTTCACTTCTTTCGTTATGTAGAAGGATGGCCACGGCCGGCTCCTCCCCCCTTCCTCGCAATTGGAAGTCGCTCATGAAACCGATTGAAACTCTGAATTCTATAGCATCTAGAATAACTATTCTTATGCATAACCTTCGTCTCAATGTCCCAGCTTGTCTTCTTTGCTCGGAAGAATTAAGCTTCTTTTTGTTGAAAATTGTCCGATTTCGTGATCCTCTCAATTATGCGAAATTGATTTTCTACTTTATTTCATATAGCTTTAAATTGCTTTTTCACGTCCAAGTTACGATTGACTGCATGTCGTGTGACTCGTTCCGCTTTAAGTTACAGCTGATTCACCAAATGTTGTGTGTGTACTTCGAACTGCTTGTTTGTCAGACGTGTATGTATACACGCCTGAGGAATGCCAAGTTGTTTATTTCCTGTACGCTTGACACAGTTCAAAGCAAGTTTCTCTTATCTCAACTTTGGCTGATTGCCAAGCATTGTCTGACGAGTTGCTACTTAAAGTACAGAAGCCGTTTGCCTACCTCCCAAAATAAACTCGTTCCGCTTAAGGACTCTGTCAGCTATTTATATGTCTTATCTCGTTGTACTATGTGTGTCAAGGCCGTGCTTATTTACGTCTTCCACTTACTCATGCTCGTATTCTATAACTGCTTTGATCCCTGTTTCAAAACTTCGTTGCGTATTTCTCACGCGTTCATGTATTGCAATTTGCTTGCATATTTTGCGATCTTAATGTTCATTGATGAACAAACTTGTTTTTTCTCGTCGTCACATTCGATGTGTTTTTGTATTCATGCTTGTCCTGTCACGTTTTTTGCTGACTTAAGTATTTTTCTGAGTAACCCCTTTGATACTCATTATAACTTGAGGTTATTGTTTATGGCTACTCGTTTGTTACCTATGGCGTTCTTGCTTTCTACTCGCATAGTTCCTTTGTTTATTTGGTATATTCTTGTCCTGAATAGATGTACTTGTTCCTATACGCTTTGTTTAAACTTGTCAATTCTCCTTTTGCATTGTATCGCAATCTTTACTAGTGCTTTATTTCCCTCAGCTTCCAGCTATTTTGTGATTGAAAGTGTTGATAATTCTCGCCTTTCAACTCCGCTTTCCAATGACCCTGATAACCTCCTTCCACTTACACCTGGTCGCTTCTTTACACGCACTTCTCTCTCTGCCCATCCTCCCCTTCCTAATTCTTACAGGGATTCTAATCTACCTATTGTTTGGCGGAAACTTGAAGCCCTCCGTAATTCCTTTTGGAAAAGGTGGAACTTGGAATATTTAACTTCCTTGCAACGGAGGCAGAAGTGGTTTCTTTCCAGTCCCGACATTAAAGTAGGGGACTTGGTCTTGGTTAGGGATATTTCACCCCCCCTAGTATGGATTTCTGGTAGGGTGACCGACTGTTACCCTGGAAGAGACGGGAGAGTCAGGGTGGCCAGAATCTTGACTACAAATGGACCGATCACAAGACCACTGTCTTTGATCGCTCCGCTTCCAATAAATGTGTAACTGCTTTCTTGCTCGCTGTTGGTGTTTGTCCCCCCAGTATGGTGTATTCTTTGAATACACGGTACGAGAGATATAATGTCTATTGCTCTTTGCATGTTCATTTCTTCCTTCCTCTTTGCCAAACACCAACAGTGATCATCTGTTTTCTCCTTGTTGGGCATGTCTCTTATGTCTTCATGAGTATGTTTCAGATATATAACTTCTGTGATCCACCTAGCGTCATCTAGTAGCGAACCTCTGAAGCTACTCAATTCCTCATCGTGCAAGATGACTTACTTATCCATTTGGCTACCAGATCTCGTTATCATCGTTAGCTACTTTCTCCTTGAGCAAGAGGACTACGTCTACTTCTTTACTCACCATGCTGCGCTAGTATCATCTATCAACTCCTTGAAGACCAGCTCACCAAGAAATCAATTATGTTTTGCTAAGTTGGCAATGCTTATATGTTCTCCTTTTGTCTCCTACCCCCCTCTCTTTCCCCCTTTTCTTGGACCCTCCGTGCTCCGCTGTGCTGCTCTCACTTCTCCGTCTGCAGTTGACTCGTTCAGTCAAAGCTCCGCTCGAGCTTAGCCTCCTCAAACCAAGAGGCACACCCTCTTCTACGCCATGTTGGCTAAGTAATCATCATCGAAATCTTCGACTTCAACATGAACTCAAGATAAGTACCTTTTTAAAAGTTTTAACCTCATCTTCATGGTTTTAACTTCCAAGTGATTTTAATTATAATTTATAGGCAGTGTGAAACTATTTACTTTGGGGCAATAATCACTCTTCGTGGGATTTGCAATGTTGAGCTTTTTCTTGTATAAGCCAACCTTACTAAAAAGAGCTTTTCTTAAGCTTTAAACGAGAAACCCTCTCGCTACGTGGGATATTATCTGATACCCGCTGTCTATAATTACAAAGTTATTTCCGCCGTTGGATTTTCTCAACCCCATTTTTCTGCTAAGATTGTTCTGGAACTTTCCAGATTCGGTACTCAATCTACGAGTCCTGCCGTCATGTATTTTTCATGTACTTGGGAGAATTCTGTTCAAAACTAAATTACTACAATAGTGAATTTTCTTCCACCGCTGGAACATTTTATGGCGCATTTAATTGTAAATCACAACTTTTTCGAGAAATAGACTTTCACCTACCTAGTGCAATCAGTTATCTCCATAATTGCAATTACTTTTTTTCTCATAAACTTCAGTGTTTCTCTAGTGAACTTTGCATCCATCATTACAGACTATAGTGATAATCAGTGCTTGCTCCACTTTTCTACCGCGTCGCGATCGTCCGGTTATATTAAATACGGCCATGAACATTGATCCTATATCCCAATGATCTTTCCTTAACCTTCTACTAACAACCATTATTTATAAAATTGTAACTTTCTATAAGGTGTTACTTACGAAGTGCCCTTCCAACTTTGCTAGTTTAACATTAATTAAATTCTGCATAATTTCTTGTGTGATACAAGTTTTAAATTTACATTGTTCCTCCCTTCAAAAGCAGGGAAAACAATTCTCTCAACTCTTGAGTGAGTTATTTTTTGGTCTCGCTAAATGAAAACTGCCTCATTTGACTGGCGAGTCTTATTCAAAGTATAAGAAGTCTAGAACCTTCCTTCTGATTAACTTTTCAGGTTCACAGTAAGTGACCTGCCCTCTTTGTTTAATTCTCATATATTAATTCTGTATAAATATAAGAAGTTGTAGGAACTTCTATTTTATTTTCACGTTGTTATTATTGTTATTTTCAAAGTCGTCACTTTCTTTAGAACATTCTCTCCAGAATTTCTTAAGGTGCACTTTTTGTACTTCAATTCCCGTTCAAGCTTTAATTATTTTATTGTTCATTTGTTTAAATCTTATAAAGATTTTAGAAATATGTAAGGTTTGAAACCTTTTAAATTGTCAATTGCCTGGAGCAACCGTTTAATGTTAAGAGGTCTGCGACCCTATTTGTTAAAAAGTTCAAACAAACCATGTTTATTAAAATTATATTGCATAATTGTTAATTTCTTCAAAGTTTTTTCTAATTGTAAAATAAACAAATCTTTTCCCTTTGCTTTTTCATTTTCGAATATAAAGTTTAGGCAAAATCCTGTCTTCCTTGACTCTCCTCACTCAATGATATTAAAATCATTAATAGAGTTTTCACCATTTGTTGCATTTGAGCAAGAACTCTTAATTTTCACCTTACTAAAGTTCTTCTTAGCGATAATAGCTAATTCTAATTGGCCAGTAAGGCAAGTAAAGTTCGCTAAGCCAACTACCTGCTTGTGGAGACCCTCTCCGAAAACTTATGGTCAGTTTTCTAAAAAATAAGTGTTTCTTTTTGTCTAAACTTTTAGCCGGCTCCTCGCTGAGTAAAAGCTTAGCCATTGTCCAATGCAACCATTGGTTCATTTACCAAAGTTACCCAATAAGGCATAATCTTTTATCCTATTCCTTCTTAGAGACACTTGGTCGCCCTTACAGGAACTCCATAATTTTGGAAATTGAAAATACCAAACCGGAGTTAAATCATTGGCATTCTTCGAATCACTTTGTAAAACCTAATTTCTTTGAGAAGACATACCGTAAATTTGTTCCTCTCAGTCTTGCCAGACCATCACCCTTCCCCATAGTACTTTTATACATGCTCGGGAGGAAATGTACTAAAGCCTCTCTCTTGCAAACCGCCCAAGCCTTAGCTGCAGTTCCCGTTAGCCTCGACCAAGCTCGTACCTACTTTAGGTATCCTAGAGTTAATTTACATTGGCAACCACCTTTAAGTGTGTTTAACACTAAACTTATTACTTTTGTGGGACTCTCCTCCTATTCTTCTATCCTTCTTTTCCAATCCCAAAATCTACTTCCTTCTCTTAATCATCTTCCCTTGGTGGGTGGGTTATTCCCTAACCTATAATCTACCCAAGGCGGCCGTGGCCTTAAGTTATGAACCTCCAGTAGAAGTGGGAAACCACGGAAATCCACTTCTAAGGTGGTTGAGCTGGGAATCGAACCCACCTCTTCTCAGTTTTGCCTCACGAGGCTGACTGAGTGCACCACGTTCCAGGCCTTATACCAGAATTAAAATTTCTTGGCAGAGCCGGGAATCGAAGCCGGACCTCCGGGGCGACAGTCAAGAATGTTAGCCACTACACTACGAGGTGGTCCTAAATACTTCAACAATAGGTTTATTATATGCTATCTCCAAAATAAATTAAAGTGAATATATGTATCGTCAAAATCACTTAATTAACAGTAGTGAAACACTTTTACTGTAGAGCAGGTCTGTTCTTGAATCAAGAAACTACATATGATCCAGTCAACATTGTGGTGTTTGAAGCCATATTTTCAGTGTTGCCTTAGTAAACAAGAGTTTAGTGCTTTTCAGTCGGTCAACACGAATGTACCCAAAAGAGATGGGTTATGCCCTAATCCTGAAATAAATTACATGAGATTAATAAAACACTAGGATGACCAGTTTCGATCGTCAAGCGATCATCATCAGATCCAATACACTTAGGCTATAAAATCTATGTTTGAAATACAGGTGAAAATATTTACAATATGTACAATTATTTAGTTGCAGTATTGGTACTGCAACTGTCAGTGTATGCTAAATGCAGTATATATGTTAGGTGAAATGCTAAATGGTGATGGCTATCCAGAGATTGTACTTTAGAGAGATTATATGGTTGTAAACTATGGTTTACGGAAGACAATCAGATAAGTAGTTAGCCTAAAATTTTATAGTTTAACCATAGTTTACAACCATATAATCTCTCTAAAGTACAATCTCCGGATAGCCATCACCATTTAGCATTTCACCTAACATATATACTGCATTTAGCATACACTGACAGTTGCAGTACCAATACTGCAACTAAATAATTGTACATATTGTAAATATTTTCACCTGTATTTCAAACATAGATTTTATAGCCTAAGTGTATTGGATCTGATGATGATCGCTTGACGATCAAAACTGGTCATCCTAGTGTTTTATTAATCTCATGTAATTTATTTCAGGATTAGGGCATAGCCCATCTCTTTTGGGTACATTCGTGTTGACCGACTGAAAAGCACTAAACTCTTGATCCAGTCAAATTAGGTTTTTTTTTCTGGACATAATTCCCAAAGTTTCGAAACTTTGCAATATTGTTTGGGAGGGTCTACAAATGAACATACTAAAATTCCCCAATTATTCTTACCAAACCTAAAGACATTTAACTTAAACTTAAACAAGCGTTAATTAATGTTGAGGTCAGGTGAATTAAATAATGAACAATAACTTCAAGAAATGCCGATTTTATTAACTGAAACCATACAAACATTTAAAAAATGCGTAAAATAAAATATTACCGTATATGAATGGACAATACAGTAATTAAGCCAGAGGATCTCTTTGCAGCAGAGATACTAGTGTGGAGAAAGTGAACTAAAGCTCTTTCGAGCAATCTACTTCCTGTAGAAAATAGACAGTGTTTTGATTTAGAAAATAGGCAGTGTTTTGATTCACATAGTTTTGGTTTTGTTAGCTTTGAGTGTAGTATCTTTGGAATGTCTTTGGATGCGATGTTGAGTTGCGTTAATAAAATATTGATTACTGTATATTAAAATGATTTGGTATGGTATATAACTGGCGACCGTGACAGGATTACTGGCAATCTCAACATCAAATAAAACAGAACAACGATGACCGAACGTCGAGTATTACGCGGCGTATTTACACGTGAGGTAAATAAGCTTGAAGAACTGTTGGCGCTTGCTGATGGTGACCACGTGGAGATTCGTAGCAGATATGCTTCACTTGTGGAACGCTACGAGAAGTTAAACGTCTGGATGATGAAGTATACAATGAGCTGCTGCGAAAGGAAGACCTTGAAGACATCGTGCTTGAAACAGAGATCAACAATTGCAGTGAGTACGACTTGAAATATTATAAGGTTAGGGAAAAAGTGCAGGCCTTACAAGTTGGAGATCAAGCCGTTTCTGAAGCTAATACGAGTAACTGTTCACGTACTTCTAATCAGAGACTACTAAGACTACCAAAACTAGAACTGAAAAAAATTGATGGAAACGTGAAGTGCTGGATTGGGTTTTGGGCGCAATTTACTAAAATACATGAAGATAGCAGCCTTAAAGATGAAGACAAATTTGTTTATTTGATTCAGTGTATGGAACCTGGTTCGTGTGCTCAGAAGTTGGTAGAAAACTTTCCTCCTTCAAAGGAAAACTACAAAAAGGCTATAGAATTGTTGAAGTCTAGGTATGGGAAGGATGAGTTACTCATTGAGTACTATGTTAGGGAACTTTTATCCTTGGTGTTAGAGAAGGATAGTTTAAGATCCATAGCCCAACTGTATGACAGTCTGGAGGGACAGTTGAGAGCACTTGATTCCTTGGGAGTAACAAAGGAGAAATACGCTGCAATGTTATTTCCACTAGTAGAGAGTGCCTTGCCAGAGGTTATGTTTAGAACTTGGGACAGGTATCGTGTATCAAAAGAAACGTCTACCAAGGAACCTGACTGTTGCTTGAGTGAATTTTTAGCCTTGTTAAAGACTGAGGTAGAAGGTGAAGAACGGCTTAAGCTAAGACATAGTTCTATTGAAGTTAACGAGAGGACAGATCGAGTTAAGCAAGACGATAAGACCAAGACTAAGAATAGGGACGTACCTTCAGCGGCTTCTTTAATTTCAATAGAGGATGTTTCAGTTAGTAAGGGAAACAGAAATAACAAAGATACGGCTTGTATATTCTGTGGCAGAACCTCACATCTTTCTAAAGACTGTGCTGTAGCTATTGATTATTCTCAAGAAGAACGCCAAGTAACGTTAAAGGAAAAAGGGAGCTTGTTTTAGGTGTCTACGACCGGGACATGTCAGTGTTAAGTGTAAGATGTTTGTGAAGTGCCCATTTTGCAAGGGGAAACATTACGCTTTGATGTGTGTGAAAACAGCCTCAGATGAACCAAAAGGTAATTCGGTTCCAAAAACAGTTAGCATGATGGCAGGTAGTAATAAAGGACATGTGACCTATCTGCAGACTTTAGTTGCTAGAGTAGTTGTTGGTGGATCCACGCACAGACGAAGAGTTCTGTGTGATAGTGGATCGCAGAGAAGCTACATAAAGAAGTCTTGTGCTAAGAAATTAGAGTTGGAACAAACTGGAAAGGTAACACTAAGTCAAGAATTATTTGGAGGTAGGAAAACAGCACCTGTTTGTTTCGAGTCCTATCAAATAACTTTGCTGGGTATGAACGAGGAAAACAGATGTGAGGTTGCAGTATTAGGCTCTGATAGTATCTGTGGAGGTGCTCCCCTAGTTGATGCTGACTTGTTTAATTTACTGAGGGACAAGGGAGTTGAACTTAGTGATGTTGGCCAAGATAATGGTGGCAACAGTAGGCCTACTGACATACAGGTATTGTTAGGAGCTGACGTGTGGGCTCAGATAATCACGCCAGACTTTCTACATGTAAACAAGAGTCTAGTAGCTGTGAGAACTTGTTTAGGGTGGACACTTATGGGCTCTTCTGAGATCACCTCAACTACTGCCTCGTCTTACACTCTACTTACTTTAACTCAATCAACAAGAGTGGCGGATTTGTGGGAAATTGAGACTTTGGGTATTAAAGATCCTGGCGAACAGATAAAAAAGGAAGAAAGGGAACAACAAGTTCAGATGTTCTTCGATAGGACTGTGAAGAGAGAAGAGGAATCTGGGCGCTACATTGTCAAAGTACCCTGGATTGATGGTTGTACTTCTCTGGAAACGAATCGTGAAATTTCTCAGAAACGATTATTGAACACTTCAAGAAAGTTACGAGGGATGCAGAAATTTCAGGATTATGATGAGGTGTTACAGGAATGGGTAAACAAAGGGATTATCGAAGGTGTTGAAAACGAGGTTTTGGATGGACCTACACATTATTTGCCTCATAGAGCTGTGCTGAAAGATGGTGGCACTACAAAGATAAGGCTGGTGTTCGATGCTTCCAACAAAGACAGAAATGGTCATTCCTTGAATGATTGCCTCGAGCCCGGACCCAACCTCATCGACCTTGTTCCATCAGTGCTGACCAATTTTCGAACCTATCATATAGGTCTAATAGCTGATATAGAGAAGGCATTCCTGCAGATTATAATTGATCCTGAAGACAGGGATATGCTCTGTTTTCTCTGGTGGGATAATGATAAGATTACCACTTTTCGACATTGCCGGGTGGTTTTTGGTGTTTGTTCCAGTCCCTTCCTACTGAACAACCTTCTGGAAGAGCCCCCAACTCATTTGAAGGAAGTAGCTACAAAAATGAAACCTGCATTTTATGTGGACAACTGTCTTACTGGAGTCGCTTCAAAGGAAGAAATTGGACCCTTTATTTTAAAGGCACAAGAATTGATGCTATCCGCAGGTTTCAATTTGAGGGGATGGGTGAATTCCTTTGATTGTGGTGTTGGTAAATCTGAGAATGTCTTAGGACTTCGTTGGTATTGCGACGTAGATGAACTTGGATGTAACTTCAGCCCGACTACAGGTTTAGTAACCCGAAGAGTGGTACTATCCAGCGTGCAAAAAGTATTTGATCCGATTGGATTTTCGGCCCCAGTAACTCTGATTCCCAAGCTCATTCTGCAGAAGACATGGCAGAAAAGTATAGGATGGGATGAGGTTTTACCAGGAGACATTTGTGAGGAATTCTGTCGATGGACTCAGCAGTTGCAATACCTACATGACTGTCGGATACCTAGAAGGATTTTCCTGAATGACAACAGCACTTTGCATGTATTTGTGGACGCTAGCAAAAGAGCTGATAACGGAAGAAGAAGGTAAGATCAAACTGAGTCTTTTGATGGCTAAATCTAGAGTGGCGCTCTCAAACAACTGACACTACCCCGCCTTGAACTGATGGGAGCGCTCCTTGGAGTTAGAATGTCTCGGTTGAGCCTTCGATGCCTACACCGGAATGACATACACACAGTGTTTTGGTCCGATTCAACAGTAGTCTTGGCTTGGATTGCTAATAAAGGGCTTTGGTCGGTGTTCGTAGATAATCGGGTAAAGGAAATTCATGAGTACAGTACAGTAAGGCTAGTTCATGGAGACACATACCGGGCAGCCTCAATCCAGCAGATCTCCTGTCTAGAGGGTGTTCACCAACACAACTTTGGAGATCCAGATGGTGGGAGGGTCCGTCTTGGCTTAAATGTAAAGAAGAAGAATGGGTATTTAATCGTCCTGAACCATTGTTGGAAGAAGTCAACAGGGAAAGGAGGAAAACAGTTGTAGCTGCTAAGAACACTGTTGTGGAAACGATTTTACTGCAATTCAGTTCACGGTTCTCTGGATACATCAAAATCGTTAGGACCATTGCTTGGATTTTGAGATTGAAACAAAGAAATCGTAGAGACCACGTATCTACGAAAATTGATAGCGAAGAGTTTCTTAATGCTGAGAAGAATCTGTACTTCCTTATCCAGAATGAAACGCTTTATGAAGAAGAGAGAGAAGAACAATTGAAGAATCTGGAGGTGTTCACAGACGATGAAGGAATTCTACGCATGAAGAGTCGTTTATTCTGACGACACTCCTGAGTATACCTATCCAGTTGTACTTTCATCAAAACATGTGATGGTTGAAAGAATGATTGAACAATTTCATCGATTACATAGCCATGCTGGGACGCACACACTGCTTGTTTTGTTACGCCAAAGGGTTTGGATAATTAGAGGAAGAAGGACGGTGGCAGCAGTTGTTCGGAAATGCGTGATCTGTCGTCGTAACTCTGCTAAGGGTTTTGAGGTACCTTTTCCTCCGTTCCCACAGGATCGAATCAAGGCATCGAGTGTTTTCCAGATCCCGGGCACAGACTTGGCCGGCCCTGTGTTTCTACGAGGAGGAGAAAAGGGATGGATTGTGCTATTCACTTGTGCAGTTTATCGGGCTGTACATCTGGATTTGATCACTTCACTTAGTACGGTAGCATATATCCAAGCACTACGCCGATTTGTGGCAAGAAGAGGAAGCATGAATACCATGTATTCGGACAATGGGACGAATTTCACCGGACTTCGCAGAACCATGGAGCAATTGGATTGGACTGAAATAGAGAGGACGTGCAGCCTTCTGAAGATTAAATGGAAGCTGAACCCTCCCACTGCAGCCTGGTGGGGAGGATTCTGGGAAAGGTTGATTAAGATTCTAAAGGATTTGCTTCGCCGTAATTTGGGTAAAGCTTGCCTAAATTATGAGGAAATGTGTACTCTTCTGTGCGATTGTGAGAACCTGATGAACAACCGACCTTTGAATTATCTTTCTGAAGAAGATGAACTCAAGCCACTCAGACCCTCCATGTTCCTACAGAGCCTAGAGGGTAATGATGTAACCGACTTAGACCAAATTCAAACCAGCAGTTTAAAAGACAGATGGCGTTATCTACAAGCTGTTCGGGAGAGCCCGAGAAATCCCTTCAAAAAAGAATACCTGGGATTTCTCCGATCACGGAGCAAAAAGCAACAGGGATCCATACAAGTAGGAGACATAGTACTGGCGGAGAGCGACAACAAGAAACGGATCGACTGGCCCTTAGGAAGAGTGGTGGAGCTGTTACCTGGAAGAGACAGTGTGACTCGTCTGGTTAAAATTAAGACAGCAACTGGCATTCTACTTCGTCCAGTACAGCGACTTTATTCGTTAGAGATAAACTGTCTTAACAAAGGTGATTCTATCAACACTTCACAACACCGACTAAGTGAGCCGGTCCTTAATGAAGATATTCCCTGCAGTAACTGAAAAGGAGAGTGAATTCAAGACTCGTTGTGGTAGAACTGTTAGGCAACTCAAGAAACTAGACTTATAGTGGTTCACATTCCTGAGCTCAATGTTCAACTATAATTTTGGAATGTTTACTTCAGTTTATGAGTGTGTGTTGCAAAACTACCTTTTTCAAGGTGGGAGAATGTGGAGAAAGTGAACTAAAGCTCTTTCGAGCAATCTAATTCCTGTAGAAAATAGACAGTGTTTTGATTTAGAAAATAGACAGTGTTTCGATTTACATAGTTTTGGTTTTGTTAGCTTTGAGTGTAGTGTCTTTGGAATGTATTTGGATGCGATGTTGAGTTGTGTTAATAAAATATTGATTACTGTATATTAAAATGATTTGGTATGGTATAACTAGTCTTGAGGAGAAAAGGGCAAATGAAAAAATTGGAAATCAAAGTGTGCCGTGTAGCACGTCACATTAAATCACATGAAGATAACCCTAACCTCAAAATGCTCTATCCCTACCAAAGTTTAACTACTGTATCACTGCTCTTCCAGTTCGAAGCTTGCTTTAACAATATTCCTTACTCACCTTCTCCAAGAAGAAATATATGTGGCATATTCTCCAGTTGAAAATCAGGACAAGTTAACGCATTATAAATGAACTATTCCTGAATATCGTGTTGTTCTCGCCGTCTACGTGCGCGAGGCATAACTTCGGACCTTAAGTGCACTGTTTCGAACATTTAAATTCCTTAACCTCAAATGCCGTGAACATGTGGCCATATAACCTCAAAATTCACCTTTACCCAGTATCGATTATTATCGAATCAGCCACTCCGATGTGTATCGTCAGCAACGAGGCGACAAAAGAAAATCGCCAAGCGGCCGACCAGTATGACCAACCTACGCGACGCAAATACGGCACTGCCTTATGGGCATTGTTCAAGGAAGCAAGAAGATTTTAGTGTGCGTGTGTTACTCCCACTGTCCCTCTGTGATAAATCATGGTGTTTCATATATGAGGCTCGTCTGGCGTCAGACGCCTCTCTTCTGTACTTGACTGCTCACCAATAAGGTTGCTCGGGGTCTCGGATCCTCGAGACTAAGTAACAGGTGCCAGCCTTCTTCTGGGATGGCTTTAGTTTTTGGATGTAATTTGTTGTGCGGCTGTGTTTAGGTGTATTTAGGGAAGTGTGATATTTATTTGTTTTGCCCGTCGGCATATTTTAACTTGTGTTTCGTGTATTATTCTGCGTGTTTTTCTTTGCGTCGTATGTTCCATCGTGGCCGCAGTGGAGCGGTTGGGTTTCGCTGGAGAGTGAGGCCACTGTACAAATATCTAAATGGTTTACCAATTTTCCTCGTCGGAGGCCAGATTTTACGGTGGCGGAGGCTTTTCTCCTTCTTCACCGACGCTCACCACTTGCTGTGTCAACCTCGTGGCGTCTGTTTTTGGGTTGGGTCTACATTCTTGTTTTTAACACGCTTCCTTAATTCACTTGAGCGCAGCATGCATTTTGTTTATTTATTTCTAGCATTTTTGAGGGGTCCCTTTATTCTTTGTTTTTTATCATCTTACGTTCTCATATTTTTGTCAACGTGTTCGTAACTTTCGCTGACGCATTTCCTTTGGTTTCCTTCTTTTCGCCTCATGCGCGTTTCATTTTTGGTTATTGTAAAACTTTGTAATTCTGTTTAAATTGTGGGGATTTGGTTGAAATTCCCATTTACCGGGGTGGCGTGCCTTGTGTTGGTGGACAATAGGGTCCCGTTAACCACCGCCATTGTAAAAGGAGTCTTGCTTGAGGCAGCGTACATGGCGGCTGTGTATTATTCACCGCTCCGTTTCAGTGGAGCTTGTACTTCAATCTTATTTTGGTCTTTTCCATTTGCGTTTTCCTTGATATGTTCATGCGTGTGTTAGTTTTACGGAATTCCTTCCGTGTGTAACTTGTGATTGCTCTTGTATTGCGCAACCTTGGGGTTGTATTTCATTCATATGTAAGTCAGCTCTGTTCGATTTCATTTGTACTGTCGCGCTAAATTAAATTATTTCCTTGCTGTTTAATGCCCTGTGTTTGTTTCTTGGTTTTGCGTGCACGTGGCGCCAAGGCCGAACATTTGTGTATTATTACTAGGGATGTCGTCGTGTTGTTAGACGCATTAGAATTTGTAAATTATTTAATTATGGGTACCTGATGGTTCCACTATCTGGGTGGTCCATTTCATGTTAAAGGTGGTTCGTACCACGTGGTGTCTCCGACGTTTATTTACCTTTCTTAAGCCGTCCTCTCGGGGGGCAAATTCACTGATTGTGATATTGTAAGCTCGAGCGTAAGTGCTTAAATGTGATATGTTCTTGGTATTCTGATCTTAATATTCCTATTTTATGTCTGTCTTATATTTTGGAATATACAACCCATTATTTTTAGCCTACTTTTCACATTTTGCAAAAATGAGGAAAAAGTAGTCTTATGAGATCGGGCAAATGTGTGTCTGTCTGTCTGTCTGTCTGTATGTCTGTCTGTCTGTCTGTCTGTCCTTCTGTCTGTCTGTCTGTCTGTCTGGCTGTGTGTGTGTCCCCCCTATCAACTCCTAAACGGCTGCAGCAATCAAAACCAAATTTAGTATGAGTAAAGATGTGCACCGGAATAGCTCACGTCCATATTTGAAAATGATGTCAGTGCTACCAACTGCTGAAAAAACGCACTAGAAATTTGAGCTCCATGTTGGATATCCTGCAAGGTATGCATAGGAGCTATTCCAAAATTGGCACACATGTAGATAATACTATTTCAGTTTAATTTCCAGGAGGCCAACCATGACAGTGTTGCCAAAATAATTTTAAGCCTTCTGATAGGTCCAATGTTTAAATGCATATAACTTCTACACTATCAACTGGATTTCAACCAAATTTTGTATGTAATATCTGTACATAAACAGATATGACTGAGCGTATTCTTAAGAGCCACCAGGGCTGCCAAATGTTAATAATTGCTCTCTCTATTTTTTTATCCAAATACCAATATATCAGAATGTGTGCAAGCCGACAGCTTTAAACTATGCACACGTATAGTACCTGACATGTTTGATTAATTTTGGAGTAACTTATATACGTCAGTTCTACCAACATGATTCTAAGCCTGCTGATAGGGCCAATTTTTAAATACATGTAACTTCTATACTATCAGTAGGATTTCATCCAAATTTCGCATGTGCTATGTGTAACATATCAGATATGACTATAAGTATTCTTCAGTGCAATCAGGGCTGCCAACTGTTAATAAATGCTGTCTATATTTTTACCCTAATATCAATATATCAGAAAGTATGCAAGCCAACAGCTCTATACTTTGCACACGTATAGCACCTGACATTCTAGATTAATTTGGAGTAATTAATACAAGGCAGTGCTGACAACATGATTCTATGCCTGCTGATATGTCCAATTTTAAAATACATGTAACTTCTATACTAACAAATGGATTTCATCCAAAATTGGCACAAGATATCATAATATTTCAGATTATTTCTGACCAGCACACGCATGATATTGTTGGCAACATGATTTTACGCTTGCTGATAGATCCAGTGTCTAACTGCAAGTAACGTCCATTGGACTTCAACCAAATTTTGTATTCTGTACCTTAAGAGATGGAACTAAGAATATATTCAGTCACCAGGGCTGCCAACTGTAGTGCTCTATTAGGCTACATTATACCAGGTATATTTTGAACTAATTAGATATTTCGATATTACCAACTTAATACCGACAGTAGTGGCTACGCGGACTAAAGCTCCGCGTTAGGTCAAGGGGCCAAGCTCTCTACTGACTCGGTAGACGCGTGGGTTCGAGCCCCACCGTCGGCTGTCCTTGAAATGGTTTTCCGTGGTTTCCCATTTTCAACACCAGGCAAATGCTAGGACAGTACCTTCTGACAGGCCACGGCCGCTTCCTTCCACATCCTTGCCCAGTTTCATTCATCTTCATCCTTTCCATCTCTCATCCCGACGCGCAGGTCGCCCACGGGCGTCGACTAGAAAGACCTGCACTCGGCCTCTCAGGAGGCTACACGAAAAAAAAAAAAAAAACAACTTAATTTCGTCATTATTCTAGATAGGTTCATATTCTGTAGAATAATCATTGGCATGAAAAGTAGGCTGTATAGTTCTTAACGGAACTTCTTGTTTCAATTGTAACCTGATTTTAAACTTAAAGTCCCATCGCTAACCCCGAAGCAGCTGCAGTGGAACTGACCCTCAACAGGTAAGCCTTCCCACCATTTTCAGCCTGTGGGAAAACCGACGTGTTTCCTCTCGTTACCACCTGGGAGGAAAACCAGGCATGTCGTCAACATCGACCGCCGAGTGAAAGCCAACAATTCCGTAAAGGCTATCTTGGGGTCGCAGTTGGTAAGTCTTCCCTCAGGTTAGCAGACCCCTAAAAGGAGTTTGCCGAGCTGATGGAAGGGGTAAGGCCGGAAAATTTTGAGGAAGATCATAGGTCCTAAATTCCAAGATAACAGACAGGTTTTCTATAGGAACGACACCCTGTATGTAAAGCCGGAGAGTCTTTCAGATACCAGAAGGAAAAGAAGGATTGGTTTCTATGGACACATATTGTTACATCCCCAGCTAATTAGCTGCAAGCTGTAGCTGTAACGCCCCTAGAAACCCTTTTACACCCCATAAGCTGCACAGGAGCCCAGTACACAAGCAGTGGATACATGAAGCAACATTATAAACACAAGAGGATTGCACGCCAACAAGGAAATGATACAAGCTGACTACATCACTAATTCCGTTGACACATAATACAAACAAGAGTGATCACTTAAATAGGGAAGACACGAATGCCTCCGGGACAGTTGCTTCCAGAATTTCTGCCGGTGGATCCACCGGTAGTTCAACACAACCCACAGCACAGAACATCTGCATCGTACTGGTGAGTTATACTTCACATCTATCCTAGAACCTACCCATGCCAAACCTACTGCTCGGGTCTAAGCTGCGTGAACCTGAGAGGAATGTGCAACGTGGACTATGAGAAGTGGTGTTGACGAGTGACGAGGTTTCTCGGTCCGTGCATAGTACAGAACCAAATACATTGGTCGGTGACTCACTCACCCATTCGTAACACCACAGTGGTTTGAGCAACGGCCCTATGTTAGCAGTATTGGAATGGAAATGAATACCAGATATCACGGCGGGCTGATGACAGACCCTTCTCTTATCGCCTGACCCTTTCCTGCTCTTTCCCCTCACCCCGATAGTTCACAGAGCTTAGACCCGAGCAGTACATAACTCTGTATCACCCCATCACATACACGTTGTATTGTTGAACATAAAACATTAGTACAGACTCTCTCCCTGCTCCATTATTCACGCCACAGCTGTTATTGAGCTGGCGCTACATTCTACCTTTCCTCCGTGCTCCCCGCAAGGTCACGGGCACCGCTTAGCCAACCATGTCAGCTAGCTCCCTCGCCCGCGCCCGGCAGTACCGCTGTCCCTACCTCCCTCAGTTTATGCCCCTAGTTGCATCCTCCCTCATCTCTTGGAATACCTCTCTCAATACATGCCAAGCGAGTGAAAGCCATTTAGAAGAGACTCCTGAGGCAGGTGCAACCATATACCGAATAACCAAGCAAATCTTTGACTTCTTTCCCAAAAGAAGATAAAACCTATTTGGTTTACGGAAGTGGAAAAAGACCTGCTAGAACTCCAGATTACTGAACTCATGTTAATGAATGGTACAGCCAAAACCGTGACTTAAGACTACCTACACTAAGAAGTTCCAAGCCAGAGTCGACACCAGAAAACCGATACAGATATCAGAAGAGGACAGGAAGAGGAGATCAGACAGAGGGAAGAAGTATTGGGAGAAAAGGAGAGCACAATCATCTAAGAAGTGATTGATCTGACATGCCCCAAAGTGGATGATTCGAAAAGAAGAAGAAGAATGTACAATATACTCAAGTCCGCAATCATTTTGAATGATTCGGCTTCAATGGGAAATTTCAAACTATGTCGATTTCGATTTCATCTTCCATTAGGGCATCCTCCTCAACAGGTAGTGTACTGTTAAAGCAGTCTCCATGGCAGTAGTGGCAGGCGGCAGTTTATATGATACCTGTTTTTCTACATCCACATTTGTGCCCACAACCGGTTGTACACTGACAGAAGATGAGGTTTAATATGCATTCAGGGACAACAGGATCGGTGTTTGTGATAGGCACTGAAGTATGATCGAGCTTGCGTTTCCAACCCCAAAGATCAGGAGACATCTCATTTCCCTGCCACAGGAGAGTTAATCCTCCTGCGATTTTAGGGATAAAATATCACGTCCAGTGGCTTGAAATCCACGTAAGGAAGGTGATCTCGCGACTTGTGATCGCGAGCTTTCCTTCCTTCCTCCCTCCCACCGTTCCTTCCTCCCTCCCTTCCTCCCACCCTTCCTTCCTTCCTTCCTTCCTCTCTCCCTCCCACCCTTCCTATTACAGGATGTAGTGTGTACAAGGGCGCCAACATGCACATGTAGTTAAGGCGTATCTCTCGGAAGAAGCTACTTTTCCTCTCTGGTCTGTAGGCCTACATGTCTTTGTAGTTGACGCCTAATGGGAAAGCCCACTTACATGAGCAGGAGTGATCATCCTTTCAAAGTTAAGGGCCGACCACAGCGTACAAATTATGGTAAATATTCTTTCGTTAACTGTGCCATTGATAACTGGAACTCTCTACCTGCCGTAGTCTTAGAGCCTTTTCCCAAACATATAGGTGTGTTTAAGAAAATAGTGACGATTTGTGTAAATACTCCAGTTTAACTGTTATTGAATTGTATTGTATAATTATGTATTTGTTATGTATACCCAATTTGCCACCGGGGGACACACCACAAATTACAAATAAATGAATGAATGAATGAAAAAAGAAGTGGAAAACAGCTTCCAGGATGGCTGAGGTGCGAATCGAACCCGTCTCATGAGGCTGAGTGTACCCCGACCAGAATTAATTTTCGGATCATGTATATAACGCAATACGTAGCATACGTGTCAAGGGGAAATTCTTAGAGTAGTCGATGACGTCACGGATGACGTGAGGCTCTTGATGTTCGTTTGTTTGGTGATGTGGCTTCAATTTCCGCCATATTGTATCAAACAGTGCGTCGTTACATGAGGATGTAGTCACATGTGTTCAAGTGCAAGGTGTGGTGGTGAGTTACGAATGTTCATAAATTACTTTTAGTTCAGTTTAATATAAAAGTTGAGCTGTACTCTTCTAAAGCCATGTTGAGACAAAGTCATTGACCGCTACTTGGTTAGACGACTGTCTGGGCGAAAATTACTGCTTGTGATTAGGGGTCTTCGGTACTGAAAATTTGGGTTCAGTACGGTTCGGTTCGGTAAAAAAAAATGTACTTCGGTTCTCGGTACAAAATCGGTTCGGTACAGCTCAGCTGATTTTCACACGCTAAACTAGTGTAATTTGTAAACCATTAACAAAAAAGTAACACATGACTTCTAAAGATTATAAAGTAAACCTAATATTTGCCAAATAGCACAATTTTTATTTAAAATACAGAAAAAATGTACAGCTAATAATCTCATACAATGTTCCATTAACTTTCAAACTTGCGCTCTTAGTGTGGAGTAATCCAATTGATGCATACATTAAATAGACATTATGCGGAGCCCGGCCAGGCGGGCTATACACACCGACATCCATTGTGTTGCCTTTTGACGATAAATCTTGTCCCATTGCCTTTATCGCAATCGGTATTTCAGGGATCCCCCAGATCACTACGCTATTTATGTCTCTTGTACTGAACCGAACTTTTTAGCGAGTTTCTTATCGTCTCGAACCGAGGTCGGTAATTTCCTTTGTACCGTACCATAACCGAAAAATCAGTGCATCATCGACCCCTACTTGTAATACAAGTAATGGGGTCTGAGGCCTAAACCCCAGGTTAGGTTTGTGTGTGAAGCCTTACACACAGAATTTAACTAGTATGCATCGTTTACAGCTTTAGTTTGTTCTGTTGCTGATTATTGTGCTCCGGTGTGGATAAATAGTCTGCTTGTAAGATGAATAGATGTGCATTTGAATAACACCATGCTCATGCTAACAGGAACAATTACGGTATGTCAACTCCTACACAATGGCTTCCTATTCTCAGCCACATCCCATCACCTCATTTGCGGCGATGCAACATCTTGATAAGAGAATATAGAAAGATCCAGACCAACAAACAACTACCTATCCATGGAGACATTGCTGATCTACATGTGAAACGTATACGTTCAAGACATCCACCTATCTGCACAGTGGAGAATCTTGCAACCAACAAATTCAATCTGACTGAGAGATGGTCTTCTGATTGAAATTCGTTTGCCCCGCCAGAGAGTTCAGTAATGGCATGCTTAACTGAGAAGGTGCCAGGATTCACTCAGCCTAGAAAGATCCGGTCAAAAATAAATAGAATCTGGACCAATCACGGTGTATGCGAGGATCTCATGTACAAGTGGAGGAAAATATCTTAATCATGTTGCGAGTGCGGTGCTGAATGACAGACTGTTCGGCACCTAGTTCAAGAATGCCCACAAACATCTTACAGTGGTGAATTCAGCGACTTCTTCCTAGGGACACCACAGGCACTTCATTATATTTCTAACCTTGATGTCAACTTATAAATAATTTTCATGTATGCCATATGATAAATAAATAAACAGCTTTAGTGTCGTCGTACATGACGTCGCGATTTATACTACTCCCTTAATTTCTTGGCATAACCGGGAACCGAACCCGGGACTCCGCGGTGACAGCCAAGAATGCTAGCCACTATGCAACGAGGTGGACGAGGACTGCTACAGTTCAGAATACAGTTCAAAATGTGTGTTTCATTCACTAGAACCATCTTCCACACCCTTTAAATTGTATTTGATGAATTTTGATATATTCATGTTTAAAATTCGTCCATTATCATCTAGCCACAATTTCAATCGTTTCAGTTGCATCCTGATTTACGTTCCCCCTTCCACACGTACTGCTTCAGACTTTAGAAGCTGAGTGGACGGATTCCGACCGATCTTAGAAGTATTGCATACTGATTTTATCATTTTAAATGATCTTGTCGACTTCGTCGTTACGCTGAGGTCTGGCGTTACGTTACGGCGACGGGACGAAATGTACCGAGAATGCACTGAGGTGTGTGACGTCATAGTACAGCTTGAGCTGCCTCCTTTCCCCGCGCGCTCCGGTGAGCGTGACGTCATCCAGCCAGCTACCTCCTTTGACCTTGGTTTGCACTTGCTAATGGAGTTTGAGTTCACGCAGTTCGCTGCATGATCATGAGGCTTTCACCCAGCATTTTTCAGCATTTGTAGCATTTAAAATGATATAAAGTCTAGTCTTTCAGACTGTCTATCACTCTTTTGTTGTATATTACAATAGGTCTATGACATAGGAACGTCGTGGTCACCAGTCTCGTGTATTAAGTTTTGGCTGGGCGACCGCTCAACCTCGCCTGCCCCTAGAGCCGTACCTGAGTGATATTCGTTCCAACCCTCAGATCAATTTATTAGCAGAGTCGGGATTTGAACCCAAGACTTTGTGACAGGAATCTCAATCCATACTCCTAGATCCTGAAAGATGTTGACCCTCGGGGTCATTGCCATTTGCTGTGTTATAAAAGATATGAACCTCGGGGTGACCATTATTTGATGTATTATAAACTATGTTGAACCTCAGGGTGCCCATTATTTGCTGTATTATAAAAGAATGATATGAACCTAGGGTTGCCCATTATTTGCTGTATTATAAACGATGTTGAACCTCGGAGTGACCATTATTTGCTGTATTATATACGATATTGAACCTCGGGGTGGCCATTATTTGCTGTATTATAAACGATGTTGAACCTCGGAGTGACCATTATTTGCTGTATTATAAACGATGTTGAACCTCGGAGTGACCATTATTTGCTGTATTATAAACGATGTTGAACCTAAGGGTGACCATTATTTGCTGTATTATAAAAGAATGATATGAACCTCGGGGTGGCCATTATTTGCTGTATTATAAACGATGTTGAACCTCGGGGTGACCATTATTTGCTGTATTATAAACGATGTTGAACCTCGGAGTGACCATTATTTGCTGTATTATAAACTATGTTGAACCTCAGGGTGACCATTATTTGCTGTATTATAAACGATGTTGAACCTCGGGGTGACCATTATTTGCTGTATTATAAACGATGTTGAACCTCGGAGTGACCATTATTTGCTGTATTATAAACGATGTTGAACCTCGGAGTGACTATTATTTGCTGTATTATAAACGATGTTGAACCTCAGGGTGACCATTATTTGCTGTATTATAAACGATGTTGAACCTCGGGGTGACCATTATTTGCTGTATTATAAACGATGTTGAACCTCGGGGTGACCATTATTTGCTGTATTATAAACGATGTTGACCCTCGGAGTGACCATTATTTGCTGTATTATAAACGATGTTGAACCTCGGAGTGACCATTATTTGCTGTATTATAAACGATGTTAAACCTCGGGGTGACCATTATTTGCTGTATTATAAAATAATGATATGAACCTCGGAGTGACCATTATTTGCTGTATTGTAAACGATGTTGAACCTCGGGGTGACCATTATTTGCTGTATTATAAACGATGTTGAACCTCGGGGTGACCATTATTTGCTGTGTAATAAAAGATATGAACCTAGAGGTGACCATTCTTTGCTGTATTATAAAATAATGATTTGGACCTCAGGGTGACCATTATTTGCTGTATTATAAAAGATGTTGAACCTCGGGGTGACCATTATTTGCTGTATAATAAAAGATGTGAACCTCGGGGTGACCATTATTTGCTGTATTATAAATGATGTTGAACCTCGGGGTGACCATTATTTGCTGTGTAATAAAAGATATGAACCTAGAGGTGACCATTATTTGCTGTATTATAAAAGAATGATTTGGACCTCAGGGTGACCATTATTTGCTGTATTATAAAAGATGTTGAACCTTGGGGTGACCATTATTTGCTGTATTATAAAAGAATGATTTGGACCTCGGGGTGACCATTATTTGCTGTATTGTGACAGTGTCAATCAAGTGCAACTACTGGCCACAGAGCCTTGCCACTGGATCACGTAATTGTCCATTTAGCAGGGAGGGGAAGTAGCTCGCTAGCATCCAGCCTCACACTTCTTCCGAGCGAGCGTGAAGATGAGGACCGCCCGAGCCCGCGCCCTCTGGCTTCTGCTGACACTTCTCGCGACAAGCCGCGCGCAGCAGGACGATTACAACGAGGAAGAAGGTACGTGTTGTTCTTTTAACCTGGAACTTGGGAAATGGACTAGAAGTATCAAATTAAATACCTAATCTTTTTGCATTATCGATTGTCTGTGACCTTCATACTTAGTCTGGATTTAGTTTAGAGTCAACTATGCAGAATAATTAATTACCGGTAGATACAAATATAAGTGGTATGTTAAAGAAACTTGGGTGGGAATCACTTGAGGCTAGGAGGATGAAATCTAGACTCTGCACTATGTACAACACGTATACAAATCAACCAGCATGGGATGAGCTTAGCAAACGTATGGAAAAGCCTACTTACATGGGTAGGAGCGATCATCCTTTCAAAGTTAAGGGCCGACACAGCGAACAAATTATGGTAAATATTCTTTCGTAAACCATGCCATTGATAATTGGTACTCTCTACCTGCCGCAGTCTTATAGCCTTTTCCCAAACATGTAGGTGTGTTTAAGAAAAGACTGACTATTTGTGTAAATACTCCAGTTTAATTGTTAGTGAATTGTTATGTACAGTTATTTATTTGTTATGTATATCTAATTTGCCACAGGAGGACACACCCCCAATTGCAAATAAACGAATGAATGAAAAATGAATGAAATATCTCCTGAGCGAGAAGCCTGGAACTGGTCCCTTTTCAAACACATGCACATCTTCTGGAAACTGTAGTAGTAACAGTAGGCCTACTGATAGTAGTAATCAGAAGTGGGTAGGATGCGTTTTGATATTTCATATAAATTTAAATTGTCCGCCTGATTGCGTAGTGCCTAGCATTCTTGGCTGTCACCGTGGTGGCCCGGGTTCGATTGTTGGCTCTGCCAAGGTTTTTATTCTGGTCTGAGGGTTGGAACGGGGTACACTCAGCTTCGTGAGGCAAAACTGAGAAGAGGTAGGTTCGATTCGTACCTCAGCTATCCTGGAAGTGGTTTTTGGTGGTTTCCCCACTTCTACTCCAGGCAAATGCCAGGATGGTACCTAACTCACGGCCACGGCTGCTTCATTCCCAAATCCTACCTCATTTACAAATACACACACTAGTACGGACATCACAGGGTCACAGGTTATGAGATAAATTCTACACACAGCCAAGTACTGTACATGACCACGATGTCGTAAAACCCCTAAAGAATCAAGAACAGCAACAACAACATAAATATAAATTACATTATGATACTCTTCTCACATCTCCAGAGAATAGTTGATCAGGAAATTATATAAATTGGTCCTGTTGAAATCATGATTAATACAGTATCATTTGTATGTTTTTTCTTAAATAATTACAGCGTTTAAAGGAACTTAGTAGTAAAACTGAACTATACATTATAGCTATCCATACCATAAGTTCCAAGTCTTCATTAGTAAACGGCTGTCTCTTTTATGAGGCGTCAAGGCAAGGTGGTCAAGCTGCTTGCCCCTCGCCATGGCAGACCGGGTTCGATTCCCAGTTAAGATATGCGAGGTTTTAGAGGTGAAATGGTTCAGATTTCACGTTTGAGAAGAAATGTCGTGAGATTAACGTGTCCTGACAGCTGTTATTGTGACGTCTGTATGTCCTGTTTTGTGTAATGCAAACTTGGATCTAAAACAAAGTAAGGAAGTTCATGGTTTTACATAACCGATACTCTCGCGAACATGATCCACGGGACCTCCTTTTTACGTGGAATCCGAACCACAGGGCATGGCATTTTACTTTGAAAATCTCACATGTATTGACGTGGAATCGAACCCGGTCCACCGTGGCGAGAGGCCAACAGCTTGACCACTGCGCTACCACGCCCCACAACTTGGATTTGTTTAAATGCGCGGATAAATAAAACGTTATCCGCATTCGCCCCGCATCCACACGACTTTTATCCGCATCCGCACGACTTTTGTCTGCATCCACACCTTTGTTATCCGAATCTTCTGGCATTACAATGATATTTTTAATTAGATAAAGCATTTAGACATTTGAGGAGAAAGTCGTCGTTCCCTTATTAGGCTATGCATGTCATGCGCTATGTTTAAAATGAATGTTATACAGCCAGAATTGCTATCCTTTTCAGTTCGGAGTGTTAAATATGCTTAATCATCTTACATTTGTCATGAAAATGAAACAATATAACGAAAAGTAGGTGTCATAACATCCGGGTCCTAGTAATGATATTCAGCAAGTTCGGATTGTAAACAAAAGTTTGGTGCTTTTCAGTCGGTCAACACGAATGTACCCAAAAGAGTTGGGTTATACCCTAATCCTGAAGAATATAACACGAGATTAATACATTATTTATTAATCTCATGTAATTTTTAAAATAAATTTTAATAAATTAATATAAATTTTTAATATACTGTATTGCAATACATGAGATTAATACATTATGTATTAATCTCATGTATTTTTTTTTCAGGATTAGGGTATAACCCAACTCTTTTGGGAACATTCGTGTTGACCGACTGAAAAGCACCAAACTTTTGTTTACTAATGGCTTCAAACCCCATAATGATCGGATTGTAATCCAAAAACTATCTGCAAATTTAGTCCAAACATTATCCGCAGTTTATCCGCTATCCGTACAGCCATGCAAACTATATCCTCATCCGCGTAGGGCTTTAGTTATAGCAACCAGCAGAGTCCACGACCACCACAAGCTTCCTCGTCTCATTTGTTGAAATCGCTGGTTACGGCTGAAAGATTCGTTGCTCCATTGCTATTAAAAGTTAGTTAAAATTTCTTCCGTTTATCCCCATTATTTGAGGTTCCCGGAATAGCTTGACTCATCCTTTTTGCTTTAACCGAAGATCTAAGACCATATGGCGCTACGTGACATTTTGAGGCGAATTTCCTCATTACTGTCATGATTCAAATCCTAGCCGTTTGGGTGAGAGGTGCGCGGGGATATCACTGCTCCAACACAGTCACAGTTCCTCAGTTTAACTAATAACGCCGTTATCCCGAGTTAGGTTGTTGTTAGTTATTGATGTTTTACGGGACGGAACAGCGAGGTCATCTACCCCGTTACATTTTAAAAGCCACAACCTTGTTCAGACCTGTCATCCCGCTATCCTGACAGTTGTTGTGATGTCCGCGTGTCTTCTTATGTTAGAAAATGCAATTTTACGCCATTCTCATTTTTTTTTACTCGAGGATGGTATGATGCAAATAATGATAGGAACAAGCAGGGTCCACGGCCTACCCGTCATGTGGTGATATAACAATGATAAAGACATCGCTGGTACAGTACCCTGTCCCCAAGCCAGAATAATTAATCATGGGAAGTTAAAATCCCACTACCAGACCAGCAATCGAACCCCATCAACTAACACAGAAGGCAGAGCATATCTATATATATATAAAGCACAAAGTTTGTCTGTCTGTCTGTCTGTCTGTCTGTCTGTCTGTCTGTTATGTATACAAATCTACACCGTTTCACCGATCTGAACCAAAATTTGTATACTTACCCTTTGGAACCCTGCGGGTAACCCCGTCAACATTAAATTTCGGACAGACCACCCCATGCCCTGCATTTAGGCCCTTTTGCACAAATCTACACCGTTTCACCGATCTGAACCAAAAGTTGTATATTTAACCTTTGGAACCCTGCGAGTAACACTGTCCACTTGAAATTTCGGACAGACCACCCCATTCCCTGCATTTAGGCCCTTTGGTCCAAATCCACACCGCTTCACCGATCTCAACCAAAATTTGTATATTTACCCTTTGGAACCCTGCGAGTACCACTGACCACTTAAAATTTCGGACAGACCACCCCATTCCCTGCATTTAGGCCCTTTGGTCCAAATCTACACCGTTTCACCGATCAGAACCAAAATTCGTATTCTTACCCTTTGGTGCCCTGCGAGTAACACTGTCTGCTTGAAATTGCGGACAGACCACTCCAATCCCTGCATTTAGGCCCTTTGGCCCAAATCTATACCGTTTCACCGATCTCAACCAAAATTTGTATAATTACCCTATGGAACACTGCGACTAACACTGTCTGCTTGAAATTTCGGACAGACCACGCCATTCCCTGCATTTAGGCCCTTTTTGCAAAAATCTACACCGTTTCACCGATCTGAACCAAAATGTGTATACTTACCCTTTGGAACCCTGCGAGTAACACTGTCTGCTTGAAATTGCGGACAGACCACTCCATTCCCTGCATTTAGGCCCTTTGGCCAAAATCTACACCGTTCCACCGATCTCAACCAAAATTTGTATATTTACCCTTTGGAACACTGCGACTAACACTGTCTGCTTGAAATTGCGGAGAGGCTACTCCATCCCATGCATTTAGGCCCTTTGGCACAAATCTACACCGTTTCACCGATCTGAACCAAACTTTGTATACTTACCCTTTGGAACCCTGCGAGTAACACTGTCCACTTAAAATTTCGGAGAGACCACCCCATTCCCTGCATTTAGGCCCTTTGGTCCAAATCCACACCGCTTCACCGATCTCAACCAAAATTTGTATATTTACCCTTGGAACCCTGCGAGTACCACTGACCACTTAAAATTTCGGACTGACCACCCCATTCCCTGCATTTAGGCCCTTTGGTCCAAATCTACACCGTTTCACCGATCAGAACCAAAATTCGTATTCTTACCCTTTGGTGCCCTGCGAGTAACACTGTCTGCTTGAAATTGCGGACAGACCACTCCAATCCCTGCATTTAGGCCCTTTGGCCCAAATCTATACCGTTTCACCGATCTCAACCAAAATTTGTATAATTACCCTATGGAACACTGCGACTAACACTGTCTGCTTGAAATTTCGGACAGACCACGCCATTCCCTGCATTTAGGCCCTTTTTGCAAAAATCTACACCGTTTCACTGATCTGAACCAAAATGTGTATACTTACCCTTTGGAACCCTGCGAGTAACACTGTCTGCTTGAAATTGCGGACAGACCACTCCATTCCCTGCATTTAGGCCCTTTGTCCCAAATCTACACCGTTTCACCGATCTCAACCAAAATTTGTATATTTACCCTTTGGAACACTGCGACTAACACTGTCTGCTTGAAATGGCGGCGAGGCCACTCCATCCCTTGCATTTAGGCTGTTTGGCACAAATCTACACCGTTTCACCGATCTGACCCCAATTTTATATACTTACCCGTAGAACCCGACAAGTAACACTGTTCACTTTAAATTTCGGACAGACCACACTATTCCCTGCTTTTTGGCCCTTTGGCAGAAAACTACACCGTTTCACCGATCTCAACCAGATTTTACATAATTACCCTTTGGAACTCGACGAGTAACACTGTCCACTCGAAATTTCGGACAGACCACTCCATTCCACGCATTTAGGCCCTTTGGCACAAATCTACATCGTTCACCGATCGAAAACAAAATGTGTATACTTACCCTTTGGAACCCGATGAGTAACACTGTCCACTTCAAAATTTGGACAGGCCACTCCATTCCCTGCATTTTGGCCCTTGGCACAAAACTACTCCGTTTCACCGATCTCAACCAGATTTTACATAATTACCGTTTGGAACTCGACGAGTAACACTGTCCACTCGAAATTTCGGACAGACCACTCCATTTCCCGCATTAAGGCCCTTTGGTACAAATCTACATCGTTCACCGATCGAAAACAAAGTGTGTATGCTTACCCTTTGGAACCCGATGCGTAACACTGTCCACTTGAAATTTCTGACATACCACTCCATTCCCTGCATGTAGCTCAGGAATTCCTCGGGGTTGCCAGCTTCCTAACTCACCAGTCATGAGCCCTTGAGGGTGTACCAGAAGTGGTGGGTCTACACACACCCTGCCTCTTTGAGGGCCTTGAGCAGAAGACAGGAGATATTATGAAAAGGAAAAGAAGGCAGACCCCTCGAAGAATGAGGGTATCAGGAAAGATGAGACAAAGCCAATTAAGGCGGGAAATTGAAAGACTCCCTAGCCCTCGGATACCCTAATACAGTCTGGGTCGGAAGAGAACAAGAGTTGACCAAGGGAGGCCGACAGGAAAGAGAACTGAAATGAGCCCGGCACCAGGAAGTAGAAGCGATGCCAGACTCAGCTGGGGTTCCGTGGTCGCCAACCCACGTCCCACAAGTTGTGAGACCCTGGGGGGGGGAAGCGATGCCAGACTCAGCTGGGGTTCCGTGGTCGCCAACCCACGTCCCACAAGTTGTGAGACCCTGGGGGGGGGTCAGTTGTGAGAATAGCTTGCTGATTCATCGTGAGGTGACTTGAGAGTACTTTCCAGAGCCCGCCGTGTTATCTCCTGCTGTCTATGCTGATGCCAGCACAGGGCCGTTGCGAAACAGTGAGTGATTCCCGGTCAATCTGTATAGGACGGGGAACCCCGAACGTGTGTCATCATATTTCGTCATCATCTGCGATCATCTCAGGTTCGTGCAGCTTGGACCTATATTCTTTGTCTTTGCCGAGCAGTACGCTCTTTCACTAGACGCATCCAGTACAGGCCTAAGCCAGAAAATAAGGTTGAGACTTTGGAAGACATCGAAGCTAGACACCTGAATTACCTATATCAGTTTTAAAATAACACCATGTTCGTTTAGTAGTCATTTTTTCATTACCTTATTATTATCATCATAAGTGCAAATGACCTAGATGTTACGCGCATCATACCAATAATCACCGCCGCATAAAGTCTTTCTCGACTGTGATTTTTAAAATATTTATTTTTGGTTGGTTGGTTCTTAAGTTTAGGGGCTGCGACAACGCGGTCATGTAGCCCCGTGTACTTTGGGTGTGTGTAGAATCTGTCTGATAACCGGTGTTAATTGTGATGACTGTATTAGTGTGTGTTATCTGTTTTTTAATTTAAGTACAAACTGCAACTTAGAATTCTTCAAATAGTTCGTACTTTTGCCGCCAAGGGCCACCGTCAACGACTACTAGGCCAAGTTCGGAACTTAGCTACTAGACGCCACTGCAGTCGGCTCTTGGCAACGGACGTAGACATCTATGAGCGTTGTTTACCTATCCAATTTAGCTTCACACAGGTGTAATTAGTGGAAGGTTCAATAACATGCCATAAATCTGACATGGGACCGCCGGCTTTACTTCCCCTCCGAAGAAAGGCATACTGACGGATTTTTAACGCTCTTAAAATATCCGACGGCTTCGGCCGGGTTTGAACCCGCTATCTTGGGCATAGAAGCTCAGCATGCTACTAAATACGCCACCGAAGCCGCCATATAGTTATTTTTATTACAGTACATTGTGTACATTATACGTTGAAGTGTCAATTCAATACCGGCAGTAGTTTCCCTTATCATCCTCATCATAAGAGCAAATGGCCTACAGTAGATGTTACGCCCATTACACCATTAATCACCACACACAATAAGTCTTCCTCGCCTGTGAATTTTGAAATACGTATTTCTATTACGGTAGTTTGTAAGTTTGACGTGTCAATTCAACAGTAGTTTTTATTATCATCCTTATCAAAAGGGCAAATGACCTAGATATTACTCCCTCATTGTCTTTGGGGGCAAATGACTTAGATTTTAAGCCCATTATATTTCTAAGGAGACCTTAAAACATTATCATCATTCCACCGGGCGAAGCCGGGTACTACTGCTAGTATATATATATAAAAAAAGAGGTCACATCTTATTGATGACCCGCAACCTATCATTTAGGGGACTTTGATGGTCGCAACCCATCATTTAGAGGCTTTGTAACATAGTGGTCATTCAGTCCCGTGAACTTGAGTCTGTGTATAGGATATAGCCTGTGTTATTGTGGCGTCTAGAGTAGTGTGTGTATTTGTAATTAATACTGGGATTTGGAAGGAGGAATCCGTGGTCATATGGTAGGAACGAGGCCTGCATTTGCCCGCAGCAGTAGTGGAAAACCACGGAAAACCACTTCTAGGATGGTTGAGGTGGCAATTGAATCCAACTCTTCTAAATTCTGCCTTGCGAGGCCAAGTGTGCAGTACTCCGTTCCAGTCCTCAGACCAGAATTAAATGTCTACCGAAACAACTACACATCGGGGAAAGCACATTAGAGAGTTGACACTTTGAAAGCATGTTTGGTTAACAAAGTTAATTTGAATGACTGCTGCGTTGACGTTTTTAGTTTCCTCAAGGAAAATCAGAATCCGTTCTTAATTTGGAAAAAATGCATTAATGAGAAAACTATGTTCAAATGAATTACTGAGCCTATGTCTGCAAAATTTTGAAAATAAATGAATACATGAATGAAAAGTTACCTTCGGAGAGTTCTGGTCCAAGTCTTTTCGAGTTGACGCACTTAGGTGACCTACCCGTCATGTGGTGATAAAACAATGATAATGACATCGCTGATACAGTACCCTGTCCCCAAGCCAGAATAATTAATTATGGGACCCACTACCAGACCAGCAATCGAACCCCACCAAGAAAAAAAAAGATCACCTCTTATTGACGACCCACAACCCATCCGTTTGCCTGTATTTATCAATCTTGCAGGATGCATACATTAGAAATAAATATGGAGCTGACAACCAATTAGGCACGGCCCTAGAATTCAAAATATCCTAATCTTAGAAATGAAAAATGGTTTAAAAGGGATGAATATCGTACAGTCTTTTATTTGGAAGTACAGTATTACAGTGTCTGTTAAATCATCAGCCCGGTGGTTAGCTGGATCCTCAAACAGCACTGCTATAGGCCATGTTGGTAGAAACAACAAAAGCCCAAGGTATTGCTATAACGAGGCTTTATAGGCATCACTAAGGACTGAGGGAGTTTGCTATTGCATTCCTCAAGGGGTCAGTTTAGCATCCTTCACAGCATCCACATGTATCAAATGTGTTCTCAATGACATTAGGCTTACTCGGCACCATATAATCATTGAAACATCGATGGGAAGCCACATTTTGTTCTAGCCTGTGCCACTAGACAAATGCAAAAATACTGCAGATATGGCAACAGGCGAAGTATTGCAATAACAGAGGTTTATCAAAATTATAGTTTTTAGATAAATAATTTATAAAATACCCTTGACTCTACAGCCCATTGAAGGGCTTGGACTTACCAAGCGACCGCTGCTCAGCCGTATGTCCTGCAGATTGCGAGGTGATGCGTGGTCAACGTGACGTGTCCCTTCGGCCTTTAAATCTGCCTCCCAGATCAGACAGCTTGTCAAGAGGCTGAATACAACCCGTTTGAGCTACTTTACAGGAGGCAATAGAAATAATATAATTCAGAATATATCCACAAGTATGCAGCGAAAATAAGTTTGAGTTGTTTAATTACTACTGATTTGGTCAACAACTCATTTTACAGATCACTATGCACCTACATTACAGCCAAAAATTATAAGAAAATTAGGGAGTAGTATAGATCGTGATACCTTACACTACAAAATTCCCCTAGACACACACTGGCACCATCCATGACGTCATGGACGATAATAAACGTTTAAACGGTGCATACATGCTACTGTAAGTACGTGACACGTAACATAGTCCCTAAGCAAATACGAAGTCCCTTAAAATAACGATAATCACACCTGATCCTATTAGCGATTCAAAAATCTCATTTCTCATACAATAATTCAATTTATATTTACTGCGTAACACTGATAAAAAGATCTAGCCTACAATGGTTTCACACACTGCATTTATCTCTACGTTAAGTATCGAACTAAACCTCAACTGAATTTAAAATTATAAATGAAATTTAACATAAAACAAAAAAATAAAACTCGAAAAGTAAAAGCAAATCTAACTTCTCATTGACATCACCTAAATAATAATAAAAATACACACATATTATTTACACTAATTACACATAAGAAATATCCTCCTAAAAAAAAATGCTGAGTTTGAATTCACTAGCCGTGAAAGCCAATATACCAGCTTCATGTCATTTTATTTCGCCTTACTAGCATTCTTGGTTGTCATATCTGAGGTCCAGGTTCGATTCCAACTCTGCCTAGAAATTAAATTGTGATGTGAGGACTGGAACGAAAGAACTCACAAGAGGTGGGTTTGATTTCCAACCACAGCCATTGTGAACCCTTTATCCACAGGCTGTATAAAGGATTCTAATAAATTATTCATCATCTTTTGATACATTTCTACAGACAGCAGATATGAGAGCCAGACGGTGTTGGGAAATATTGATAAATCAGTGGCCGAGAGGACACAATGGTTTAAGCTCCTGTGGTATTTTAGGAAGTAGCATAATATTCATGACACATAGGACAGGTGCAACTTTTAGCGCGGAGATGGCTTGGGTACGCACAATATGGCCTGTTGCTATGAGTGTTGGCGCCAAGAAGAAAATCGAATGCTACGATGTAATTGGTCAATCTTCATGTTAACCACTCCCTGTGGCAGAAATACAAGTAAAAGCGCGCAAAGATCTACTAGAGTCTGAACCAATAATATCAAGACGCCCTGTTTGAGCGGCAACTCGGCTTGGTAGCGCACCCTGGTAAATTAACGCGGGAGTTATCTACGGATTAATTCCACGATCGATTCGAGCCAGCTACAGCATAATCGTAACCTCCACACTGCTACGAACTCAACGATACCGATCGCATGCTAGTCTGATAATTATTATGGAATATTTTTCCACAAATCCCCTTCCACACCTACCCTAGCCAGTTTCATTTATAATGATCCAGGAAGCTTCGAGAGATGACTTTTCATTTGTGCGTCTGAGGACGTAACGTTGATTCTTATTTGTGCGTCTGAGGACGTAACGTTGACTTTTTATTTGTGCGTCTGAGGACAGAACGTTGATTTTTATTTGAGCATTTGAGGACGTAAGGTCTTATATTCAGGTGTCCGAGGACACGAGGCATACTCTGCATATTTTCATGTATTTGAACATGGAACATTTTCGTCAAGTTATAAGTGTAACTTCAGTGATTTATTTGTAGTCCCAGTACTACCAGATAGGACCAGTTCATCGAAATAATTCACCAATAGACTGTCAAGGAATTTAGTACTTGATAGGTGAATTTAATAGGAAATATATCGTGTGTGTATCTGACAAAACTTTATTTAATTCAGCACGAGATGACGTCTAGGAACGAGACCGGATCTTGGAACCAGCAGGACATTTGCCAGAAGATGTCGATGACGAGCTAAGCATCTTAAAGGAGTGATGGCTGCAGATGTTTTCCTTGACACTGTTTTAAAGGATTGAGTACAAATGAATTCATTTATTTATTAAATCAGCTATGGTATTATGGGACATATTTTTTGTAGATATTTGTTTACTTGTTTGGTAATGTAGATTCTTAGTTCTTGTTTACTGACACATTAAGTATGGGACAAGCCGAGCACTGTGTAAATTGTAAATATTGTGATTTTTGTTTGGTTCAACTATACGGGGCGACGCGCAGCTCGTGCTCGCATTCGCTTGCGTAAATCGCGGTCAAGCATTATGATTCGGAGGTATGCCTTATAACAAAAAAGGAACTGAATTAATTTTGAGATTAAAAATAGAATTTGGAGGGTAAAGATTATTTGTGAGCAGAATTTTATGACGGATCAGGATTATTTTGATAGTTGCTTTCCCAGCAGATATGTACGGGTTGGCACTTTGCACCCGAGTTTTTGTTGTGTATTTTGTTTAATGTGTCTATGGACGCAATATTGGTTGATCTGTTTGAGCCGACCCAGTGGTATGTTTATGAGTGAGTCAGTCCAAGCTTTATGGTGCGTAGTGTGATTTTATGATGTGTTAGCGAGAATATATCATTGTGATTATTCTGACTTGCTCCACATCAGCCCAGTTCATAACCTCGCGAGGCTGGAATCGTGGTATATATTTGTGTTTTCTTGCCATCCAAGCGGATGAGTGAGATATGTTTGCGTTTCCAGATGGAAATAGCACCTAGCTTGAAGGACTGAGAGAGATAGTTGAGGCAGCGATGATTCATACAAGAAGGGTGCGCTCAAATCAGATAACGCGACTTGTCATTAGTAACAGGCCTGGGTCCTGTACTTCAAATTAAGACGTTGTTTAAAATTCACAAAACCTGATCGGTTATAATGATTATTTGATTGATTAAATGGGTGCTGTCCATAGTTGTAAGGTAGCTTCCGAAACTTCTGTTTGTCTGGCGTTTTATAAAAATGTAAACATAATTTTCAGCCGTTAGGCTCGTATTTTGTTGCTGTTGCTTCATTTCTTGTGTGTTTATTTTACGCGTTCAATGACCCCGTGTGGCATTTGGGTGCGCGAGGCTGTGTTCTCAATTTTGTGATGCGAGCGTTTTGGCCTATTTCTGGCATGCTCTTTTATTTCGTGTGCTCTGGCACCAGCTAGAATCTCTGAGAGATTCGTCATCTTTTGTATTATTAGATCTTGCTTGTTTCAGTAGTAATTGTAGTGTGTTAATTAAGGGTGGGTCCCATAGCCGTAGTGTGATTTCAAAGATGCAACTCCGTGAGCAACATGACTGTTTCAGTTGTAAACGGACTCGCATCAGTACTCATTTTCTTATTAACGAGCAGTACACCACGCATTATATAACATCTTGACCAGGAAAAATGGACTTGTATCCATATGTTGTGACGAGCGAGTTCTTACCGCTCAAAGTTTATGTTATGATTAATCATTTTGTGTGAAGCTGTATTCACATTGTTTGGTTGGTGGAGCGAGTCTTACCGCTCAGTAATATATTTATTTCTTGAGGGGGTGAAAGTCAGGGAGGATTTCTTTTATTTATTATTATTATTATTATTATGCACATAATTTTCAGTCATTAAATATCTTTTATTCTACTTGTTATTCATTTTATTTCTAGTATAGCCTCTGTCATGGACCTTTCTATTCATTAGAGCATGTTGTTTTTATGCGAACTTTGCTGTGAAAAGCAGTCAGGACTGAACACGACCCCGTAGATGAATCTTGAGAAAACCATGCTTTATTGAAGGGTGCACTGGGTAACACTGATAAAAATATCTAGCCTACAATGGTTTCAAACACTGCATTTATCTCTACGTTAAGTATCGAACTAAACCTCAACTGAATTTAAAATTATAAATGAAATTTAACATAAAACTAAAAAGTAAAACTCGAAAAATAAAAGCAAATCTAACTTCTCATTGACATCACCTAAATAATAATAAAAATACACACATATTATTTACACTATTTACACATAAGAAATATCCTCCTAACGGTGCTCGCTTTGAGTCCTGCCTGCACGTGATATGTCACTGTTTGTGACAGATCGTCATCTATAAGGTGCGTTCAAAAAGTAATGAGCCGGAGGCTGGAATGCGCAAACTGGTGACTACATCGGCTAATCGTGGCGTGTGTAAAGAGGTGTGGTTCCGGCCAGAGCGCGGAAGGTCACAGCCCGTCGCTAGAGGGCACGCGTGCACGTCACGTGACGATACAAAGCGAGCAGCAGCATGCATCAATCGTCCAACGCTGCCAGTCGCATTGCAAACAGTGACATGGAGGCGTCAACCGAAGAGCAAAGAGGTGTTGTTCGGTTTCTGACAGCGGAAGGAGTAGGGGGAACGGACATTCATCGCCGAATATCACAAGTGTACGGCGAACACTGCATGTCCCTTGCAAGTGTGAAGGCGTGGCACAAGCGCTTCAGGGAAGGACGGGTGTCGTTAGCCGATGACGCCCGGTCTGGGGCACCCCCCTGCATTACCGATGACAACGTCCAGCTGGTTGATGCACTCATTACCCAGGACCGCCGAGTGACAGTGAACGCCATAGCCGCCGTGGTCGCTCCACGAAAATGGACGACCTCATACGGCCAACACAGTCGCGACACTCCTGCAGAAATTCAAATGGGAGGTTCTCGTCCACCCTCCATACAGTCCAGACCTCTCTCCCTGTGATTACGCCATGTTTGGTCTCCTGAAAAGGGCTCTGTGGGGCCAACGGTTCACCACGGACGCCAACGTCCAGCTGTACGTGCGGAACTGGTTCACATCGCAGCCCAGGGAATTTTATGAGACAGCCATTCACCGCCTCGTGTCACAGTGGGACAAGTGCCTCAACAGCCAGGGCCAATACTTCTAACATACAGGTAATGGTTTCTGTAATTATGCCTCCGGCTCGTTACTTTTTGAACGCACCTTATACTGTATAATGTTAGACACAAGTTAGCGGTCACCTGGGTGATCGCTCTGTCGCCATCCCCAGTTGTATCTGCTGACAAAATGTGTTCAGCCCCCAGTCACCGTCCTTGCTACGGTAGAGGAATGATCCCACGCAGAGTCCGTGGGTGATACCCGGCTGGGAAGATAAGCGATTTAAAAAAATCAATTGCAAGATTTTAGTTATTGATTCATACATTGTGGGCATGTAGCTCCGTGTATTTGTGTGTGTGTGGAAACTGTCTGATAACATGTGTCTCAGTGATGAATGTATTAGTGTGTGTATTTGTAATTAAGGTTAAGATTTGGAAGGAGGCGGCCGTGGTTATAAGTTAGGAACCATCCCGGCATTTGGCTGAAGTGGAAGTGGGTAAACCACGGAAAACCATTCCAGGACAGCTGAGTTGGGATCGAAGCTAACTCTTCTCAGTTCTGTGACACAAGGCTGAGTGTACTCCGTTCCAGCCCAGAATTAAATTTCTTGTCAGTGCCGAGAATTGAACCCAGACCTCTGGGATGACAGCCAAGAATGCTAACCACTGTGCCACAAGGTGGTGAGTTTGTAAGATCTAGTTGTTCGAGCATTAACGTGGTTCTCTCTTATCTGCTTCTTTGTCATAAATCGTTACAAATCACTACCTTTGCTATTGTTTAAAAATTGTTAATTACTAAAATGATATGTCACCACGGAGGCACGGGTTCGATTCCCGGCTTTGCCAAGAAATTTAATTCTGGCCTGAGGGCTTGAACGGGGTAAACTCAGCCTCGTGAGGCAAAACTGCGAAGAGGCGGGTTCAATTCCTACCTCAGCCATCCTTGAAGTGCTTTTCCATGGTTTCCCACATCTACTCCAGGCAACTGCTGGGATGGTCCCTAACTTAAGGCCGTGGCCGCCAGCTTCCTAATCCTCAACTGAATTACAAATACACACACTTATACAGCCATCACAATATCTCAGGTTATCAGGCAAATTACACACACACACACACACACACACACACACACACACACACACACACACACCCAAGTACACGGGGCTACATGACCACGATGTCGCAAAGTCCCGAACTCAATCAACAACAACAACTAAAACGGTAAAATTTTAACAATTTTTCGCAGGCGCGGCTGGTGATAAAAGGCTCTTAGACGGAGCCTCTTTTGCAAGTTTCTATAAACATATCTCTTTAATAAAGACATTTAAAATTCAAATTAATTAGAATCATTTGTAAATTTTTCTCAGACCATTTAGCTACAACAGTCAATATATTTGGAACCATCGTTTAAACAATGTTCTTCAGATGGGTAGGCGCAGTAGCGCTGTTAGGCGCAGCCTTACATTTCTCATTACTTCCTACAAACAGGGCTGGAAGGCGTGGTTTAGAAAACTCCATTCATTTCCATTATAACCGTCAAGGCTCAGGCGGCCAGATTCTAAGCCAGGCTTGCCAACACCGACAGGATTTTTGTATTTAGTAGCCTATAATGCATTCAAATGGTAAATGGTCTATCTTCGTACATAAGTGGCACTTGCCAAAAACTGGAACTCAAATCTACACAAGTGAAATACTTCTTCCCCTCAAATGTTTGCATTAATTCCTCTATTGACATAGATTTCAGCTGATCTGAACTAATTCTACTGTTAACCAAACGAGCGTCTAAACAAATACGAACTGTGCCGTCGGCCTTGGGTACCGTGATCAAAGAATTAACATACGGACTGTTAGAGTGCTCAATAATCCCATCTTCAAGCATCTGGTTAATTTGTGCCTCAACTGCACTCTGATAAGCGAAAGGTACAGGATATCTATGTCCTGTGAATACTGACCTATCAATAACGTTCAATGAATGTGTATAGCAATTGGTCATACCAATGCGATCCTCAAAAACTCTCCTATTACACAATAACACATCATAGAGCCGAACACATTGTTCCGCCTCTATATTTCCCTGAAATGCAGCATCACGTAACGAGTCCTCTAGACTACCGTTCGTAATCACACTGCCCACAAAACATGGAGAACCCCGCTCTACGGCTGGCGATATCTCATTTAAAGTACAAATCACACCTACAACACTACTTCTCTGAATATGGTCATTGAACGCTACTTCTACTTCAGAATCTCCCCATTTAAATTTCAAACTCCCTACATCATAACATAAGTTACCAGACACTCTACTTAGCAACTCTGAACCCAAGATAACACTGAATACTAAATTTGGAATTACAAGGCAAATCTGCTTCTCTACATGATTATTAATTTTAATGTCTACTAAAACTTGCTTAGAAATTACTTTAGACCTCTTCCCAACAGCTGTGATAACAAAAGTGCTTTTAATTGGCATCTCCTCAAAATTTACTCCAGTTCCTTTCATTTTATCATAAAATGCACTACTTATGCAACTCTTCATACAACCACTAGCAATTAAAACATCTGTATACGCCTCGGACACGTTAAATTTAACTATGGGGCTCTTACTAACCACTTCCTGAATAATACCTTCATCATTTAGTTCATGTAATAATTCATTTCTTACATTTAGGTCATAGTGTTCCTGTATAATTGTATGGACAGGACATGCTACAGACTGAGATTCTGACCTTACTTCGCAGCCTGGTTCGCGTTTAAAGAACCGCTACAGCTGGCTGTAGTACTACTAACTACTGCACTGGTCTGGTTGTTCTGGGCTGTGTTGTCATTGTTTGCCAGTATATTACTACCACTAGGCTGTCCTCTTCCTTGACCCCTATTCTGGTTGTAATTATTGTCATTATAATTTCTCCCTTGATTTCCCCTGAAATCATTATTTCTCCCTTGATTTCCCCTGTAATCATTGTTCCTCCCTTGATTTCCCCTGAAATCATTGTTCCTCTCTTGATACTGATTACCATAGCCATTTCCTCTGTTCTGATTTAGCTGATTATTATCATTATTATTTCTATTTTGAGCGTTGGCCCCTTCGCCACTGTTCCCTTGAACTTCCTGATGCCTGGTTTCATTAGGCCTATTATTATTATTACCCTGGTTCCTATTGAAATTGTCCTCATAACCTCCTCTCCCTAGTGCATCAAATGTGCTTAACAAATTTTCTACTTGTGATATTGTCTTTACATTCTGGATACAAGCAGCCTCCTTGATCCTATAGGGAAAGTGCCTAAGTAGCAACCTCACCACATCACTTTCCTCCTTCAAGCCATCCAGATATTTACACACTAATACCTGCCCTAAAAAGTATTCGGTCATGGTGGAGCTTCCTTTAGGGTTATATTTACCACACACTACTCCCTCACGATGCTGCGACTGGATAACCTCATTCCAGAACTTTTCACAGAATTTCATTTTAAAATCATTAATATCAGTAAACTTGTCTCTGTAGACATCAAACCAATTCCTCGTTTCCCCCACAAACACTTGTTCTAAAATTTCAACTACCTGGCACCACTCAATACTACCATTTTCCAACCTCTCCCCGAATTTATTTTCTATAGTATTCATGAACTCCATTGGGCACCCCTGTCGATTGCTGAACTTACCCAGTTCTACCTCACTGTGTGTGCTATTCACAAAAACTGGCCTATTCTGACTATTTTCTTGCCTGATCCTAGCTTTTAATTTTAATTCTAATTCTGCGATTTTCTCCTCAGCCTTCCTCTCAATACTGTTTACTGTTAATTTAATGTTTCCTTCTGATTCTTCTACTTTATCATATAGCTTTGCTTGTTTCTCCTCAATCTTGCTAATGCTCTCTCTATTACTCTCTCTTAAATCATTTACTTCTGCAACTATTTGCGAGTGGACTTTCTCAATTCTACCCCCCAGCTGTTCCTTAACCTCTTTAGTTGATACTTGAATCTTGTCAAATCCCCCCCCAATTTCTTTTTAACCTGCAGTGTTTCTAATTTAACTAATTCCTTTAAATTTTCAGCCTGTGTGCTGATTCTACTTTCCAACTCCTCCTGTACTTTTCCTAATTTCTTGTCTACATCTGCAATGATCTCATTAACCTTCTCTTCCATTACTCCTCTGATTTCTCCTCTAATCTGCTCCATTTTCACACTAATTTCCTTACTGTTTTGTTCTAATTTAGCATTTAAAGTTTCAGTACTCTCTCTATTTTCCCTACTGTTTTGTTCTAGTTTAGCGTTGTTTTGTTCTAGTTTAGCGTTGTTTTGTTCCAGTTTTGCATTTAAAGCGTCTGTACTTTCTTTATTTTCCCTACTGTTTTGTTCAAGTTTAGCGTTGTTTTGTTCCAGTTTAGCATTTAAAGCATCACTACTAACTTTGTTCTGAAACATGAACTCGAGAAGTAAAGTTTTTAATTCTGGTTGGCCGCCTACACTCCCTGTTTCAGTATCGGGATTTACCTCCGCTACCCCGGTACTACCATCACTCGACATACTGCTCGCATCATCACTCTCCAGTTGATGACCACTACGTAACCTCATCTGTTTTTCTTTCTCATCCCCCACAATGATATACACTGATAAAGACAAATAACCCCCCAAAACACAGGCACAGAAATATATACCCTTCTCCTTCCACAAATGTTATTAGGTTTTCAGCCCCAAGTTGGTAGCGACAAGTGTAACGGGTTTGACTGGCCCTTACTGTTGGGTGACAAATGTAACTGTGTAACAGTTTGACTGGTGCTTACTTGCACTTTGAAATATTTACTCTGCCTAAGATATGTTGTTTTAATGGGCGCCAAGACCTCAACGCAATGTTAAAATCTAAATTTGTATTTAACAACACCTAGCTCCGGTAGAACACCTTCAAGAATCCATTCACTCAGATCGTGGTATGATTTGATCATTAACCCAACAAACAATTGTATCAGGAGAAGGAATTGGTCTATATCTAATGCTACCTACTGAAAGCAAAGATTGCATGGTTAAAAGAAATGAATTTATTATATATAACACGTATTGCAAAATTAATAATAATAATAATAAGTTTAAAATTTATATTGGAGCGTTGCGATTTGAATATTACCGCTAGAAAATTACGTGAAAACGGAGTCTGATAAATTTTTGATTTTACTCTTATTCCCAAGCTATGAAGTTACTGAAATACTGAATTTAAAACAAAGAGAAACGAGAGATTGCGTAGTTCTGCGTCATTCGCGCTTACCACTGGAAATTGCCGAAGCATTTCCCTCGTACTGAATGATGAAGAGAGCTTCCCACTGTCTCCTGGACGTCGTCATCTTCTTCGTTAGTTGATGATATACTGGTAGATATGATCACTTTATGGTCCGAACATCGGAGCCAAACACTCTTACAACCACACTGGTTAAGTTTTACAAAGATAGCTCTCGCCTCCACGGCGCGCCACCGATATATGCCCTCGTCGGCTCCCCACTCCGGTGCCGACTTCCACCTTACGTGGTCTCCACTGATTGGCTGAGCACCCCGCTATACTCCCCTCCTTAGGCTCAATACACACGGCGCGCGGATGATGTCGATTGCCGTTCCAGACTATTTCGCCTTTTCTTGACGCTGCAACCCAGGCTTGCGACATGCTTCTTGACAAGAATAAGCCTGTATCCGAATTCCCAGTGAGTCATCTCTCTCATCATACCCTAACTGACAAAACTCCGTAAAATTCCGTAATCATATAATTTTCTATGATAATGTAGTTCGTAATAATTTGCTTGATAGTGTTTTCTAAGACATAGAAAACCTATCTGTGTGCTTATAATTTTATAAAAATGCTCCAAAAATACCTTAATAATAATAATAATAATAATAATAATAATAAGTTAATAATAATAATAATAAATTAACATGAAAAATTCTCTTGGCTGAACAATTTGCCGCGTAAATAAATATAGAATGGCTTCCTACTGACTTATGCCAGTGGCATAAAAAACCCTCGAAAAACACGTTACAATGTTGCAGTTCAAATCTCTAGCTGGTAGTGATTTGGAGGTAAATTGCGGTTGTATTGTAGAGTACAATTGCCAATCAGGCCTCCTCTGATCGGGTCTCATTAGGATGGGGAGCAGGTTTCAATACGAAACTAGGTAAGTCAATCCGTTTAAATAGAAAATTAAAAATCCATCGGTTCATAAAATAGCATAATAGGACCAATCTATTTATGAACAAGAAGTATATTCCGGACTCCCGCCCCATCCCCCTCCTCGAGAAATATTTTACCCATTAAATATCTTGCAAAGGCGTATGCGTATCGTGTGCATTAAATGCATTAAACCAACATTTGCCACTACGCGTTGAGCTAAGGTGGTCAGCTACAACCTGGCTATAAATAATTACACCAAACTACCTTCAGGGATTTGCTCATTTTCAGCCTTCCCCAATCCCAACAGCACGAGCTGCGACTGATTTTACGAGTATATTGATAATTTGATAGTGTTTGACGTTTAATACCGAAGAATTGGAGAAGACGAGTATCTGCTGGTAGTTTATAAGATTATAACGAGCCTTTCGAATTATGAAGGAAGAAAACTCTGCCCTTTCTAAGGGTAATTGTTGATTTCAGGGGCGGAACATTGAAATAATTTTCCCATTTTAACATACTATTATTTAGAAGGAGAGAAAAGTAAGAATGTCAACCACTAGAAAAGTTAGCGTATCGGGAAATAAGAATGGAAGTGCCATAGAAGTCAGGAAGTGAAATACATCCTAGACCTTGGATGCTCTTATGTCGTCAAGGCTGGAAGAGAACAAGAGGTGGCCAAGACAGAGTGATAGGAAGGATAAAGACGAGTATAGAAGGCAAAGGCATGGGAAATGAAAATGAAGGAGATTGTCGTGTTAGAAGCCATATTTCAGTGTTGCCTTGGTAATCTAAAACATTAAATTTCCAGAATATATTCCAAGATTTCTAGTTCTTCTGATTCAGCGCTGTCCTTTTCAAAAATATAGTGATGCTACTTGATTTGTGAACTTTACTGATCAGTCTTGTGTACATTAGGTGGGCAATGAAGGGAATTATTCTATTCAAGTATGACAAAGCCCTGCCTGGCAGTTGATTAACATTTACTGGCGCAAGTCCAGCCATCACGTGTCTTGAACAGACTTCATTAGCGCAATTCAGTATCAAGTGCCATCACTGAGGAGGGAATCTCCTTAATGGAGGAAATCACATCAGTACTTATCTCGACACGTCTGGTTGAGTCATCTAAGAGCTGCTAGGGACGCAGGAAATGGATTTACATCAAACAGGATCAAACTTCTGTCCTTTGATTGATTTAAGGGCTTTGGGACATCGTAGTCATGTAGCCCCGTGTACTTGGGTGTATGAGTGTGTGTATTTTTCTGGTAACCTGTGTAATTGTGATGGCTGTATTAGTGTGTGTATTAGCAATTCAGATGAGGAGTGGGAAGGAGGCGCCTGTGGCCTTTAGTTAGTAACCATTTGCCTGGAGTAGAAGTGGGAAATTACGGAAGACCACTTCCAAGATGGCTGAGGTGGGAATCTAACACTCCTATTCTCAGTTTTGCCTCACGAGGCTAAATGTACCCTGTTCCAGCCCTCAGACCATAGGGTAATTTATTTTTGCAGAACCGGGAATCGAACCCGGACCTCTAGGAGCACAGCCAAGAATGCTAGCCGCTACAACACCAGGTGGTCTTTTGTCCTTTTCGGTGGGAACAAACTCATGAATTACGTAGAGAGACGTAATCTGCGATTCAATGGACTATTTCACAGACTATTTGAGACGAGAAACATTTATAACTATTTCCAAGGGTAACAGAAATAAGAGAAAAAGAGGAGCTATGGCTTGGTTCCGTGGGTTCACAAAATGCCCGAACTTAGGCCACACACAATCCATATGGTAACTTATTCATGTATCCACAGAAGTTCGGAGTTAAGTGTGTAGTCTCGGCAAACCGTCTTCAACTCGGACACAAACTGGAACAAGCATATTTTCCTAGAATTATCAAGCAATTAGACGACATTGAGCTATCCCACGGTTATTTATAGCAACTCATCAACTGAGTCCCTCGTTCTGATCAATAGCTTCTTTGAGGACAGAGTAATATCTAAGAATCTCTGGCCGTCAAGATCACCTGACATAACTACACCACATTATTATTACTGGTGGGATAACCTCAAGGATAGAGGGTATCAAAATCGACCACAAACAAGTGGAGATTTGGAAATCAATTGTATCGACCTGGAAATGTTGCAGTGAACTGTCAGAAAGATGGAACGAAGGGCACAGCTGTTCCTAGAGCAGCGATCCTCACTACGTGGCCCGCGGGCCGTATGCGGCCCTGTGAATGATCTTTTGCGACCCTCAAGACTGTTAGGGATAGGAATAAAAACAAATTTAAGAGTTATGAAATAAATATTTTATGAAAAAATTATACAACATTTTATACATACTGTATATGTTATATTTATTAATTAAGTGTATTGAAAATCTGTCGTTGTTTTTCTCTACTTAGTTATTTACTCAGACTACCGCAGTGTGGTTGGAGTGGAGAGACTAGCTAGTAGAGCAGAGCCAATGAACGTAGTACCCTTTTTAATGCAATGAACAAGAATGAGCTTAATACTAAAGCATCCTACCAAGTAACAGAAATTTTAGCACAAAATATGAAGCCGTTTTCTGATGCAGAAATTGTAAAAGAGTGTGTTGTCACCCTTTGTACAACTTTGTTTTCACACTTATCTAATAGTAAGCAAATATTAGATGAAATTTCTAAACTTCAGCTGTTTGATTCAACTCGCATGAGACGGACACAGGACTTAGCAGCAAATATTGCACTTAATCTTACCGATGAACTGCAGCAAAGCAAATATTTTAGTCTTTCACTCGACTCATCTACAGACATAACGTCAATTTATCAATTTCTATTGTTCGTTAAGTATGTATCCAAGGATTGTGTTGTTAAAGAAGATTTTTTAAGGCATGATTCCCATGACTGGACAAACTCGAGGTATTGATTATTTCAACACAATAGTAATCTATTGGAATAAAGTACAGGGATAGGAGGGTAATCTACAATCTATACAGAAACCAGACAGCAGTCATTCGAGCTGAAGGATATGAGAGAGAAGCTGATATTCAGAAAGGTGTTAGGCAAGGCTGCAACTTATCACCCATACTTTTCAATCTTTACATTGAACAAGCAATGAAGGAAATTAGAGAAAAAATTAAAGTGGGAGTGAAGATTCAAGGAGAAATAATTTCAACTCTGAGATTTGCTGATTACATCGTCATCTTGGCCGACAAGCCTGAGGATTTGAATGAGTTTTTGAATGGTATGGACTCCGTCTTACGGAAAGAATTCATGATGAAAATTAATAAATGTAAAACAAAAATTCTGGAATGCAGCCGAAATAAATCAGAAAACCTCTATGGAGATCAAATTGGCAGGTGAAAAGCTGAAGGAAGTAGGAGACTTCTGTTACTTGGGAAACAGAATAACCAGTGATGGACGAAGCAAAGAGGATATAAAAAGTAGGTTGGCTCAGGCAAAGAAAGCATTTCTACAAAAAAGGAATCTGTTGACATCGAATATAGATTTAGGTATTAGGAAGTCATTTTTGAAAGCCTTTGTCTGGAGCGCGGCGCTCTATGGAAGTGAAACTTGGACTATTGGTGCAGCAGAAAAGAGGAGAATTGAAGCATTTGAAATGTGGTGTTACAGGAGAATGATGAAGATCAGATGGGTAGATAGGGTTACAAACGAAGATGTATTAAGACGAGTGGGAGAGGAGAGATGTTTCTGGCGACTGCTAATGAAGAGAAGAGATAGGTTAGTAGGACACATACCAAGACACCCAGGAATAGCAAGCTTAGTTATAGAAGGAAGGGTCGAGGACAAGAACTGTAGGGGTAGACCAAGGTTAGAATATGTTAAACAGATTGCCTCGGATGTAGGGTGTGGTAGCTATGTAGAGATGAAACGATTAGCTCAGGACAGGGAGGCATGGAGGGCTGCATCAAACCAGTGAAAAGACTGAAGACTCAAACAACAACAGTAAGTATTTTCTAACGAACTTAGCATTTATTTGAAAAACGTTTTTTCTGTGTGTACTGATGGTTGCCCATCAACGTTAGGGCAAAATATAGGGTTCGTTCAGTTGTTGAAAACACATTTGGGAAATGGCAGTTCATTAAGTTTTCATTGTCTCATTCATCAAGAAAGCTTAGCTGTTCAATTTGTTGAAAATATCAGCTGTGTTATGACAACAGTTGTAAAGATCGTGAATTTTATAAGGTCGAATGAACTGAACCACAGAACGTTTCATGATGTTTTGAATGAATTTATATCGCAACACGGGGACGTGCTTTACCTCACAGAAGTGAGATGGCTGAGTAAGGGTAAAGTTTTGATACGTTTCTTCAGCATTCGTCATGATATTACTCTGTTTTTGGCTACGAAGAAAGAAGAGTATCCTGATGTTTATAATTTTGGTTGATGGCTTAAAGTAGCGTTTCTCACTGATACAAAGGGCATTATGAATGAAACACCGACTCGTTTGCAAGGAGACCACAATAACATTGTAACGGGGATTACTTTGAAGGACAGTAACGGCTGTTTCAAGTAAGCCAACAATCCGTTCGTAATATAGCCCATTCACTGAACTTTTTAGACAGAGGGTGTAGATTGTGGTGTTTTTTTAAACTCTATGTTGTGCCTTGGGACCAGTGGCGGCCGGTAATAAGGTTGCAGTGTTGCACAACGACCAGATTAATTCAGAAAAACAATTAATACCGCGATAATATTTTTAGTATTAAAAGCTGTATGTTTCCTGTTATATGTACAGAAATTCATAATTCTGTTCTTTAATAATTCAGGAAATCTCATAGTAAGTTACAGTATTGTGAACTGACTGAGAAAGCGAAGCGCGCCAGCCGTCTAGGAGCGCTTGTCCGCTTGGTCGTTGCCAGCCACAAGCACCGACCAGATCTCAATAGTGAAGGGTATGGCAGAGATGCTAGATCGGGTAAGCCCTATCCCAACAGTTAACACGGCTAGTCGTTGCCAGCTCATTGCAACCAGGAAGCCGAGGCGCGGCCGGAGACATCCGAGATGCTCCGTCAACTGCCGATACTATGTTTTGCAATGTTGGGCGTACTTGTGATACTCACGCTCGTATATAACTTACATTGTTTTGTTCTCATGAAGGTTTTCATGTAGACTAACTTATATTCCATTTAATCCGATGAAAATGTGATGTCTCTGAACTGCGGCATTCGTTATGAATGAGGTACCGGTACATCCGTTTTACCGCGCAATTGAATACAGTTTTCACCGATATCAAGCAGTCCTATCACCTCATGGACGTCTGCAGGAGGGGGGGGGGGGGGGGGAGTGCACAAGGAGGTGCCGTGCCCCCTCCCCCCCCTGAAATTGTTCATTGTCACACCAGTTTATTTCATAAATTGAAGTTACTGATGGTTAACTGATTTACATGTAGGGATAATTCCACAGTTTTATTTAACTTAGAAATTTTGGATTATTTGAGAATATCTTCAGTTATTTAGAAAATCGGCGAACTGGATTAACATTACCATTTTAATGAACTGCTTGATTTTTATTTTTGTCGGTTGGCCTACATGGTGATACAACTAATTTTGCCTGTTTAAAATAAATGATTTATGACGATGATTCACAAAGAACTCCTATGGACAAAAACTCTGAACTAAAAAAAATATTCCTCCCCTTCATGCCATAATGATCATGTACCCAACGGTTTAAGAGCAGCCAAATAATGGATATCACGAAGCAAGTAAGAAATGAAACGAAAATTGCACGGGGGTGTACGTCTCAATAACACCTAGTGACGAGGTAATGAAATGAAAAACATATTACTCCCCCACCCTTGAAAAAATCCTGCGGGTGCCCATGTACCAACTTAATCCCCCCCCATTAATGAAAATAGCGCAACACCCAGAACAATTATCCATCAGCCGCCACTGCTTGGGACGCAACACAACTAAACCCGCCCCTGCTTATAACACAAACAGAAAGTGTTCATGGTTTTGGCAAAACTATAAAATCTAACAAATTTTAATAGTTAGAGCATAATCTGAAATAATAATAATAATAATAATAATAATAATAATAATAATAATAATAATAATAAATGGCGCGTAACTCCCGGAGCCTTGGTGCGAGTCTTGCGATCTGACACCCGTGGGCGATCTGCGCTTAGTGATTAGGACGAAAACGTACCTACAGTCAAACCTGCCTTCAACGGAATCGAACAGGTCCCACATTTTTTTTCCGTTAAAGATATGTTTCTGGATAACAGAGGTAGGTCTATGCTAAAATAATTAAACCATGAACATACATACAATGGAGACACTGAGAGAAATTAAAATGGTGTACATAGGCTACCTTATTCAGTGCTGTATTTACACATTTCTGCTACGAATTATTACAGTACTGTATCACTTTTACTCTCGTGTTAAGATAAAGCACAACTCTTGCTTTCGAAACCATAAATGGTTGGTTGGTTCCTCAGTTTAGGGGCTGCGACAACGCGATCATGTAGCCTCGTGTACTTTGGGTGTGTGTAGAATCTGTCTGATAACCGGTGTTAATTGTGGTGACTGTATTCGTGTGTGTTATCTGTTTTCAACTCAAGTAAGGACTGCAGACATTGATTGTTTTTCAAGTAGTTCCTACTTTTGCCGCCAAATGCCACCGTCAACGACTGCTAGTTCAGAAATTGGTTACCAGATGCCATCGCAGTCGGCTCCTGGCGACCTAAGAGCGTTAGTCAAATGTTTAGCCTAATTTAGATTCACACAGGCGTAATTAGTGGAACGTTCTTTAACATGCCATAAACCTATGACATGGGACCGCCGGCTTTACTTCCCCTCCGAAGGAAGGCATACTGAGGGATTTTTAACGCTCTTAAAAAAATCCGACGACTTCGTCGGGGTTTGAACCCCACGAACCATAAAGGCTACTGCCGAACTACTGTATGTCAGTAACGTAAGTTGTGAAGTGCTCAGTTAAAAGCTGGTGACAAGGGCCGAGACAAAGACAGTAATTTGTTGATTGACGGCTCATTAAAGCGAGCATTGGGAAACATTTGGGGAACAGGAAACAGGTAATTACAGTACTTAGTCTTACACGTTGACGGGTAAGTTGAAGAATATAATAAGGAAGACCTACAGTATTTGTACATTCCTTGTTAGCTTCATAATAAACTGTTACAGCGGACAAGGCACACTTTCACAGGGTTCCTGAAAATTCTCTTACTTGTTTACTTATTTCCTATAGTTCCCATTGGAACATAGGGCATCCGCGAAGCTGCGCCATCTCACTCTGTTGGCTGACATCCTCTTCACCTCTTTCCATGCCTTTCCCTGTTGTCGCCTCTCTGCCTCTACCGTCCGCATCCACGAATGCTTGGGCCTTCCTCTTCTCCTGCTACCCTGGGGATTCCAATCCAGGACTTGCTTCTCAATGGCATTATCAGATTTTCTAAGTGTGTGGCCAATCCACTTCCATATCCTTCCTTTTATTTGGATTTTAATCTGTTCCTCTGAAGTTCGAACTAACAGCTCCTCATTTGAGATTGTCTCAGGCCAATGTTCAGGGTGTTTCAGGAGGAATAGTAAATATTTTAGGAGTTGGTAGTATAGATGAATTGGAATAAAAAAATCCATATAACATGTGTCCCATTTTTATTGCGTACCGAGATACAGACGTTGGTATGTAACCAGAGCAGTTGTCGTTTCGTGTGCTGGTACACCTAGACTTTCTGCACGTATCGGTGTTACATGTACAAGAGTATGGCGGGCATTACGTATGCACGGGTTCCATCCGTGTCATTACCAGCCCGTTCAACACCTTCGAGCAGGAGATCCAGATAGACGATTGGAATTTTGTCGTTGGATACGTGCAAATCACCAAGTAATCCCATTTGTAATCTTCACTGATGAAGCCACGTTCACTCATGACGGCATCAATAACACTCGTAATGAACATAAGTGTTCAGAAGAAAACCCACATGCCATTGTGGACACACATTTTCAGAAACTCCTCTCTGTAAATGTGTGGTGTGGGTTGATTGACAATCAGTTGATTGGGCCTGTTGTGTTACCGCATCGTCTAACAGGACCCCAATATCTACACTTTCTGGAAAATGAACTTCCAGCATTATTGGAAGAGATTCCTTTGGCTACAAGATGCGTATGTTCTTCCAGCATGACTGGGCTACTGCACATTCTAGTCGTCTGGTGATATAACATATAACCCTAACATTCCCCGGAAGATGGCCACCAAGGTCCCCGGACCTTACCCATTTGGATTTTTGCCTGTGGGGTTGATTGAAAGACGAAGTTTGCAAGGAGAAAGTTAACACAAGAGCCGAGTTGGTCGTTCGGAATATGCATAGTGCAGCCCTCAACAAAGAACGCCAAGACGACCTCCGAAGAGCTACACAGGGTGTTATCAAGAGAAATGCAAAATGCATTTGTGGTGGAATTTTAGAAAATCAACTTTGAACGTCCTCATTTGCCTTGGATTTACATTTGTTTGGGTTAAATACTACCAGCTGTATCTCTCTACGCCATACAAATGGGACACATATCATATGGAATTTTTGATTGCAATTCTTCTCTACTATCACCTCCTAAAATATTTACTATTCCTCCTGAAACACCCTGTATATTCAAAATCCTTCTCAGACACCTATTAACAAACACCTGTAATCGACTGGTAATTTGGTTGCTAACTTTCCAAGACTCAGACGCATACATTAATACTGCCTTGACATTACTTCTAAATATATTTAACTTTGTCTTTGTAGTTATATTTTTACTTTTCCAAATCGGATACAGTTGTACGAAGGCACCATTTCCTGAAAATGTTCAGTCCTGCGTTATTGGCAGTATACAGGGGATGTAGAGGTCCCCTGTCGTTGAGCTCACGTAGACTGCCACACTGTTTGGCTATAAGGCATACCTTAATTGTGGGTAAAAATTAAAGGTACGGTAGCTTACTTCCTTGTAAAGGAGGCCGGGATATAGCATTTCGGATCTTTGAAATTGTATGTTAAAATCCGTATTTTGATTTCCGTTGACCACGTAATTCAGTTTCCGTTCAATGAAGGGGTTTCAACACGTTATTATTATTATTATTATTTACTATAAATCGCACAAGAAGTATGGAGGGCCTAGTGAAAAAGGGCAAGCCCCACATATATATTTCATGCTTCACAGGCACAGTTCACATCTACATTTGTTTTAACAATATCTACATGTTTTACAAAGATATTTGCAGTATTTACATATTTAGAATATTGACATAGTACAATTTTCCTGTTCACTCACTCTCTCACGCACGCGCTTTCATAACATCAATCACTCCATGCATTCATTCATTCCATTCAGATACTCATTCATTCAGCGAGACAATCAATCACTCATACATACGTTTATTTATATCAGGTGCGTTCAAAAAGTAACGAGCCGGAGGCTGTAATACGCAAACCGGTGGAGACATCGGCTAATCATGGCGTGTGTAACGAGGTGTGGTTCCAACCAGAGCGTGGAAGGTCACAGCCCGTTGCTAGAGGGCACGCGTGCACGTCACGTAACAATACAAAGCGAGCAGCAGCATGCATCAATCGTCCAACGCTGCCAGTGGCATTGCAAACAGTGACATGGAGGCGTCAAACGAAGAGCAAAGAGGTGTTGTTCGGTTTCTGACAGCGAAAGGAGTAGGGGGAACGGACATTCATCGCCGAATGTCACAAGTGTACGGCGAACACTGCATGTCCCTTGCAAGGGTTAAGGCGTGGCACAAGCGCTTCAGGGAAGGACGGGTGTCGTTAGCCGATGATGCCCGGTCTGGGGCACCCCCCTGCATTACCGATGACAACGTCCAGCTGGTTGATGCACACATTACCCAGAACCGCCGATTGAAAGTGAACGCCATAGCCGCTGTGGTCGGATTGAGCGTCGGAAGTGTGCATACCATCATGAAGGAACGACTGCACTTGCGGAAAGTGTGTGCCCAATGGGTGCCCCACAGTCTTCAACCACACCAGGAAGCATGTCGAATGGCCTATTGTCTTGGTCTTGGTTAGACGATTGATGCATGCTGCTGCTCGCTTTGTATCGTCACGTGACGTGTACGCGTGCCCTCTAGCGGCGGGCTGTGACCTTCCACGCTCTGGTCGCAACCACACCTCGGTACACACGCCACGATTAGCCGATGTCGTCACCGGTTTGCGCATTCCAGCCTCCGGCTCGTTCCTTTTTGAACGCACCTTATACAATGTACCCTTTTATGTACGGCTTGATTTTCCGAAGAGGCAAGATCTTGGCATCCCCTGACAGCGCATTCCATAACTGCGCAGAGTGGCCGTAGAAACCTGTCAGGTAAAGCAATGCTACGTGCGAAGGGCGGAACGAGAGTTACACCTCGTCCCCTTCGAACGGAGTGATATGCCAATGACAGTCGGCAAAAAGGGTCGATATTAATGGAACCTGTAAGGGATTTTTTTTAGAAAGATTAGATCAATTTGTTTGGCTGTTGCCTCTATAGATGGAAATTTTCACCGCAAAGTTCAAGGGACCGTCAAATATTTCCGTTTAAGACAAGTTTCCGTTTAATAGAGGGTCCATTGGAGGCAGATTTTACTGTATTATGAAAGCTACATATGAAGACGTCAAAAATACCCACACCCGAGCCAAGACAATGAACCATGCAAGATTAAAATCCCATTGCCCAGTCGGGAGTCGAAATCGGGACTCCTTTGTTAGATCAAAGGGAAGAGCACTAACCAGTTACTCATGGAGTTGGACACTCTGAAATAATTAGGCAATAGAAATATCATAAATCATGATTTTTGGTTCAGTGATCCAACTTAAACCATGTGTCGATTCTTTATACCTTGCGGTTTGTGGTTGACTCTGGCCGTGGCTGAAATGGGCCTGAGGAACGTGAGTAAACTACAGTAACACCAGGTGCGTACAGCCATTCACGCTCGGCGTGCTAAGTATTCTGCGCCGCACGCCAGCAGGCTGGCTCCTGCCTCTTTTTGTCTGCCTCGTTGAGTAGTGGCTAGCACTCTTGGCTGTCAACCCGGAAGCCTGGCTTCGATTCCCGACTCTGCCAAGAAATTTAATTTAATTAGTGGGGTACATTCACCCTCGCGAGGTAAAACTGAGAAGAGGCGGGTTCGATTCCTACCTCAGCCATTTACCATTTACCCATTTATACACTAGGTGAATGCCGGGATGGTTCCTAAATTAAGGCTACAGCCGCCTTCTTCCCAATCCTCATCTAAATTACAATTACACACATTAATATAGCCATCACAGGTTGTCAAACAAATACCACACACACCCAAGTTCACGAGGTACATGGTCACGATGTTGCAAAGTCCCTCAATGAATTAACAGCTGGAATGCCTGCCCTCACTGCCGGCACTGCGACAGCTCTTCGCCGCGTCTGATCGAGTCAAATTGGGATCGCCAGTGCACTGAATGTAACGTAAACAAACAAACTGTTCATTCAATGCGTCCGATACATCTACGTTATGTTTCGCGCGTTTCTTGGCGTACCGGAGTTACGTTTTTGCTCTTAACAAAGCAATGGTCCCTCGAGTTCGGACCGTTGCTGCGTTTTCCTTAGCTCTCCAATTGATTTCCAAAATATTTTTATTTACAAGTATCGAAAAATCTGGTTAAATGACTGCACGCCGTGAAGCTGTACAGTTGTGAGCCCAGAGACAGATAACCAGTGGGATTATATAAGTTACTGTAGTATGCTAAGAGCTTACACATTCAATACAATAGAGGGTCATCGTTCAAAGTATATTGGCTTGGATGACAAATAGGGAATTTTATGGCTAGCTTTCCAAAGTCTTCCAAACATGACAAAGTAGCCTATATTCGGAATGCTATATATGGAGGCAGATGAGTCGTCTGTGATTACAATATTTGAGTACCCAATGACACACAGTTCTCATTAGTCATTAGTAATACCCTGGTGGCACACAAGTCCTTGTGACTTGCAATAGTAATAATAATAATACCGACAGTGGTGGCTACGCTCGCTAAAGCGCAGTGTTAGGTCATGGGGACAAGCTCTCTGCTGACTCGGTAGACGCCTGGGTTCGAGCCCCACCGTCGGCCGTCCTTGAAATGGTTTCCCGTTGTCTCTCATTTTCAACTCCAGGCAAATGCTGGGACCTTCTGACTGCCCACGACTGCTTCCTTCCACATCCTTGCTCATTTCATCTCTCATTAACTCCTCTCATGAGGTTGGCGTCAGGACGAGCCTGCGGCAGCAAAAATCATTCGCCACAAAGACTTCCATCGCATCTCATCCCCGACTCCGTTGGAAAACGGGAATAATAAAGGGTAGACATACATACAATAATAATAATAATTATTATTATATGCAAAGGGTTCAAATCCCGGTCACTCCATGTGAGATCTGTGCTGGACAAAGCGGGGGCAGACAGGTTTTTCTCCGGGTACTCCGGTTTTCCCTGTCAAAATTTCATTCCAGCAACATTCTCCACTATCATTTCATTTCACCTGTCATTCATTTAATCATTGCCCCAGAGGAGTGCGTCGGGCCTCGGCAGCCGGCACAGTTCATATCCTCGCCGCTAGATGGGGGCTTCATTCATTCCATTCCTGACCCGGTCGGAGACTGGAAGCAGGCTGTGGATTTTCATTTTCATTATATGCAAAGCACAAGGTGCACATAAGGCGTGTTGATCTGAGTTTACAGATCTTTGGCGTAATTGGAGAGTGTAACAGTCCTTTCAGAGCAGTTCCTCAGGTGGTACTGGGTACATTTCATCCCACACAGTCGGCATTTGCAGTTCTCATCCGGTGTGTGGTGGCCGTCAGTCGTGCAGATCTTCCAGTGAAAGCCGTCGGCGACGAATATTGTGTAGACATGTCTAAGCTCGAGGTTTGAACCTTTCCATGTCTGTAGTGGTTCCGTGGAGTCAATATACGCTTGGATCTGTCGTGCTTTTTCTCTTCTCTCTCTTTGAGGACGAAGGTGGAGGCAGGTGTGTCCAGTAGATTAAAGGTGGATTTTATGTCATCCAGGAAGAATGGTTCGTTGGTTGTTATGTATGATATTCGGTTTTCGGTGAATTTTGTAGATCTGGAGGATGTGTGTTAGGTTTTCAAGTTTCCTCATGTAGGGTATGCTAAGTTTTTCTATATTAGTTGGATACTGTATGTTGCAATTGGGGCACCTTTCAGTTTGAAAAGGGCCATTGCAGTGTTGATTGATAGCTGGTGAGGTTTTGGTATCTCGTACTTCGCTCTTGTTGAAGCAGCTGTTCTTTCCTTAATATGAATAGTGAATGTTGCTCCAGTGGTCTGTAGTGTTATTCCCAGGTATTTGAATGCGGGTAATAATAATAATAATAGTTCAGAATGAATATGCTCGAGGAATAACAGTAATTGGTTCTGTGCCAGGCTGTGCACATATTTCTGGTACTTGAAGATTAGGTGCTTAGTATTAAAGCAGTCGGAACTCTAATAAGGTGTCATGGAACTCGTTTAGGTTAAGGCATTGCAATTACGGTAACATTTTTTTCTCTTTCCCTCGTTTTCTTTCTATTTCAATGTATTTTTATATTCAAAATATACTGAATACCGTTTGAAGTTTGACCGATCAACCACAACACAGCGAAGGCAGTACGGGAGGGAGTGAGACGGGAAGACGAGCGAGAGAGGGAGAGACAGACATATAGTCTCTCCCCACGAGCGCTGCAAGGCCGTCCGCGCAAGAAGCTCGCCGCGCTGGCGATGGACACCTCTGGTAACACTAACTAATACTGGACTACGGGCAGGTTACCATTTCAAGCCGTGTATATCAGAACTTGAGCTGAAGAGTTGTTTCTTGCCTCCCACGTCTGTGAAGTATAGCACCCTACGTCCTTGCGGTATTCGCAATAGTCTATACAGTAAGAGTCTCCCTATAGAATGGGGCCTCGCTGTCGCCGCGTGACGGCAGGGTCCCTGTGTATTGCAGCGTGTCGAACAAGGCACTGTTGCTAGCAGCAGCGTAGCGCCCAACTAGTTAAACACATTTTCACTTTTACCGTACCGTACCTATTTAATCATTATATTTACTTACATGAATATAAGAGTAGTTGCTGAAAATGCTGTTTTTCATTTTCTAAACACACATTGCACTAAAGTAGGAAGTTTTGGTACACTTGCTGTAATTCATCCTCACTGATATTTCGTATCAGTGCAGTTATTTCATTCCCGAGAGCCTCCAGAGTACAAGAAACAATCAGAACGCTAGACAGTTACAAGTCATCGCGGTGAAAGGAGGGAGCTGGCTGGATGACGTCACGCTCGCCGTGTCGTTGCCGTAACGTAACGACGAAGTCGACTAGATCATTTAAAATGATAAAATCGCACGGCGCTGAAAAGTACGAACACATTTACTGAAAGACTTCTTGAGAAGATAAGTTTCCACTAGGAAAATTCGATGTTTTGTTCTACACCTAACCATGTTCAAGGGATACGATAGCCTACAGTAGGCCTACTTCACCACAAGTCGCAATTATTTCAACTAAGATCGCGCAGACAGGTCATAAGAGAAGGCCGGTTTCATGGAGAGGGAGGAAACGCGTCTACAACATGTATGCAATGCCAGCAATCGGGGCTTCCCATCCTACTCTTGGATGATACCGAGCTGCGCTAATAAGTTCTCTCCACGGGGGTCAATTAGGTATATCCTAACATTGTGGGGTTTGAAGCCATTTTTTCAGTGTTGTCTTAGTAAACAGGAGTTTAGTGCTTTTCAGTCGGTCAACACGAATGTACCCAAAAGAGCTGGGTTATGCCCTAATCCTGAAATAAATTATATGAGATTAATAAATACACTAGGATGACCAGTTTCGATCGTCAAGCGATCATCATCAGATCCATTATACTTAGGCTATACAATCTATGTTTGAAAATACAGGTGAAAATATTTACAATATGTACCTGGAGCAGGGGCGCACCCAGACTTCTGGTTTGGAGGGGGCTTTCCTCAATAACATTATTTCAGCTATGGAAAGAGAATGTGTCCATTTTATTCTTGTATATGTATATTTGAGATCATATGCATAAAAAGATATTCTATAAGATCAAACATACTGTAGAATTCTCTGTTGAAACCAATACAAAAGATGCTATTGGACTGGAGATTATTTAAACAAAATGTGCATTGGTTTTATACAAATTTTAGTTACAGAGCCATTGAGCTAAGGTTATACAAGTAATAAAAAGGGACTGCGTGATTTTTATCAAGAATTAACTTTTGATCACGATCAGAGTGATAACGACTGGATTGCTCTGCTCACTATTATCACATCTATATATCCAGCTGCCAGGGTCGTCAGATTGATGTGTAACATCAATTATCTGCTATAATTTATTAAGTTTTGAGTTGTTTATACCAAGAACTATTATAGGTTTTAGGAAATTAATAATAACATTTTGATTTTGAATATGTAAATTTAATTGGAACTAAACATTACATTTTAAAAATTACGAGACGTAATTGTATACCATAGTGTTATGGAGTGTAACAAATATTTTATGTACTGTACGTGAAAATATATGTTATTTTAAGTTTCCTTATTAACTAACATTATAATAAAAAAATCTTAAACATTTCTAGAATTTCAAGTTGAACTTAATTACACAGGCTGAATGCAAGTTTAAACAAATAGTTGAATACAAATCATGTATTAATTAATTAACATTAACGTTGTTTGAACAAAGTGGAAACTCAAATTTCACAGAACAAAATCCAGCCGCCAAGCAGATTTTTTTAAAACGGAAACTACCTCTGTACTGGTGACTTCAATTTCGCGGTGAATATTCAGTGCTGCTAGACCAGTCAGCCTGACTGCACCCATGGTATTCCTAAGATATGTTTTCAGCCGACGTAGTGTAGAAAATGACCTCTCAGCAGTGCTTGTATTCACAAGGATGGTACACAAAATTCTCAACAATGTGTGGATATTAGGAAACAAGTCCTTGCCACATAGATCCAACACATCGATTGCGTTTTTAGGGTTATTAGCGTGGATCTTGATGCTCTTGTGCCACAGTTCAAACTCAGCCATAAACAGGCCTTTGTTGTTTCCTCCACTTTCAATTTTCATTCTTATAAAAATTACACAGCTGTAAGAAATCAAGTTGCATTTTTTATTGGAAGGTTTCTTTATGTGTATGTGATGCATTGGCTGATGGCAGTAAGCACTCAAAACTCTTTAATAAGTCTTTATGCTTGATGAATCGAGATTCCCATGAAATATTGAAAGAGTCAATCCAAGGGATGAAAACAGATCTTTTATATTATAATTCTGGAGTTTCTGCTGGTATGTTGCTTCTGTTCAGTTGTCTTCCAACTGTTCGAGGCATCGAAATTATTGAACCGCAGTTATTAGCAATTTCGGTAGCTTCTTCAAACAACGAGTGAAATTCTTGATCTGCATTTTTTCTTTGAGATTTTAAGCTTTCAATCACAGTTTCAGCGTGTGTAATTGCAGACGATAAATCTAAATCAGTTCCCTGAAGCTTTTTTATTATGTTTACTGTGTAACCAAGCAGTTTTTCTGATGCCAAGAGAGAAATTATAAATTCACCTTGACTTAAGGAGTTTAGTAGTATTAGAGCTTTTGAAGAAGGTTCCCTATCATTCCAGTTTTTAATCTCCTCTAACGCTACTTCAAGAGGTTGCAGCAGTTCTTTCATAACAAAAATAGCATCGTGCCTTTGTACCCATCTCGATGGACAAAGCTGCAGGAGTTTTTTCTTGTTGGTTTCAAGATTTGCCTCAGATTCAATGCACTGTTTTAAAACTGCTTGTCTTTTAGCAGTGTTAAAAAATCCCACAACTTCTCCACTATTCCAAAGCAGTTCCTGATTAATACAACCTCAGACGCGGTCAACAATGCCAGAGATTTGTCAATCGGTTTCATTCGGCAGTCCATAACTCTTTTAAAGCTAGCTGCGCTTACACATGAGTCTTTATGATACAGCGAGTTTGCATGTTTTTCAAACTTTTCTAGTACTTTTTTCCAGTTACAAAAACCTTCTTCAACCAACTTTTTTTTTCTTCAAAAAAAAAAAAAAAGAAGCATACAATGGACTCAGTATACAGAGTCTTCAATTACAGAATACGAAAGCCAGGTATATTTCTTCAGCCATGAAAACGAAAATTTTCGTTGTTGGTTCCCATGTGATCTAAAAGGAAAGTTAAAGTTGGTCTGAGGAACCCATTTGTCATTTAAAACTTTGAACATTTCATTGTCCGTCAACTTTTTGTTTTTAAATAAACCAATGTCCAAATCCATGTTATGATTACTTACAACGGCCTTAGACCTGCTCACATTTGCCTCTGAGCCCTCTTCTGATGAACAACTTGGCTGTTTTTCTATGCTTGCAGTCCTTGTTAACAAATCCTTACTCGTTGAAGGATTGCCACATTCACTAGCACTAACCACATCATATTTATTGATTTTTAACGGTTTAAAGTAGTTTTGCATGTTTGACTTTCTTTTGTCTCCCATTACTACTAGTCCAATTGGACACACTACGAACACCAATAGCCAATATAAAATACAAACACAACAACAATCAACGAATTAAATGTTTACAAACACCACAACTTATTTGACGCCTGACACAGAGCAGAGCACAATACATTGGGGAGAGAAATTTTCACCGCTGTCCCACGCGCATCTTGTTCCGAGCATAGTTACGACAACAGCCGGAAATATCCGATCGTGTTGTGTTTACAATATATATTATTATCACTCAAGTGTTGCATAAATATAGGCCTAACATAATTCTATTTTAAACCAGTAGAAAATCGCAAAATGTTCCAACGTTCCAACACTAAACATTCTAGAGCCCGTTATGCAATCAATTTTCTTGAAAGATATCATCAATGTTTTAAAGTGTTCCCAGGTTTTTAGGGGGGTCTTAAGCCCCCAAAGCCCCCCCCCCTGGGTGCGCCCCTGACCTGGAGTAACAGTGAACACGAAAACTGCGCGTAGCTCCAGCAAGGAAGACAACCAGATAAGTAGTAGCCTGTTTAACCATAGTTGATTTTGTACAACCATATGACCAATCACTCCAAATTACAAACTCCGAATATCTATCACCATTTAGCATTTCACCTAACATCATATATACTGCATTTAGCATACACCGACAGTTGTAGTACCAATACTGCAACTAAATAATTGTACATATTGTAAATATTTTCACTTGTATTTTCAAACATAGATTTTATAGCCTAAGTGTAATGGATCTGATGATGATCGCTTGACGATCGAAACTGGTCATCCTAGTGTATTTATTAATCTCATGTAATTTATTTCAAGATTAGGGCATAACCCAGCTCTTTTGGGTACATTCGTGTTGACCGACTGAAAAGCACTAAACTCTTGTTATATCCTAACAAGGGAAGTTTTCTGAGGTGTGTTTCACTGCGCCCCACTCCAAACTGGACTTGAAGATAAATATATTTTGGAATGTGTCAACCTGTGCTGATCTTCACTATCTACTCTTGTTATCTCAAAGACGTATGCGATACTACTCATTAGCAAGTTTTGGTATTATTCTAGATTTCTGGGTTTCTTTAGCCTTGCACTTTGTGTTTTCTTTGTGTTTCACAGTTACTATTCAGATCTGCACATTTTAATTTTTATGTTGTAGCTTGGTAAGCATGCAAGTTATAGCCTGCACTATGAGCTTTAAAACGATATCGTGGGAACCAAAATCCTTAATATGTATTCTGTTACAAAATAAGGTACATTCGTAAAATGAATTCCTTGTTGGAACACCTCCACTATTGGCCCCGTTGTGACAACTCAAACTTACAACATTTATAGTTTCCTATAACTCACAATCCTCCACCTCATTGACATGGATAACGTGTTAGCTGCACTGATTATATCAACAGAAACTCCAGGGGGTCCAGGTGTGCGTAGCTGTCAGTCACTCATGGCTTATCCAACATTTCAGGGGAGGTTGCCTACCCTCACTCTCTTCCCAAACCCATTAGCGTGAGCTGACAGGACATTAGCGCAGTTTCGAGCATCCCGCTTCTTCTTCTTCTTCTTCTTCTTCTTCTTCTTCTTCTTCTTCTTTTATTCATGTGGTCTCTGAAAACAGTTCCTATTAGCTTCGACCTCAAAGATCTTTTGCTACCATGTGTTTTCCTTCATTTCCAACTGGTTATTTCTGCTCTCTTAGAAAAGTTGCAGGTCCTCCTTATTGGGTCTTCTCGGATATGTTCTCTCTCTTCACCAGGTAAACCCAATGTAGAGATTCTGATTCTTCCCAGCGCCTCACATTCGAAGAGTATGTGTTCAGCTGATTCTTCCGCTTCGTTACATTTCCTACATAAATTGTCTCGTATTATTCCAAATCTATGTAGGTGCTTTTCAAGATGGCAGTGTCCCGTCAGCAGTCCTACTACTCATCTTATTTTTTCCCTGCTGAGTTCCAGTAGTTCCTTAGTATGCTTCTTGTTTGGTCTCTGAATTAGTTCTTTCGCAAGCCTGCAACCTGGAGCAGTTTTCCAGTTTTCCATTTGTTTCCTTAGCTTGCCACGGTGGGTGAGTGGTCAAAGTGTCGGACTACCAACCCCCAAGCTTGCAGGTTCGCTCCTGGCCGTGGTAAGAGATTTTTGAAAGGCGGCAAAAATTACGACACCATGTTATACGATGTTGGCATGTCAAAGATCCCATTTGAATTCAGTAGGCCGTGTTCATAATGGCAAAATTAATCTCGGGAGTTTCCGCCAACACAAAGTTCCTCATTTCTCTACTAGAAAGCGCTATAGTGTTCAAGAAGCTTAGATATCTAACGTCCTTGACTTTCATAGTGCTTCAAGGAACGACGAAATTCGACATGCAAGCTACCCTTTGGGTGTCAAATAACAAAGCTTGCACCCGGCATCCAAGACCATACGATATTATTATTATTTGTTTGCTTTGTATCCATTTCCCTATGTAGTAGCGGGCTTGTCTATAAGGGATCCCACATACTGGTTCTGGACCCACAAAAGGTGTTTCTGACCCTGACCATCCCGATACTCTTGTGTTATCTGCAAATGCTAGTCATCTGGCGGTGGCTAATCACTCTCCACCCGTCACACTGCTCAGCAAAGCTCCGTTCTACGGGGAAGGCTCTCACTGTAGATGTGTAGGTCCTCTGTTGTTGAGCTCACGTAGACTGCCACACTGTATGGCTATAAGTCTTAACTGAGGGCAAAATAAAGCTACGGCACCTTACTTCCTTGTGAAGAACGCCGGGATAATGCTTTAATGTGAGAGGCACATTGTGTAGCGGTTAGCATTCTAGGCTGTTGCCCCGGAGGTCCGACAAAACAAATATAGTAAAAGGGTGGCGTGTGGCGTGACTTCGGAGAAAACAGGAGAAGTATACAACATACAGCAACATCGCTTATTGTGGGTAAAACAGGGATCAGTCAACAGTTACCTTATGTTGTGGTTATCACGAGACGTGGAAAACTAGTTTTGTGTAAACATGAACAAAACTGAGAAGCGTAAACAAGATAACACGGAACAGAGGGGGAGCCAGCTGTTATCTAGGGGAAGGTCGCGCAGACAGGTCATAAGAGAAGCTCGGTTTCACGGAGAGGGAGGGAACACGTCTACAACATGATATTCAGTTCCCCTCACTTGTAGATCTGTCGCCAGGGTGGATACCATGAACAACCTACCGCAAAGTGATTGAAGTAACATGGATGTCTGAGGTATCTACTCGCCGTATTCAATGCACCTCCAAGCAGCATTATTCTTTGTTTTGTTATGATGCACAAAATAGTGCAATAAGATGTAGGCCTAACTTACTACTGACATGTTTAAACAATGAAAATAACAACTTGTTTCCGATAAATTACCAACATTTTGTTACACGTTTTTCACATCTTTGTGCGCTTCTTTGCCTGAGGAATCATACTGCATGGTCCCGGCTGCTCGGTCATATTCCACACACTCCGTATATTGCTTATTTGAGACCAACATTTTCTTGCCGTCAAGTTGAATCAGGGTTGCCATCGCTGTTGCCACCCATGTTTCGAAGTCACCATGTTAGTAGACTACTTGCAGACACTGAAACAGTTCTTTCAGGATCCGGAGATCTCAGGCTCGAATCCCGGCGCGGACCGTGGCTATCTTGAGTGTGGGTTTCCCACAATCCCTCCAGGCAAATGCCGGGATAGTACCTTACTTCAAGTCCCGGGGCACCTACCCTATTCCTGTCCCTACTAGAGTACTGCAGTCATCATTAGGTTTCAGAAGTTTAAGACCTAAAAAATACAAACTATGCCCAAAAACTAGCTGAATATGACCTAAAAACGAGAAAATATGAGTTGTGCATTTTCGAGATGTGTAGCAAGTATTGGAGTGGAACTGCTCGTAATATAAAGAGTGATGACACAGCAGACACATATAATCATACAAACTGATAGAGCTTCTATACCTACATTTAACCTTTTAATATGCATTCAGTACCGTAGTAGTCTAGCCTTGGGTTGGAACTGGCTGGCTGCGTGGCTCAGCGGTAACGTTCTCGCCTTCTGTGCCCAAGGTTGCAGGATTGAATCCTGGCACAGTCAGCTGGCAATTGAGGGTGCGCAGATGTGAGGGAGCCGTGTCAGTGGATTTAATGGCACGTCAAAGATCCCCTTCAGGAAAAAATTCCAACACCCCGGCGTCTCTAAAAGTCGCAGTAGTTAAAATGGACGTAAAACAAATAACATTAATTATTGGGTTGGGACGCAGTTCTCACTCGCTCTTCCTAAAAAGAGAACCCAAAAAACGAAGCACAGTAAAACCTGCCTTCAAGGGAAATGAACGGGAATTGCAAAATTTTGTGTTAAATACAGGTTTCCGGTTAACGGATATAGGTCTATGCTAAAAAATTGAACCATGAACATGCATGTACTGGACATACTTAGAAGAATAAAAATGGTGTACGTACAACCCGACCAGCGAATTGTTACCGGTGGCGGAAATCGGAACTAATGCGCTCCGCCCAGCCACACGCCTGCGATAGACGTGCAGTTGTCGCCAGCGAAACCTCATCGCGTGTTATTTGTGTGCATGATTCATGCTGGCTCGTGCGCTGTGCGGTGTGTTCTCATTGTATGACTGTACGTGAGTCCCCCTCTTGCCCCGCAAGCCGCTCGCTGCAGCCATAACGAGGCGAGATGACGTAATGTATACACGACAGCTGCGCTCTCCTTCTTGCGGTAACAATTCCCTGGTAGGGTAGTACTTGATTCAGTGTTGTATTTACACATTTCTGCTACGAATTAATACAGTACTGTGCAAGCAAAACATACAATGAACATAAAGTAATAATGCTAATGGTTTTACATCCCTTTTAACTACTGCGGCTTTTAGAGACGCCGGGGTGCCAGAATTTCGCCCCGACGGGGATCTTGAACATGCCAGTAAATCTAATGACACGGCTTCCTCGCATTTGCGCACCCTGAAATGCCAACTGGCTGCACCAGGATTCGATCCTGCAACCATGGGCACAGCAAGCGAGAACGTTACCACTGAGCTACGCAGCCAGCCAACGAACATAAAGACAGGCATTTCTTGGTTGACAGCTCATTAAGGCGATCATTGGAAAGGGCTTTTTTCCCCCCTTTTTTTTAATTGTATGGCTTTTAGTGCCGGGAGTGTCCTAGGACATGTTCGGCTCGCCAGAGTTTGTAGCTGCTTCTATGCGGACACCCATGGGGTGAGCTACAAGTACCGTTGCGTGTGGAGTGTTGTCTGGGGAGGAGAGTGTGAATGTAAGGACGAGGAATTGGAAGGTAGCGGCTGTGGCCTATAGTTAGGGACCAACCCCGGCATTTGCCTGGAAAGAAGATGGGAAACAACAGAAGACCATCTTCAAGGTTGCCGGCGGGGGGAATTTGAACCTCCTCGCCCTCCGGATGTGAGCGACTGCCTGCAGCCACGCCGTAACGACCACGGCTAACTCATCCGGTATTAAAAAAGGCTTAGGCAATAGGTTAGTTAGTTATTGCAGTGGCGGCTGATGGATAATTGTTCTGGGTGTTGCGCTATTTTCATTAATGGGGGGGATTAAGTTGGTACATGGGCACCCGCAGGATTTTTTCAAGGGTGGGGGAGTAATATGTTTTTCATTTCATTACCTCGTCACTAGGTGTTATTGAGACGTACACCCCCGTGCAATTTTCGTTTCATTTCTTACTTGCTTCGTGATATCCATTATTTGGCTGCTCTTAAACCGTTGGGTACATGATCATTATGGCATGAAGGGGAGGAATATTTTTTTTTAGTTCAGAGTTTTTGTCCATAGGAGTTCTTTGTGAATCATCGTCATAAATCATTTATTTTAAACAGGCAAAATTAGTTGTATCACCATGTAGGCCAACCGACAAAAATAAAAATCAAGCAGTTCATTAAAATGGTAATGTTAATCCAGTTCGCCGATTTTCTAAATAACTGAAGATATTCTCAAATAATCCAAAATTTCTAAGTTAAATAAAACTGTGGAATTATCCCTACATGTAAATCCGTTAACCATCAGTAACTTCAATTTATGAAATAAACTGGTGTGACAATGAACAATTTCAGGGGGGAGGGGGCACGGCGCCTCCTTGTGCACTCCCCCCCCCCCTCCTGCAGACGCCCATGAGGTGATAGGACTGCTTGATATCGGTGAAAACTGTATTCAATTGCGCGGTAAAACGGATGTACCGGTACCTCATTCATAACGAATGCCGCAGTTCAGAGACATCACATTTTCATCGGATTAAATGGAATATAAGTTAGTCTACATGAAAACCTTCATGAGAACAAAACAATGTAAGTTATATACGAGCGTGAGTATCACAAGTACGCCCAACATTGCAAAACATAGTATCGGCAGTTGACAGAGCATCTCGGATGTCTCCGGCCGCGCCTCGGCTTCCTGGTTGCAATGAGCTGGCAACGACTAGCCGTGTTAACTGTTGGGATAGGGCTTACCCGATCTAGCATCTCTGCCATACCCTTCACTATTGAGATCTGGTCGGTGCTTGTGGCTGGCAACGACCAAGCGGACAAGCGCTCCTAGACGGCTGGCGCGCTTCGCTTTCTCAGTCAGTTCACAATACTGTAACTTACTATGAGATTTCCTGAATTATTAAAGAACAGAATTATGAATTTCTATACATATAACAGGAAACATACAGCTTTTAATACTAAAAATATTATCGCGGTATTAATTGTTTTTCTGAATTAATCTGGTCGTTGTGCAACACTGCAACCTTATTACCGGCCGCCACTGAGTTATTGTTGTTTTAATGATCGTAACCAGTGCTGTCGATGGGCCGGTACGGGCCGGTAACGCGTACCCCCTAAAATCCAAAATCGTTATAAGCGTACCGGTTAAACTACATTTTTAAATCTGTAAAAAATAGCCCTACTGTAAATTTTTCAATGGATTTCAGAAAGAAAAATCGGAAATGATTATTTACTTGTTCAGAGCTATCTCGTGGCACCAACTTGGAACTAATTGGGCCCATAAAAGTTGGAGTTTGACATTTCAATCGCGCCCCGATATATAATACATGTTCAGCTGTTGGCAACATTGTTAACTTGGTTTCTTTTGGCGGTAAACGCTTGCTTGTGTGTTTTCAGTGCCATGCTGTGCCGTTGTTTGAATTGAGTCTGATTTGTCGTTAGGTACTGTCTGTGTAAAGACGTAAAGTGTGTGTGTGTGTGTGTGCGTTTGAAAGTACGTACATCATAATTTCAAAGTAATAATGAGCTTGCTTAACTGGTTAAATAGTGGAAAACGAAAAACTCCAGATGATAACAGGGACGTTAGTAGTGGTTTTTGGATGGTTCTAGCACCTCCACCTCCACATTCCTCCACACAAGATGGCGGCGGTGCGATATCTCTCGAACCCATGGTTGGATTTTAAAAAATGAGGTGTTGTTGAACTCGAGCTGACACCCCCTTTCTAATGGACAACATATTTCCACCCCAAAAATAAAACCTACCCTACTAGGGGTGAAAATTGTTATTTTTTAGAAAATCTAGCTTTCCAAGTGCAACATGTGAGAGTTTGAATGCCGATATGGATTTAAACGTTGTTCCACATAAAGTGCATGTGTACGGTCGATAGCCACTATGAATTAACATGCTTGTTTTTTTTGTTTTTTACGCATGCCCACTCAAGGCTTTTGTAAGAGGGTGGGGGAGTGGATCCCTGTGGATGGGTTATTGTTGACAGGTCATTGTTGACAGGTCATTGATGACAGGTCCTTGTGGACGAGTCCTTGTGGACAGGTCCTTGTGGACTGGTCCTTGTGGACAGGTCCTTGTTGACAGGTCCCTGTGGACGAGTCCTTGTGGATGAGACCCTTTGGACTGATCCCTTTGGACGGGTCCCTTTGGCCTGGTTCCTACGGCCTAGCCCATGAATTTATCCAAATTATGTCAAAGGGCTTAACTAACGGACTAATAAGGCTAGGAACTTGTATGAGGTATTGTAGGACTTGGGATGAAGCCCCCTTTTAGAATGTACTTTTGACATTTTGGCAAAGGGCCTAACCACACTTTTGTTAATATCTCGCGAACCTATCATGCTAGTGACTTGTATGAGGGGTCCTAGCAATTGGGGGCGTTGTTCCCCTTTGGGGGTGAAACTATACCCCACTCCCAAATATAAAAATCGTTATCTTGGAAATTAAGAGCCTTAAAATTAAGTGTGATAGCTTTAAAAATAGGTCATGACATACGCTTATACCACGATAGGTCATTTCACCCCTAAAATAGTAAATAGTAATGTTACAGGGAAAAAAGCGGTTAAACACTTAAAAATGATAAATGAACCTGAGATCTTTTGTTTTTGATGAAAAATAGTAAGGGGGTGAAAAACTACCCCAAAAATGAAAAATCGATATCTTGGAAACTAAGAAACCTAAAATTAGGTGTGATAGCTCAAAAAATTGGTCATTTAATTCTCTTTTACCACGATTGGTCAGTTTACCCTAAAACAATGCATGTAGATTTTACAGGGAAAAAAGCGGAACCAATAATCAGATTTGGACACATGAGGTGTTATAAGACTCAGGGCGACAATCTCTTCTTGAATTTATTATTTATTTTTTGAAATTTTGACAAAGGGCCTAACCACACATTTTGAAAATTTAGATTTTTTAATTTTTGAATTAATTTTAATATATATATATAGTTTTTTTTGTAGAGAGAGACAGTACCGGTTGTGTTTAAACGAGCATCTCGCCGATCAATGTGGCCATGTTCAATGGATGAATCGATATTTTGTGAAGCATTGATTGAAGAGGGTCATGCGACGACTTGTTTTAAGAATATTTTTATGATTTTTCCTATGATGCATGCATTTATTTAAATATCCCAAAACGGCAAGGTTACTGATTTGAGTTTTATAAGCTAATAATGGGATTTTGACTCATAAGGAGTCCTATAACTTGACATGAAGCTTTCTTTATATGGCTTATGAATTTTCCCAAAAAGATTGAAAACAACAAGGTCATGGACTTTTGTTTCTCTTAATATATTGCAATCCCATAATGTTAGATGTTTATGGTGAGTGATGAAACATAGCTATGTAGATTTGTGGTGTTTGAAGCCATATTTTCAGTGTTGCCTTAGTAAACAAGAGTTTAGTGCTTTTCAGTCGGTCAACACGAATGTACCCAAAGGAGATGGGTTATGCCCTAATCCTGAAATAAATTACATGAGATTAATAAAACACTAGGATGACCAGTTTCGATCGTCAAGCGATCATCATCAGATCCATTACACTTATGAAGTTAAATAAGTGGTTTTATTAATCTCATGTAATTTATTTCAGGATTAGGGCATAACCCATCTCCTTTGGGTACATTCGTATTGACCGACTGAAAAGCACTAAACTCTTGATAGCTATGTAGAGAAAGAATTATTGTAGGCTTTACGTATGGTGACTGACAAGTCCTTGACCATTGAAACTTGTTTTTAAACCTGACCGCAGTACATAGGGAGTATAGGTTTCAGGCATGACATGACAAACGGTGTGTACAAAATCCAATTTATCGATTCAAGAATTAAGAGTAGACTATCTTTAATTGATTAGTTAAAGAGGGTAGCCAAGAAAACAAGATGGTGATTACACTGAACCAAACCGAACCAATGTTTGTATAATGTATAAAGTTACTTGCTAACCATATTGTGCTGCAGTGGCAAGCAATTTTGGCTCTTGCACTAGAGGCCTTAACTCGATTTAACTTTAAGACTTAGAACGAACCAAACTAAGAAAGATGGTTATAGTGGTGCAGTGGTTAAGCTGTTATCCTTTGACTAAGGTAGACCAGGGTTTGATTTTAGATTAATACGCATGTCAAAAACATATAAAAAAGTAGGGATAATGTTTTAAGACTGATTACACTTGTATATTTTTTCAAATTATTACTTGGATTACAAATACAAAGGAGGACTGGGTTCAATATACAGTTAATGCAAGTAAGATTTAGTATTTGTTTTTTATTTTAGACTTTAGATTTTAGAATTTACATTTTACATTTTAGATTGTACGAAAAGATCAAACCATACTGTCATGACTTTAAAATTTCGGTAACTAATTATTAAAGAAAAACATATAAGGATTTGTATTACTTGGAATTATGTTTTCTATACTAAATTTTATTTTGGTTTTAGATTTTAGAAATTTGATATTGGATTTTAGATTTTAGGTAAAGACCAAACTAATATTGACTATTCATTAGACACTGATATGTAGATAGAAAGATGATCAGACTATATGTTAAGATGAATTTTTAGGTGTTGACTGGCCTTGCAATAAGAATTGACTAACCAGACATGAGTTAACTACCAACGAAACACTTTGGCGACTATGCTTGTTATTGACCAGTGAGTAGGGTTTTAGAAAAACTGTTTGCTATTTTGGGTTATATACAACAAATGCATAGACCTACTGAGCGACTATGTTTGCTAAACAAGACATTATACCAGAGATGATTAGGATTCTTATGTAGCTCAGGCAAGGAAAGCATTTCTACAGAATTTGTTGACATTGAATATAGATTTAGGTATTAGGATGTCATTTTTAAAGACCTTTGTCTGGAGTGTGACGCTCTATGAAAGGGAAACTTGGACTAGTGGTGTAGCAGAAAAGTGGAGAGTTGAAGTGTTTGAAATGTGATGTTACAGGAGAATGATGAAGATTAGATGGGTAAATAGGGTTACAAACAAAGAGGTATTAAGACAAGTGAGAGAGGAGAGATGTTTTAGCGACAGCTAATGAAGTAAATCGATAGGTTGGTAGGACACATACACCCAGGGATAGCAAGCTTAGTTATGGAAGAACGGGTTGAGGACAAGAACTGTAGGGGTAGACCAAGGATAGAATATGTTAAACAGATAGCCTTGGATGTAGAGTGTGGTAGCTATATAGATATGAAACGATCAGCTCAGGACAGGGAGTCATGGAGAGCTGTATTAAACCAGTCAAAAGGCTGAAGACTCAAACAACATGTAGAGCTTACCAAAATAATGTTGTGTAATGGTAAATACTAGTCAACAAACATTAATGCATTACTAAAACCCATGACACGATACCTGAGAGCTTTTCTAAAATTATTTTAAGATGCCTTTATCCCTATATTAAACACCTAGTTCTCTAGACTCATAACTACAATGTAATGAAAAAACAACAACAACAACAACAATAACAACAAAAAACATTTAAAAACGAGCAAGTCAATGTACACTGGAAAATTTTGTATACACTCAAGTGCACAAAACAAATTACATTATTAACTGTCAGGTTGATCGAGTGGTTAAGGCGTTTGACTTATGTTCACATTTTCAATACAAGAAAGCCAGGATTTGAACCCCTTACCTGACATAACTATTGCTTTAACATAGCTTAGCGATACTCTATTATTATGATACTCGATACACAAACCATAGATAGAGTGTATTGTTTAAGTCCACTCTCTCTTTCTAAACATAGCTAGAGACTGTCAATGGTTAACAATTGCATTAATAGTGGGAGGATGTAGTGATAGTAATTAAGAAAAAGCAGACAATAACCATAAAATATTTTTATTAAATTCATTTTATAATAGATACACACTGAATACAACTCTCTCTATTTACCATTGTTTGATATAGATTTTTTAAACACAACGCTTGTTGTAGATCCTTTTATAACTTTCTCCAGGTACTCTTGTTCTTAAAAACTGGGGAAGTCGCAGTGGTTTTATAGACATAAAACCCTCATCCTTTTCTTTTTCATTATCCTCATCATCATCATCATCATCATCATCATCATCATCATCATCATCATCTTCATTATGAATATTATCATCAAAATTATGATAGTCATTGTCACCATCATTATCATCTTCATCATCATTATCATCAACATCACTAGAACAATCCAATTCCTCTTGTTCCTTTTCCACAGGGACCTCTTTTAAAGTCTGCGTTGCTTTTGATAGTGTTAAGGGTTTCTTAGACGTTGACAACTGTCCTAACATGACTTTTTGAGGACATGATAAGTGATTTTGAACAAACACTGCACGATCTTGAGCAGCAATATTTTTTATCTTGGACTTGCTTTTTAACCTTGATTAGAGTATTTTGTCCATTTAAATGTGTATTAATTTGAGATTCACAATGATGCTCGTTTGAAGTAACTACGTTGGAGTCTTTTGTTTTAATCATTCCTCGACACTTTTTAGATCGTTGTTTTGAACATCGCCAAATAACAGTTCCATTTTTATTGGTTGTTTTTACAATATATGTATATCCTTTATAGTAGGCACATGGCTTACCATGGCTGGTTGTTGAGACTTCCATATTAACTAATACACATTAATTTAATTTTAGTAAAGTCACTTTAGTAATAATAACAGTAAAATAAATGAAGTGGATTGATATTTTTTAAAGGTGGAATTTTCCAACTACTGTCAAGAATAATAATCACATGAACAAATTTTAGACTACAAGTGATTTACACACACATTGCTCAATGTCAAGATTTATACTGAACACAATTTATAGTGATTATGAATTTTATTGACTGTAATTGATAGTAGCCAAGGTTAGTAGAGGCAATGTATACTGGATGCGTTTTATAGCACGCTCAATTTATAGTAGGTACGATTAGTAGACGCGTTTGATACTGGGGGCGTTTTATACTGATTATGATTTATACTGAGCGCGATTTTTACTAGAAGCGATTTTTACCAGCTGTAATTGATAGCAGTTCATACTCAACGCAATTGATAGTAGGCGTAATTGATAGTAGGCGCGATTGGTAGTAGGCGCAATTGGTAGTAGACGCAATTACTAGTAGACGCGATTGGTAGTAGGCGCAATTGATAGTAGGCGCAATTCACAGTAGGCGCGATTGGTAGTGGGTGTAATTGCTATTAGGTGCTATTGATAGTAGGTGCAATTGACAGTAGGCGCAATTATTGTAGGCGTGATTGGTAGTAGGTGCAATTGATAGTAGGTGCAATTAATAGGCGCAATTGATAGTAGGCGCGATTGATAGTAAGCGCAATTGGTAGCAGGCGCTATTAGTAGACGCGATTGATAGTAGGCGCGATTGGTAGTGGACGTAATTGATAGTAGGCGCTATTGATAGTAGGCGCGATTGATAGTAGGCGCGATTGGTAGCAGGCGCTATTAGTAGACGCGATTGATAGTAGGCGCGATTGGTAGTGGGTGTAATTTCTATTAGGCGCTATTGATATTAGGTGCAATTGACAGTAGGCGCAAATAGTAGTAGGCGTGATCGGTAGGTGCAATTGATAGTAGGTGCAATTAATAGGCGCAATTGACAGTAGGCGCGATTGACAGTAAGCGCAATTGATAGCAGGCGCTATTAGTAGAGGCGATTGATAGTAGGCGCGATTGGTAGTGGATGTAATTGATAGTAGGCGCGATTGATAGTAGGAGCGACTGGTAACAGGCGCTATTAGTAGACGCGATTGATAGTAGGCGCGATTGGTAGTGGGTGTAATTGCTATTAGGCGCTATTGATAGTAGGTGCAATTGACAGTAGGCGCAATTAATAGGCGCAATTGGTAGTAGACGCGATTGATAGTAAGCGCAATTGATAGCAGGCGCTATTAGTAGACGCGATTGATAGTAGGTGCGATTGGTAGTGGACGCAATTGATAGTAGGCGCTATTGATAGTAGGCGCGATTGATAGTAGGCGCGATTGGTAGCAGGCGCTATAAGTAGACGCGATTGATAATAGGCGCGATTGATAGTAGGCGCTATTAGTAGACGCGATTGATAGTAGGCGCGATTGGTAGTGGACGTAATTGACAGTAGGCGCTATTGATTGTAGGCGCGATTGATAGCAGGCGCTATTAGTAGGCGCGATTGGTTGTAGGCGCGATTGGTTGTAGGCGCGATTGATTGTAGGCGCTATTGATAGTAGGCGCGATTGATAGTAGGCGCGATTGGTAGTAGGCGCGATTGATAATATGCGCGATTGGTAGTAGGCGCGATTGATAGTAGGCGCGATTGATAGTAGGCGCTATTAGTAGACGCGATTGATAGTAGGCGCGATTGGTAGTGGACGTAATTGATAGTAGGCGCTATTGATAGTAGGTGCGATTGATAGTAGGCGCGATTGATAGTATGCGCGATTTGTAGCAGGCGCTATTAGTAGACGCGTTTGATAGTAGGCGCGATTGGTAGTAGGCGCGAATGATAGCAGGCGCTATTAGTAGACGCGATTGATAGTAGGCGCGATTGATAGTGGGCGCTATTAGTAGACGCGATTGATATTAGGTGTGATTGGTAGACCTTGAGGTGATAACCCCTTTTGATTGATCCCTGTTGATTTGTCCCTTTAGACTGGTCTCTGTTGACTAGCCCCTGTTGACCAGCCCCTTTGGACGGGTCCTTTATGAAGGGAGTCATTTTTGACGGGCCCCTGCTGACGGGTCACTGTGGACGGATCCATGTGGACGGGTCCCTGTTGATAGGTCCTTTTGACTAATCCCTTTGGACCGGTCCCTTTGGACTGATCCCTATGGGTTGGCCATGCATTTATCCAAATTATGTCAAAGGGACCGGTCCAAAGGGATTAGTCAAAAGGACCTGTCAACAGGGACCCGTTCACATGGATCCGTCCACAGTGACCCGTCAGCAGGGGCCCGTCAAAAATGACTCCCTTCAAAAAGACCCGTCCAAAGGGGCTAGTCAACAGGGACCAGTCACAAGGGGCAAATCAACAGGGATCAATCAAAAGGGGTTATCGCCTCAAGGTCTGTCATACCCCTCTTTGATTATTGGTTTGCCTATTTGCACCCATTCTTGCATCCATTCTTGCACCCACTTTTGCACCCACTTTTCCTCTCACTTTAAGGAGAATGTTTTTGTGTTATAAAAAGTAATGTCCAGCCTCACACCGCCATTCATCTGTGACGTCATAGCCAGTCTCAAAGCAAGTCTAAACTTGTAGAACAGGTCATGTGACAAGGTTAGGTTAAGTGACATTGATATAATTTGGATAAATGCATGAGCCCATCCACAGGGACCTGTCAAAAATGACTCCCTTCATAAAGGACCCGTCCAAAGGGGCTGGTCAACAGGGGCTAGTCAACAGGGACCAGTCTAAAGGGACAAATCAACAGGGATCAATCAAAAGGGGTTATCACCTCAAGGTCTACCAATCACACCTACTATCAATCGCGTCTACTATCAATTACGCCTACTATCAATCGCGCCTACTATCAATGGCGCTTACTAATCGCGCCTACTATTTATTGTGCCTAATATCAATCGCGCCTACTACCAATCGCGCCTACTATCAATCGCGTCTACTATCAATCGCACCTACTATCAATAGCGCCTACTATCAATTACGTCCACTACCAATCGCGCCTACTATCAATCGCGTCTACTAATAGCGCCTACTATCAATCGCACCTACTACCAATCGCGCCTATTATCAATCGCGCCTACTATCAATCGCGCCTACTAATAGCGCCTGCTATCAATCGCGCCTACTATCAATCGCGTCTATTACCAATCGCGCCTACTATCAATCGCGTCTACTAATAGCGCCTGCTACCAATCGCGCATACTATCAATCGCACATACTATCAATAGCGCCAACTATCAATTACGTCCACTACCAATCGCGCCTACTATCAATCGCGTCTACTAATCGCGCCTACTATCAATCGCGCCTACTATCAATCGCGTCTACTATCAATCGCGCCTATTATCAATCGCGCCTACTACCAATCGCGCCTACTACCAATCGCGTCTACTAATAGCGCCTACTATCAATCGCGCCTACTATCAATAGCGCCTACTATCAATAGCGCCTACTATCAATCGCGCCTACTACCAATCGCGCCTACTAATAGTGCCTGCTATCAATCGCGCCGACTATCAATCGCGCCTACTATCAATAGCGCCTACTGTCAATTACGTCCACTACCAATCGCGCCCACTACCAATCGCGCCTACTATCAAACGCGTCTACTAATAGCGCCTACTATCAATCGCGCCTACTATCAATCGCGCCTACTATCAACAGCGCCTACTATCAATCGCGCCTACTATCAATCGCGTCTACTAATAGCGCCTGCTACCAATCGCGCCTACTATCAATCGCGCCTACTATCAATTACGTCCACTACCAATCGCACCTACTATCAATCGCGTCTACTAATAGCGCCTGCTATCAATTGCGCTTACTATGAATCGCGCCTACTATCAATTGCGCCTATTAATTGCACCTACTATCAATTGCACCTACTACCAATCACGCCTACTACTAATTGCGCCTACTGTCAATTGCACCTACTATCAATAGCGCCTAATAGCAATTACACCCACTGCCAATCGCACCTACTATCAATCGCGTCTACTAATAGCGCCTACTACCAATCGCGCCTACTATCGATCGCGCCTACTATCAATAGCGCCTACTATCAATTACGTCCACTACCAATCGCGCCTACTATCAATCGCCTCTACTAATAGCGCCTGCTATCAATTGCGCTTACTATCAATCGCGCCTAATATCAATTGCGCCTATTAATTGCACCTACTATCAATTGCACCTACTACCAATCACGCCTACTACTAATTGCGCCTACTGTCAATTGCTCCTACTATCAATAGCGCCTAATAGCAATTACACCCACTACCAATCGCGTCTACTAATAGCGCCTGCTACCAATCGCGCCTACTATCAATCGCGCCTACTATCAATAGTGCCTACTATCAATTACGTCCACTACCAATCGCGCCTACTATCAATCGCGTCTACTAATAGCGCCTGCTACCAATTGCGCTTACTATCAATCGCGCCTACTATCAATTGCGCCTATTAATTGCACCTACTATCAATTGCACCTACTACCAATCACGCCTACAATAATTGCGCCTACTGTCAATTGCACCTACTATCAATAGCACCTAATAGCAATTACACCCACTACCAATCGCGCCTACTGTGAATTGCGCCTACTATCAATTGCGCCTACTACCAATCGCGCCTACTAGTAATTGCGTCTACTACCAATTGCGCCTACTACCAATCGCGCCTACTATCAATTACGCCTACTATCAATTGCGTTGAGTATGAACTGCTATCAATTACAGCTGGTAAAAATCGCTTGTAGTAAAAATCGCGCTCAGTATAAATCATAATCAGTATAAAACGCCCCCAGTATCAAACGCGTCTACTAATCGTACCTACTATAAATTGAGCGTGCTATAAAACGCACCCAGTATACATTGCCTCTACTAACCTTGGCTACTATCAATTACAGTCAATAAAATTCATAATCACTATAAATTGTGTTCAGTATAAATCTTGACATTGAGCAATGTGTGTGTAAATCACTTGTAGTCTAAAATTTGTTCATGTGATTATTATTCTTGACAGTAGTTGGAAAATTCCACCTTTAAAAAATATCAATCCACTTCATTTATTTTACTGTTATTATTACTAAAGTGACTTTACTAAAATTAAATTAATGTGTATTAGTTAATATGGAAGTCTCAATAACCAGCCATGGTAAGCCATGTGCCTACTATAAAGGATATACATATATTGTAAAAACAACCAATAAAAATGGAACTGTTATTTGGCGATGTTCAAAACAACGATCTAAAAAGTGTCGAGGAATGATTAAAACAAAAGACTCCAACGTAGTTACTTCAAACGAGCATCATTGTGAATCTCAAATTAATACACATTTAAATGGACAAAATACTCTAATCAAGGTTAAAAAGCAAGTCCAAGATAAAAAAATATTGCTGCTCAAGATCGTGCAGTGTTTGTTCAAAATCACTTATCATGTCCTCAAAAAGTCATGTTAGGACAGTTGTCAACGTCTAAGAAACCCTTAACACTATCAAAAGCAACGCAGACTTTAAAAGAGGTCCCTGTGGAAAAGGAACAAGAGGAATTGGATTGTTCTAGTGATGTTGATGATAATGATGATGAAGATGATAATGATGGTGACAATGACTATCATAATTTTGATGATAATATTCATAATGAAGGTGATGATGATGATGATGATGATGATGATGATGATGATGAGGATAATGAAAAAGAAAAGGATGAGGGTTTTATGTCTATAAAACCACTGCGACTTCCCCAGTTTTTAAGAACAAGAGCACCTGGAGAAAGTTATAAAAGGATCTACAACAAGCGTTGTGTTTAAAAAATCTATATCAAACAATGGTAAATAGAGAGAGTTGTATTCAGTGTGTATCTATTATAAAATGAATTTAATAAAAATATTTTATGGTTATTGTCTGCTTTTTCTTAATTACTATCACTACATCCTCCCACTATTAATGCAATTGTTAACCATTGACAGTCTCTAGCTATGTTTAGAAAGAGAGAGTGGACTTAAACAATACACTCTATCTATGGTTTGTGTATCGAGTATCATAATAATAGAGTATCGCTAAGCTATGTTAAAGCAATAGTTATGTCAGGTAAGGGGTTCAAATCCTTGCTTTCTTGTATTGAAAATGTGAACATAAGTCAAACGCCTTAACCACTCGATCAACCTGACAGTTAATAATGTAATTTGTTTTGTGCACTTGAGTGTATACAAAATTTTCCAGTGTACATTGACTTGCTCGTTTTTAAATGTTTTTTGTTGTTATTGTTGTTGTTGTTGTTTTTTCATTACATTGTAGTTATGAGTCTAGAGAACTAGGTGTTTAATATAGGGATAAAGGCATCTTAAAATAATTTTAGAAAAGCTCTCAGGTATCGTGTCATGGGTTTTAGTAATGCATTAATGTTTGTTGACTAGTATTTACCATTACACAACATTATTTTGGTAAGCTCTACATGTTGTTTGAGTCTTCAGCCTTTTGACTGGTTTAATACAGCTCTCCATGACTCCCTGTCCTGAGCTGATCGTTTCATATCTATATAGCTACCACACTCTACATCCAAGGCTATCTGTTTAACATATTCTATCCTTGGTCTACCCCTACAGTTCTTGTCCTCAACCCGTTCTTCCATAACTAAGCTTGCTATCCCTGGGTGTATGTGTCCTACCAACCTATCGATTTACTTCATTAGCTGTCGCTAAAAACATCTCTCCTCTCCCACTTGTCTTAATACCTCTTTGTTTGTAACCCTTTTACCCATCTAATCTTCATCATTCTCCTGTAACATCATATTTCAAACACTTCAACTCTCCACTTTTCTGCTACACCAATAGTCCAAGTTTCCCTTTCATAGAGCGTCACACTCCAGACCAAGGTCTTTAAAAATGACATCCTAATACCTAAATCTATATTCAATGTCAACAAATTCTGTAGAAATGCTTTCCTTGCCTGAGCTGCATAAGAATCCTAATCATCTCTGGTATAATGTCTTGTTTAGCAAACATAGTCGCTCAGTAGGTCTATGCATTTGTTGTATATAACCCAAAATAGCAAACAGTTTTTCTGAAACCCTACTCACTGGTCAATAACAAGCATAGTCGCCAAAGTGTTTCGTTGGTAGTTAACTCATGTCTGGTTAGTCAATTCTTATTGCAAGGCCAGTCAACACCTAAAAATTCATCTTAACATATAGTATGATCATCTTTCTATCTACATACCAGTGTCTAATGAATAGTCAATATTAGTTTGGTCTTTACCTAAAATCTAAAATCCAATATCAAATTTCTAAAATCTAAAACCAAAATAAAATTTAGTATAGAAAACATAATTCCAAGTAATACAAATCCTTATATGTTTTTCTTTAATAATTAGTTACCGAAATTTTAAAGTCATGACATTATGGTTTGATCTTTTCGTACAAACTAAAATGTAAAATGTAAATTCTAAAATCTAAAGTCTAAAATAAAAAACAAATACAAAATCTTACTTGCATTAACTGTATATTGAACCCAGTCCTCCTTTGTATTTGTAATCCAAGTAATAATTTGAAAAAATATACAAGTGTAATCAGTCTTAAAACATTATCCCTACTTTTTTATATGTTTTTGACATGCGTATTAATCTAAAATCAAACCCTGGTCTACCTTAGTCAAAGGATAACAGCTTAACCACTGCACCACTATAACCATCTTTCTTAGTTTGGTTCGTTCTAAGCCTTAAAGTTAAATCGAGTTAAGGCCTCTAGTGCAAGAGCCAAAAGTGCTTGCCACTGCAGCACAAAATGGTTAGCAAGTAACATTATACATTCAAAAAGGATTGTATTGGTTCGGTTTGGTTCAGTGTAATCACCATCTTGTTTTATTAGCTACCCTCTTTAACTAATCAATTAAAGATAGTCTACTCTTAATTCTTGAATCGATAAATTGGATTTTGTACACACCGTTTGTCATGTCATGCCTGAAACCTATACTCCCTATGTACTGCGGTCAGGTTTAAAAACAAGTTTCAATGGTCAAAGACTTGTCAGTCACCATACGTAAAGCCTACAATAATTCTTTCTCTACATAGCTATGTTTTATCACTCACCATAAACATCTAACATTATGGGTTTGCAATATATTAAGAGAAACAAAAGTCCATGGCCTTGTTGTTTTCAATCTTTTTGGGAAAATCCATAAGCCATATAAAGAAAGCGTCATGTCAAGTTATAGGACACCTTATGAGTCCAAATCCCATTATTAGTTTATAAAACTCAAATCAGTAACCTTGCCGTTTCGGGATATTTAAATAAATGCATGCATCATAGGAAAAATCATAAAAATATTCTTAAAACAAGTCGTCGCATGAACCTCTTCAATCAATGCTTCACAAAATATGGATTCATCCTTTGAACATGGCCACAGTGATCGGCGAGATGCTCGTTTGAACACAACCGGTACTGTCTCTCTCTACAAAATAAAACTATATATATCGTATATATATTAAAATTAATTCAAAAATTAAAAATCTAAATTTTCAAAATGTGTGGTTAGGCCCTTTGTCAAAATTTCAAAAAAATAAATAATAAATTCAAGAAGAGATTGTCGCCCTGAGTCTTATAACACCTCATGTGTCCAAATCTGATTATTGGTTCCGCTTTTTTTCCTGTAAAATCTACATGCATTGTTTTAGGGGTAAACTGACCAATCGTGGTAAAAGTGTATTAAATGACCAATTTTTTGAGCTATCACACCTAATTTTAGGTTTCTTAGTTTCCAAGATATCGATTTTTCAATTTTGGGGTAGTTTTTCACCCCCTTACTATTTTTCAACAAAAACAAAAGATCTTAGGTTCATTTATCATTTTTAAGCGTTTAACACCTTTTTCCCTGTAAAATCACTATTCACTGTTTTAGGGGTGAAATGACTTATCGTGGTATAAGCGTATGTCATGACCTATTTTTAAAGCTATCACACTTAATTTTAAGGCTCTTAATTTCCAAGATAACAATTTTTAAATTTTGGGGGGTAGTTTTAACCCTCTTACTATTTTTTCATCAAAAACAAATGATCTTAGGTTCATTTATCATTTTTAAGTGTTTAACCGCTTTTTTTTTCCTGTAACATTACTATTTACTATTTTAGGGGTGAAATGACCTATCGTGGTGTAAGCGTATGTCATGACCTATTTTTAAAGCTATCACACTTAATTTTAAGGCTCTTAATTTCCAAGATAACGATTTTTAAATTTGGGAGTGGGGGGATTGTTTCACCCCCAAAGTAGAACATCGCCCCCAATTGCTAGGACCCATCATACAAGTCACTAGCATGATAGGTTCGCGAGATATTAACAAATGTGTGGTTAGGCTCTTTGCCAAAATGTCAAAAGTACATTCTAAAAGGGGGCTTCATCCCAAGTCCTACAATGCCTCATACAAGTTCCTAGCCTTATTAGTCCGTTAGTTAAGCCCTTTGACATAATTTGGATAAATTCATGGGCTAGTCCGTAGGAACCAGGCCAAAGGGACCCGTCCAAAGGGATCAGTCCAAAGGGACTCATCCACAAGGACTCGTCCACAGGGACCTGTCCACAAGGACCTGTCCTCAAGGACTCGTCCACAAGGACCTGTCATCAATGACCTGTCAACAATGACCTGTCAACAATAACCCATCCACAGGGATCCACTCCCCCACCCTCTTACAAAAGCCATGAGTGGGCATGCGTAAAAAACAAAAAAAACCAAGCATGTTAATTCATAGTGGCTATCGACCGTACACATGCACTTTATGTGGAACAACGTTTAAATTCATATCGGCATTCAAACTCTCATATGTTGCACTTGGAAAGCTAGATTTTCTAAAAAATTACAATTTTCACCCCTAGTAGGGTAGGTTTTATTTTTTGGGGGACATATGTTGTCCATTGGAAAGGGGGTGTCAGCCCGAGTTCAACAACACCTCATTTTTTAAAATCCAACCATGGGTTCGAGAGATATCGCACCGCCGCCATCTTGTGTGGAGGAATGTGGAGGTGGAGGTGCTAGAACCATCAAAAAACCACTACTGACGTTGAAGAGAACAGTGCTAGTTGTGACCAATAAGACCCTTCGAAAAGATCGATCATCTCAAAGGACAAAGATTTTGAGGAGGAACTTAAGAATGTAGGAAGTGATTCAGTTATTCCTTCTGGTCAAGTAAGTTCAGTGATTCAATATTATCCAGAATGCTGGTCGGAGTCTCAGCACAATTCCTTTAAAACTGAAAACAGCTGGCTAGTAACAAAGAACAAAAAACTTGGTTGTTCTTATTTTGCTGAAGCTGGCAGGCATGGTTTGGGACCACAGCAAGGTTCAGGATTAAAACCAGCTAAAGAGTGGGTTGATGGGGAAATTACTTATTTTAGAAATACTAAAGATTTGCAGCAAAATAGTTGAAGAAAGAAAATACAGTATATGAACATAAACAATCTATGAGTCATGTACGTGCAGAGCAAGCTAAGGCTAGTGCTTGGAGCAAACCTTTATAAACAGTAGATAAAAGGTTAGTTAATCAGTGAGATACTACACGTAGACTGTTTAGGCCAGCATATAAAGGGGCAAAGCTAGGAAGACCATTCACTGATTTTCCAATAGACATTCAAGTCCAGGAACCTAATGGTTTGGATATGGAAAGAGTCTTACATTCAAAGTTCAGTTGTACCAACATTACGGATCATATAGCCAAAGAAATGAGGAAGAAAATAGCTAATCACCTTGTAAAAATAATATTAAAATGAGTATTATGGTAGACGAGTCCACTACCTGGAGTATTTTATGAGTCATGTGTCATGTTTGAGATGTGCCATATCAGAAAACACTGCAGTTCAATCATTTTTTGGGGATCTTATTGGACTTAAAGACACGAAATCCAGTTCAACCATGGATGCCATTTTGCAGAATCTGAGTTCTTATGGTTTTTCTCAATCTTACCTCAAAGATAACTTTGTTGGATTTGCAAGTGATGGAGCCTCGGTAATGTTTGGAAAGAGAAATGGAGTTGCTGTGGCGTTACAGAACATGTTTCCTCACTTGATTGTTTGGCACTGTGCTAACCACAGACTCGAACTAGCAGTACACGACACGAGAGATGATGTTCGAGGTCTTACTCTTTTCTATTTTTTCTTTGATAAACTGTATTCTGTCTATAGCATGTCGCCTAAAAATGAAGCTCAGCTTAGAGAATGTGCAGCAGATCTTGGAGAAAACTAAATAAAGTTGGGAAAATGTTTACAATCAGATGGGTTGCCTCAAGTGCTAACTGTGAAATCTGCTTGGAATAACTATAGATCTCTTGTAAAACATTTCACAGAGCTGCTGCTGATAAATACAGGGATTCTAGAGAAAGGTGTAAATATGCAGGCCTTTGCAAAACTTTGAATTTTTCTGAATTTGTTATAAATTTAGCAGTTGTATACCATGCTTTAATTGAGCTCTCAGATTTATCTTTGTTTCTTAAGAGAAGAGACATGACAATTACCGAAGCTGACAAGACTATAAAACGTAGTATCCGGGTACTGGAGTCCATGGCATCTTCTCCAGGTTCTCATGCTGAGGACGCAACTAAAGCAAGGTCTTTAAAGACATTGAGTTACACAACAACCCTAAAGTTGGCCAGTTTTACCGAAGTCTAGCTGAAAATCTCAAACACAGACTTGTCGCCAATCCTGGCCATGCATCCCATATAGGTTCTCAGACCAAGCAAAGCAGCACAGAAAACGAAAAGAAGCTGAGGACTGAAGTATTGTTGAAAGATCTTGCTCTCGTAGCGACAAAGCATTGGCCACAAGATACTGACATAACTTGTGGAGATAGGAGCATCTCTAACATATGTGAGGTTTTTCGACTTCAAGACAAGAGAAAATACATGCAGGCATTCAGGGAATATGTGGACATGAACATGAATCCTAAATACCTTGAACAATTACTACAAATAATTGATTCAATTCCAATTTCCACATCAGAATGCGAAAGAGCATTTAGTTCTACGAATGACATTATCACAAAAAAAAAAAAAAAAAAAAGGAACAGTTTGTTGGTAGAACGAATTGGAAGATTAATTTTCCTCAGAAGTTTTGGGCCGCCATTGGAAAAAATTAATCCAGAAATGTATGTGCAGTCTTGGCCCAGATTAGGAAGAGGATCAGATGAAGAAACAGCGTGTCGAAAATGTGACCCACACAACTCCTTAAGTGATTTTTGGTGAGTACCGGCTAAATATTTTCCCCAACTACAGCACTGGGCGTAACAGCGACGCCATGAGGTCAAAAGGAAACAGGAAAATAGTCGTACACTTTGACGTGTAAGTTGGAGTACAAAGAAGGAAGACCTATTTGCACATTCCTTGTCAGCTTCAGAATCAATTGTTACAACAGGCAAGGTAGACTTTTATAGGGTGAATGAAATTCTTCTCAACACTGCATTCTGGAACCTGGAAATTTTCTGTTTAACCCTAGAATGGTAGCGGTCGTCTCCGCGACGAAACGGGATACACTTCTGCTTCACCCACTACTCCTTTTTGTCCAATCCTCACCAGTGTTGTGACAGTCCTAAAATACAAAGCAAATTAGTCAAATTAAAAAAAACAACAACCAAAATTAGTCAAAATTTGTAAAAAAAAGTTAAAAATAACGAAAAATACTTAAAATATAAAACAACACAAGAAATCAAAATTAGTCAAAATACAAAAAAAAAAGACAATTAAAATTGTCAAAAAAAGTTCAAAAAGTAAAAAAAAGTCAAAATCCAAAAATAAAACTTTTTCTTTCTTCGGCTTTTCCCAATTAATTGGGGTTGCTGGAGCCGGCTGGGGATTTAAGGCCGAACGTCCTTCCTGACGCCACGTGATTTTTCAGTTGAAAATGCCACCCCGCTGTCTCTTGGATTCGAACCCCGGCCGTCCGGGTGAAAGACGAGCAGCTAAGTTACTGCGCCATCACGCTCCCCAAAATCCAAAAATAAAACAATCACAACTAATCAAAATAACTGAAAACCAGCTCAAAAATTCCAAACAAATAAATAAATAAAAAATTAGTAAAAAAAAAAAAAAACAACATTATTCAAAAACAGTCTCCATTCTGCTAACCTAGGGAGTAAAATAAACGTTGACGTAAGTGGTTTTTATTATCAGTTTCTAGAATCGTAGTCGCCGATGCGAAGCACTACCGATAACAACGTTGCAATTAGCGCTACCGTTCTACTGTTAAGCATTCCCCGGAGCGGCTAGCTGGTGAACCATGTTTTATTTCCCCGTACAAATACAAACCGATATAAAATAAGTGAATTAATTTACTTATTTCACAGCCATACAGCATACCTTTTTGATGTATAAGGATTACAACGCGACCAAGAACTACATTTTCCAACGACACCGAGAAAAAGTTACCTTACAAAAATGATAACAACTTTGTTTCTTGGACACACAAAATTTTGAAATTAATAAACCAGTTATACAACATTCCAATGTATATTGTGTTAAAATTTGGATTCGATCTAATGACGGGTTTGTGAGATAATAATTCTTAAATGTGACGTAGGGTTGAAACACGCTTAAAATCGGGCACTTTTTGTGTTCCAACTGCGATAAAATATATGAAAATATAAATTAAAAATTCCAAACCTTCAAGAACTAACGTAAAATAGAACGACGAAAATGATGATGTTAGTGGATTTTATGTAGGTCTATTGGTTACTTCACAAACAACCTTCAAACTCGAGTGCACATAATATTTTGGTCGACAGTAGGGTTAAATGCATATCTTGTTTTCCGTTGTCCGCGTAACACAGTTTCCGTTTAATAAAGCGTCCGTTGTAGACAGGTTTTACTGTATTAGCATGTTTTTTGTAACTTACCTACTGGCGTAAGTTAGAAGACACTGCCTATCAGGAACCGCACTTCAGTTTACGCATGATGGACCTCACTGCAGTGTTCAAATATCGTACGCTGGTTGTGAGAGGTGACGGGGGCTGTAACGAGACCCGTCAAGGCTGAACTGGGCGTGAGATAACACGGACATTCTTTCTTTACTAATTGCTCTGAGGTAAATGTATCTGCTGGGGTGGAATCCTACTCAATATACATCTGTACAGAAGCTTCTTTTCGTAATCAGGTCTTCTACACTTGTTATCTGCTTGTTCCAGGAATACAGAGAAACATATATCTACTGTACTATTTAGAAATCCCTCGTTTGAAACTCCACCTTATAACGTGTACCTTGTCAAACTGTAAACAAAAAAGATACAGTCAGTCTGAAAGACTAGACTTTATATAATTTCAAATGACGCATGCTACAAATGCTACACATGTTAGAAAGGCAGGAGGGTTTCTCGCTTCGCTCGAAGCCCCAGGACTCTTTCAACAGACTCCATCACCCATTAACTTAGGCTTCCCGCGCGGGGAACGGAGAGTGGGAGGTGCACTCTGCTGCAGGACGTCACGCGCTCTCCGTCTCCGTATCGCATAACGCCACAGCCCCGGAGTAAACTCAGACTCGGTGCATATGCACTGCACAACATGTCGACGTCATACGCTCTCCGTCTCCGTATCGCATAACGCCATAGCCCAGGAGTTAACTCAGACTCGGTGCATATGCACCGAACAACATGATGACGTCATACGCTCAAGTGCAACCTTAGTACATTTCCTCTCCGTATCCGTAACGCATAATGGTAGACCAAAGCATAACGATGAAGTCGACAAGATCATTAGAAATTATAAAATGCTCCAAGACAACCAAATATGACTTTATATCACAAAAAAGAGCTAATTATGACAAATAATAAATTGGCCAAAATATGTATTTATAGGTCGAAATTTAATGCTTTTCAGTCTGTCAACACGATTGTACCCAATTTTAATGCGTGTTTTCCTAATCCTGAAATAAATTTACATGAGGTTAATAAATTTAGTTGGATCACTAGTTTCGATCATCATCAGATTCTTTACACATGGGATAATAAATCTATGTCTACAAGTATGCTGTTTAGAATGAGAATGAACATCCACAGCCTGCTTCCAGTCGCCCGACCGTGTCTGGGAATGGAAGGAATCAAGCCCCATCGACGGCGGGGTTATGAACTGTGCCGGCTGCCGAAGCCTGTCGCACTCTCCTGGGGCAATGATTAAATGAATGACAGATGAAATGAAATGATAGTGGAGAGTGTTGCTGGAATGAAATTTTTGACAGGGAAAACTGGAGTACCCGGAGAAAAACCTGTCTGCCTCCGCTTTGTCCATCACAAATCTCACATAGACTGACCGGAATTTGAACCACGGACCCAGCGGTGAGAGTCCGGCGTGCTGCCGCCTAAGCCACGGAGGCTCCGCTGTTTAGAATATATGTCCTTATTTAGTTACATCAGTTGTTATATAGGTCTACTTGGGCAAATTGTGAACATTTGTTAGTTGTATGTGTTTTCGTTTGTTAAGATATTGTTAGTGGTGATTGACCTTCAAGTTTGGTTGCATTGAGTGATATCAGTGTATGTATGTCTACCCCTTATTATTCCCGTTTTCCAACGGGGTCGGGGATGAGATGCGATGGAAGTCTTTGTGGCGATGATTTTTACGGCCGGATGCCCTTCCTGACGCCAACCTCATGAGAGGAGTTAATGAGAGATGAAATGAATGATGGTGAATGAAACTGGGCAAGGATGTGGAAGGAAGCGGCCGTGGCCTGTCAGAAGGTACCGTCCCAGCATTTGCCTGGTGTTGAAAATGGGAAACCACGGAAAACCATTTCAAGGACGGCCGACGGTGGGGCTCGAACCCACGCGTCTTCCGAGTCAGCAGAGAGCTTGGCCCCATGACCTAATGCTGAGCTTTAGCCAGCGTAGCCACTACTGTCGGTCATTGAGTGATATCAGTGATTGTCATTAAATGGTTAGGTTAGAATGGATTATGAACTTAGCTAATGGTTTGTTTTCATACAGCTGCTTCCAACTACTGTCTACACACTGAACTGGAAGGAATGTCCTTGTGCGGCCTCGTTATCTCTTACCCTCCTTGGATTTTCCCCGTATTCCTAACTGTCTATGTTCGTCTCGCAGTGAAACATATTTTATGCTGGCCAAGTCTCGACCACCGTATTCTGGACATCTCCAACTATTAAAGACCAATTTTCCTTCTCGCCACGCGTAAGCTAAACAGCCCTCTTTAAGCCGGACTATTGAGAATTTCTTGGATTCTTTAATACTGCCGCCGTTAATGCCGGCAATGGTTTATTGAAGATATGATACAAAGGGAAACATGTTAATGAATTAGGATGTACTTTGTGTTGATTTTTTAGCACCACTATTGTGTCCTAAAGCGAGAATCTCTCTGTCGATGTTCGCGGGTATTTCCCGCACAGTTCTCACTGTTGAAGTTTACGGGTATTCCCGGAACTTTTCTCGCACCGCAAAGCGAGAATCAAACTTTTCAAGTTAGCGGGAACGTTCGCGATTGCTCTTCTGTCGCTTAGAGGAAATGTAATTTTCCCGATTTTGCGATAATGTTCGGCGCTGAAATCACGCCGTTTAGCATGTCTTCCACTGTCCCGAAGAAATTGATGTTAATTCACTTGAATTTTGGGTAATGAAATAGCTTTTAACATTTAACTTAAAATCTCGCAAATAGAACTTGCTTAACTCTCGAAATTTTGGTGAATTTTGCGAACGTTAAAAGCATTTATTTTGACCTACAATGCTTCAAAATTCAAAAGCTAGTATTCTGCAACCCTTCAAAAAAATTGCGGAAACCCCCGTTTGTGAAATTGGAGTCCCTGCTGGCTGTGAGTCAGTGAGGCGGTGGACAGGGCCGAGCGGGGAGTGGGGACTACCCACAGTACAGTGTGCTTGTTGTGGTCAGGGGAACATCCATCACTGTCAGGGTTTCGTCATCGTCCTCCAGTCCTGCGCCTTTTATTCGTTCAGCTTCAATACTTCTCGTCCAAGGTTACAACCGTCACAATCACGCGGCAAGTGCAAGAAGACAAGTGCCTTCCACCTGAATTTGAAACTGCCTAGTTCAGGGGCGGCACTATGCTCTATGAGTGGCACGCACGAAGTCATTATATTTAGTGGCGTACCGACAGAGGGGATTAGGGTTCAAACCCCTCCAAAGCCGTTTGTTTACT